>BSUD01000002.1:133333200-133444322 GCA_033239045.1 Fagopyrum esculentum
AGTTATAAATAAAACATAAAAATTATTTTAAAAAATATGATAAAAAAATTTGTATAAAAATCATGTTTTGATGCAAAATAACGTTTCTTATATTAAATTTATAAAAAAATAGAGAAAAAATTTGATAATAAATTTTTTTATAAAAATTAGTTTCCATATAACATAAAAAAATTTCATATTTTGATGCAAAATATGATAAAGTATCAAATAGTAATAAATATATTAAAAATTATAAAATAATATGTAAAAACCTTATATTTTAAAAAATATCATAATATTAATAGTTGATTAAATTTTTTCAATTAAAATATTCTTGTCTTCAAAATTTATAATATAAAATTGTTGTAATTTTTTTCCCTATTTTTTTTTTATAAATTTAATATAAGAAACATTATTTTAGACAAATAATAACAAAGAAGGGTACCATCCGGAAAAGCTGAAACCTCAGGGGTACCAAGCGGAAACGTGAAAAACTTTGGACACCATCCGGAAAAGCCAAAAACTCAGGGGTACCAAACGGAAACGTGAAAAACTTTGGGCACCATCCGGAAAAGCCAAAAACTCAGGGGCACCAAACGGAAAATTCCTTAATTATATTAAATATTATTTAATATATAATTAATTATAAGAAAAAAACTTAAAAGAGAATTAAAAATAATATTATAATTTCGTTCTTCGGATTTTTATCTTACAAAAGTATACATACGAATTTCTAAGCATTAATGTATTTATTAAAACTCAACCCGCACAAGGTGCGGGTAATACACTAGTATAAAGTTGTAGTGGTCTACATTTTAAGTTGTGCAATTAATAATGTAATTCAGAAAAAAGTAAGGATAAAAACCAAAATTTAAAAATTAAAAACCGATTATTCAAGAAAAGTAAGATTTAAGGGTACTATGTATAAAATCTAGATATAGTGGAAATTCAACATATTATTTGATTATGAGTCGGTCTAAAACTGGTCTAGACCCGCATACAATAGTTTCTCTAACGTGATTGTTTGTGTGTGTGTAGGGCGAGTATTTAACATTGGAATGGTCAAAGGTGTAGCGACGGTTTACGTGATATCTGGGGAACAAATTGTATGTAAGATGGATCAATGATATTCACATCTTCAAACTCCATTGTTTTTATGTACAACATTATGTCGCATGCAGGCAAATGCAGCAATGACAATGCAGATATTATACGACACATTTGACATTATCGGAGTGGTTCACTACGGTATTGCTGGAGCCGTCAACGCTTCTTTGAACGTCGGAGACGTTGTCATCCCTGACTTTGTTGCCTACTCAGACTCTTGGTACTGGACGGTACGTAAGATTAAAGATCAATTATGACAATGTGGATTTCATATTACTTTCGCTCATTGATATTTTAACTAACAAATATATATATGTAGAATAACGCAACCGAAGCAGAAGATGGATGGGTCATGACATTCGGAAAGTTCAGTCTCCCGGAACCCGGCCTAAATCTACTTGGACAAATTCAATTTGACGCTACTGAATTATACACCAACCAAGTTGGCAACGCAAGTCGAATGAACGAGACCTTTTGGATGCAGCTGGACTCTACTTGGTTCAACTTGTCTCTTAATCTTAAGGTAATTAACATTAAATTAATGCCTTATTAGGTATCACAAGCTTTTTTTTTCTTTTTTTTTTTTGATAGTTTTAGTTTTTCGGGTTTAGCTTTTTTGGTAGAGTTTCAAAAAGTTCTATAAATTATGAAAATCTAATGAAAATCTAACACTTATTTGATAGAAGTAGATTTATGGGTAGATATTTATGGTGAGTTTACCAAAAATTCAAAAAAGACAAAATAGTTGAAAATAGTTAAAGGTAGTTTTAAGAGGTAAAATTGTAAATAAATTCGATAATCTACATAAAAAAACTAGCGAAAGCTATCATCTAAAGCTTTTTAAAATTGGACCAAAAGTTTATAAAAAATCTAATGAAAAATATAGTCAACGAAATAATCTGCTACAACGAACACCTATTAGTTTTTATTTTTTCCAAAACTCTAAAAAAAAAAAAAATGGTCCGCGAACAGGGCCTAAGTCGTATCATGTCAGATTATCTAGAAGGATTAAAAAGAGGATGCATGTAGGTACGTGGATCCAACTTGATATTTAATTGTCCATAAAAGGGATATATCATCGATTTAATATTTGTCTAAAAGTAACAACAAGTTAACGACATAACCTTTGCCAATTTAATTTTGCATGGTTGATGCATGCAGGACGTAGAGTTAGACCAATGTTTAAACTGGACATCACCTAAGGTTTGCACAACGACACGACCAACTTCTCACTTCGGACTCAAAGGATCAACCTCAAATGTTTACCTTGACAACGTTGCCTTCAGAGACTTCACCTTCCGCACTTTCAACTTCTCATTTACCGACGAGGAAACGGCGGCTATTGTCCAAACGTCGATATCAAACAACAAGCCTTGCGTCGTCTTTAGGGGAATTTCCGACTTGGGAGGCGGCACTGCCAACTCGACCCAATCATCCTTCTCTAGTGATGTAGAAGCCATCCTTGACGTCGAAACCCTAGCCGCCTATAATTGCATGAAAATGTCGGTTGCTTTCATTGAGCTCTTTAGTACTAGTAATGTAAAGCTAGGATTTTTGAATCCTAATTATGATGATTAAGATATATTAAACTTAATCAATGCCAGTAATTAAGTTATAACTTACGAACAATGTGGAATTAACGAGTCCCATTCAACTTTTGAGTTTTTTATTTGAAATTGGCCTTGTGGGAAAAAAAATTGCCTTTTTCTTTTGGGTAATTATTTTAACCCTCTAATATTGTTTGGGGTATTTGGAAACTCCAATAAATTGTAGTTGGAAGATGTGATCACGACATGGAGTATGTCTTAAGTGTAAAATAACATGAAAAGTCAAAATGCTAAAAAGTTCGTTATTCCAATTCTTAGCGGTTAAAAAATACGGATTAGAAATACGCATTTTCCGATAAAGTTGTGGAATAGTTATCCTAATAATACTCAGGATTCCGTAAAACTTGACATTGGATATTAATCGTGTTTCAATTAAATAATAAAGGCGTCTGACTTCTTCCATTTCAATTCTACAATTCACATTCCAAAGAAGTTAGCTAATTCACGTCCCGCTTTCATCTTACCATAAATCCTTAGTCTTCGGTGCAATTTCAAATCCGTTTGTATTGTCGATTTTGTCTTATCTTATTCTCTTTATCCTGATACAAATTTATTTCCCGTCTGTTAGCCTTTTGGTTAACCATCTATTTCACTGCTATCGGAACGTTGTCAACCACCATAAGCCATCGGAAATGGAGTTTATTACCGGACTTTTAATCCTCGTATCGACATGAGTCCGTAGCTTCTTTCGAATCATCGATCGGGTTGGTAATGAGTAAGTTACGAATTTATTCGATTTTTATATTGCAGTTTGACATAATTTAACATGACGCTTGTCAAAATGGATAAATAGAATTTTTATTGTGTTTGTTTAGTTATTCTGATAATCTTATACTATTTGAATGTTTGGATCTGACGACAAGTGGTTCATAAATTGTGTGTTGGCAAAACGTTATTGTGGCAAAGTTTTCTTAATTAAATAAATTACGATTACGAGATGTATGATGAAACTAATTCAATTTTAAAGAAACAATTTAATTTATTTTGGAATGAGAAATTTAAAAAGGAATATTGTAACCCCCATAAAACTATCATTCGACATCATTTGAATGAGAATTTATGATTAAATTATAAGGATGGGTTGCTACCCATGTCAACAAGAATTCTTTTTTTCTAATGGTCGAATTAGAACAAATAACTCTTGAGTTAAGCGTGCTCGTGCGGGAGTAGGTTTAGGATGTGTGACCTCCTTAGAAGATTCCGCACTAGCATGGTTGACATGAGGACAATGTTCTTAAAATCTTTTGTCAATGTCTTACTTTTGGTATTAGAGGTAACCTTGAGTTACGAGTGTAACACCCCGTAAAATTATGATTAACTTATAAGAATGAGTAGATATCAATATTAACAAGAATTATTCTTTTCCAGTGGTCGAGTGAGGACAAAGAACTATAGAGTTAAGCGTGCTCGTGCAACAAGAATTATTCTTTTTCGTTGGTCGAGTGAGGACAAAGAATTAAGTGTGCTCGTGCCAGAGCAATTTCAGGATGAATAAACCTCGGAGGTAACTCTGAGTTTACGAGTGTGCTTGCCCTTGTAGGAGGTCACTCGGCTCGGTGGACAGTCCTTGAGCCTGACTTGGACGTTAGAAGTTTAAGTGAGGGAGATTGTAACATCCCGTAAAATTATCACCCAGTATAATTTGAATGACGATTTATGATTAACTTACAAGTATGAGTTGCTACCCATGTCAACAAGAATTATTCTTTTCAAATGGTTGAGTGAGTACAAAAAACTATAGTTAAACGTGTTCTTATGGGAGTAATTTCTGGATGAATGACCTCCTGATAGTGTACACGTTAGCATGATTGACATGGTCTTACAAATATGATATTCGTTACTAGTGTTGTTGGAAGCAGTATATTAATTGTAAATTGATTCAGTTGTTTGTGAATACCTAGGTAAGCCTTCGGACACTTGAACAAAAATACCATTTTATCACGATTCAATATTTTGTGTCTTAACAAAATACTCTTATAATTAATTGTCTCGGCTATAAATACTAACCGTGGTAAAATAATTGGGTTAAAAAGTGATTTTAACCTAAAATTCCGGTTTTATTAAGTGGGATAAAATATTTCCGGTTCGGTTTAATGAAAAAAAAACAGGGCTACTATTCGGGCGGACTCGCGCCTTCATAGAGGCGGAGTCCGGCTGCGCGCGAGGCCTCGCGCATGCGCAGCGCGCATGCGCGTTACATTGCCCGTTATTCATTCAAAAATCGGACCGTTGAGTGATGTAGCCGTTGGGGGAAGCCGTTGGGTATTTTTGGAGCATATATAATAACATATGAGACTCATTCACCTTCATCCACAAGTTAGAAAACGTAGAGAAAAAAGTCGTTAAAATGTCGTCATATTCCGATGAAGTTGATGTAGAATCCGATGGTGAAAGCTCGATGATGCCGTTCGATATTGAAAAATATAGTGATCCGGAATAAATTCTCGCAAAACTTGAAGTAAGAGTACAAACTCATTTTTATACTTTACTGTTATGTCGTTTTATTTTGTCGGAATTATAGAATTTGCAATGTTAGAATAGAGAATCGAAATTATAGAAATAACAAAGTTAGAATAGAGAATCGAAATCATAGAATTAGCAATTTTAGAATAGAGAATCGGAATTATAGAATTAGAAATGCAAGAATAGAGAATCGGAATTATAGAATTAGCAATGTTAGAATAAAGAATCGGAATTATAGAATTAGCAATGCAAGAATAGAGAATCGGAATTATAGAATTAGCAATGTTAGAATAGAGAATCGAATCATAGAATTAGCAATGTTAGAATAGAAATCGGAATTATAGAATTAGCAATGCAAGAATAGAGAATCGGAATTATAGAATTAGCAATGTTAGAATAGAGAATCGAAATCCTAGAATTAGCAATGCAAGAATAAAATGATGTGTATTTTTAAAATAATACTCTATGTTATTTTTATTTTAGGATCTTATGGATTACTCTCGTGCTCTCGGTACCAATTATTCTTCAAAATTTGAGCTTCATGGATATTTTGCGGATAGAGAGAACTTATTGGGATGGGCTCGGTATGTGGCCAACGCTATGAATATGGTGTTGGTCATTAAAAAATCATGGTTGGATAGAAGGGGTTTTCGTATCCTACAATTGGGTTGTGATAGACACGGAGGACCGAGAAAAGAAAAAGACGTAGATCCCGATCATGTTCCAAGTTCTAGCCGGAAAAAAAACTCGAAGAAGTGTATGTGTTTGTTTGAGGATATATATTAAAATCCGTACAATTTGAATTATGGCTTAAAACCGAGACATATATTAAAATCCGTACAATTAGAGGATCCCGACAATGTCACCTCCATCCGTCAAGTTTACAACACCGGTTTGAAGATTAGAATGGAACAAGCCGAAGGAAGATCTCCATTACAACAAGCACTTCACACGTTGACGGAACGTGGATACTATATAAACACTCGGAGAAGTCAAGATTCCGATGAAGTGATTGATTTCTTTATCTCACATCCCGACTCGAGGCATTTGCTCAACATGTTTCCCTATGTTATTGTGATGGACTCGACATATAAGACCAACAAGTAAGCTTCAATTCAAGCCACATTTTTACTTTATTTTATACACTCATTCTTATTTTCCTTAGAAATTGTAACTCAGTCGTTGTTTCGTATTACTTTTAGGTACAATATGCCATTGTTGGAGATCGTAGGCATCACTAGCACCAAAAAGACATTCACAATCGCTTTTGTGTTCATGGTATAGGAGAATAGCGATCATTACGAGTGGGCTTTGAGGAGGGTCCGACATTTGTTGTACGGAAAGACGCCGGAGGTGATTGCCACTGATCGTGAGCTTGGTCTTATAAGCGCCTTGGGTGTAGTATTTCCCGAGGTGAAGCATATATTGTGCACGTTTCACATAAAGTGCAATATAGTTAACAGAGCGTCACTTGTTTTGCGCAATAAGGAAGCGGAAGCACTCTTCATATCCCATTGTCATGCGTTGTTCGAGTCAAGATCCCCTGGAAGCTACCAACGCCGTTTGTTGGAAATGAGAGACTATTGACAATCATCTCCGAGGTTAATGACCTATCTAGAGACGACTTGGCTTGACCCGTACAAGGAGGCAATCGTTCGAGCATGGACTGACCTACATCATCATTTCGGCACACGAGGACGAATAGGGCAAGGGAGGCTGGCCTCCGCGCCTCCTTAAATAGGCGCGGAGGCGGGGTGGGTAGGCGCGCATGGGCCTCGCGCATGCGCGCCTGCCCTCGCGCGCACTCGCAAGGCGCCGGCGCCGGCCTCTATGCCGGCGCCGGATAACGTCACTCAAAAAAAAAAGAAGGAGAATTTCACGATTTATTTTTGGATTTTGGAAGACATAAATTCTCTACGTACAAACTGAAGCTAGCCCTAAGCGCGCCTTCATCGATCTTCCTTTCAGAAATCGATTCTCCCCGTCTCTTTGACCTAAAATCCCGCGGCAGTGAATCTATTTTGGAAGAGTACACAAATCTTCTTTAACATAACAGCCCAATTTTTGAATCGAATCGAATCGAATCGATCTTTGATTCAGCCAGTTTGGGTCTCTTTCTTTGAGTATACATTGAGTGTGCAAGAGAATATCTTCCTGTTCACTTCCAGCGGTTTGAATCGAACAAGCCTAACAGTCGGCACCACCTATTTCTTTGGTAAGTCTTTAATCTAGTTATTGAATGGAAGATTTTAATTTATTGCTTGTTCAATGTTTCCCTACTTGGATGCTACTACTTTTTCCAATGTATACTCTGCCTATCTCTTTCTGTCAATTTGTTTAGTTGCAAGTATATAGCTGAACTTATTGATTTTTGCATTTATTTGCTAAAAGCTCTGTCATACTTGTGAATACCTAATATGAAAGAGATAAAATGGTCTTGTTGGCTAAACAATTTTCAATCTGCACAAACAATTTTCAAATCTGAATCTGTCCTACTATAGCTGAACTTGTTGATCAATTGTACATCACATGCTTAGACAGTGATGGAGGCCATGGGTAAAGCCAAGATAAATTTGAGTTAAGTTACATGAATAGCATTTGTTTTGGTGTCAATTGAAGCAGTTATCTTTATCTAGGAACAAAATAGTTTGATAAGTTGCAATACAGCCTTGCCATGAACACTTGAGTAATGTTAATCTAAGAGGATATGAAAGAGAGAGCCTAACGAGTAGAAGAGTTCAAAATTTGTTAATGTTTCTCACTTTTTATTAAAGAATAAACACAGACTTTCTCACAAACATTTATGCACCTGAAGCCATGAAACCCTTACGAAGCAATAGTAGAAAAAGTGTAACACTCAAAGCTGGATTAAAATGCTAATCAAAATGTTTTTCTTGCTCAAAAACTTTGCTTAATTGTAATGATCATTGTGCTTATACAATTTGTATGATCGTTGTGTCATTGTTTGTGTCTCAAATGTAATACTAGAGGCTTAGAGATACTTGTATGATCACTGTACCTCATTTCCTACAGAACTACAAATAATCGTGAAATAAACAAGCTAAAATTGACATTATCCATATGATTATAAATAGACCGTTGTTATTTAGCGCATATTTTTTTTACTAATAGCGCACATTTGTCCGTCACGGATAAATGTTCGCTATTTAGTATTTTTATCGACGCTGTCCGTGACGGACACAGTAGGTTTGTCCGTCACGGACGACGGACAAGCATAAATCTATTTTACAAATAGATAAATAATATCTTTATTTTATTTTTGATTAAATAAAAAAAATTTTTTCGGATAAAAAATATCTTTATTTCCATAATTTAACAAGCATAAATCTTATTTACGGATAGATAAATAATATATTTATTTACATAAATTAAAAATCATAAATCTTATTTTTGGATAAATAATATTTTTATTTCCATAATTTAACAAGCATAAATCTTATTTACGGTTAGATAAATAATATCTTTATTTCCATAAATAAAAAACTATAAATCTTATTTTTGGATAAATAATATCTTTGTTTCCATAATTTAACAACCCTAAATCAATTTTTTTCATCCTATAAAAACCGTAGTCAATCCCCTCCAACCCTCATTCAACCATCTTCTCGTAAAGTCTATTCTTTTTGAAAAAGAAACTTAACAATGTCATACGAGGAAGATTATAATATTGATGATGAAGAAATATCTTCGAGTTTTGAGAACGAAGACGAAGATAATGTTGAGGTAAGTAAGTTTTGTTTATTTTGATCATTAAAGTTGATCATTAATCGTGTTTGAACTTAGATATTTAACCATTGATCGATTATAGCCATGTTTTTAAAGAAATTTGGTTTGTATATTTTTGTCCGTTACGGACAAACGATTTTTGTCCGTAACGGACAAACGATTTCTGTCCGTTACGGACGGTGACCTTTTGACCGTGACGGACAGAAATCGTTTGTCCGTTACGGATAACACTTTAACAGATTGAGCACATTTTTTTTTAGGGTTTAGAGGAGATAGATGCGGACGTTGATAATCTTAGCATTGATGAAGGATCTACAGATAACGTAAATACATCCGCCTCAAAAGCGACGAGTAATGATTATTCTAGCCTGTTCACAACCGACTTAAACTTCAATAGTCGAGAGGAGGTAATAGGATGGGTTCGAAAAGTCGGACAGGAAAATAAAATGGTTTTTTCTGTTTGTCGGGTACAGAAGTCCGTCCTTGGTAGTTTGGGAAAGACATGGCTGTCGTGCGAGAAATATGGAGCATACAACCCAAAAAAGGTGCAGCCAGCTCAGAGGAAGAATTCATCGACGAAGAAAAGCGGGTGTGAATTCATGATTAGGGTTTTTGAGACTTATCAATGTTTATGGAAAGTTCACGTGCAGTGTGGTGTCCACAACCACAAGCTTTGAAGAAATTTAAAGGGTCATGCATTAGGAGGAAGAAAGAATGAGGAGGAGAAGAAGTTAGTAAAGAACATGTGGACTAGTAATTGCACCCCTGCCCAAATTGCGAGTGTTTTGAGCATTGATAAAGTTAACAACACCAGGATGAGACAAATCTACAACCAGAGGCAAAAATTACGTAAAGAAGGTTTAGATGAAAAGGACAGTCGCTCAACAATTCTTTTTCGAATGTCGTAAAGAGGGATATTACTGTGAGCATAGGGGAAACAAGGACGGTGAAGTTACCGACATTTTTTTTCGCACATCCGGAATCAGTTGCCCTCCTGAAAGCATTCCCTTACGTATTAGTAATGGACTCAACATACAACACCAACATGTAAGCTTTCACAATTGTTTACTTTTCCGTAAGATGTCATTTTTTGATGTATGTAAACTTAACGCTTTGATATAATTTTTTACACATACAAGATGCCATTTTTTGAATTATTGGGTTTACATCGACATGGCTGAACTTTAATGTTGCCGGTGCATTTCTATCCACGGAGAAGGAAGAGAATTATGCCTGGGCGATTGAACAACTTGCAAAGCTTTGTAGGCGCGTCGAGAGGACACCAACTAAAATTGTGACGGATCGAGAGAAGGCTCTTATGAACGCACTTGATCGTATTTTCCCAGAAACCCAGTTTCTTTTATGTCGCCGTCACATATTCAAAAACATTGAAGGAAGGGGTAGGAATAATCACATGAATAAAGAACTCGCTCGAATATTTGCCAATAGTTACTTGGGTTTATTTACATCCAAAACGGAAGAGTCTTACGAGAGACGGTTAAATGAACTTGAAAATAAGTGGAAAAGGAGAGGACATCTTCTGCAATATGTGAGGACGCAATGACTAGATCCTTACAAAAGACGAATTGTTTCCGCGTGGAAGGATCAATATCTGAACTTCAAAAGTAACACGATAAATAGGTACGTATTTGAAAGTAATTTAAAATTTTATTTACCCGATTTGACATTAACTCTTTTATTTCTCAACAGGGCAGAAACTGCACACTCTGTTATGAAACAATTCATGAAAACAAATTCTGCGAAGTTGGATACAATTTTCAGGTTCTATCACTCTTTGATGAGGATTCAGTTGGATAAGATCCTCGGTTCGTTCAACGAGAGCATGTCAAAAAAGATAACATGGACTTCTTGTGTTAAACAATTTCAGTCGTTGCACCACAACATCTCCCTCAAAGATATTTTTACTTATTATTGATGAGTACAATAAAGCTCGTGCTAACAAGCCCGATGGTCCTTGCACATGTTCATTTCCGATGACTCATGGTCTGCCGTGTATGCACTTTATTTAGGGTTATATGAAGAAAGAAATGTCTATCCCTCTTACAGATGTGCATGAATTCTGGAAAAAGTTAGATATCGATGACGTGGTTCCGGACTCAGAAAAAGGACGAGACGTGCGTCGAGTTGCAAGAATTTTAATGACGGAGTTTTGCGAGAAAGATTTTCCAAACCTGAGCCCTACTCGACAGTTGGATGTTGTAAATAAAGCTATAGAAACTGCTTTTCCGAAGAGAACCAGTTTGCGGGAACCTGCTAGTTGCGACTAAAGGAAGACCGAAGGACAGTCCAAACAAAAGATTGTCATCCGATTGGGAGTTAGGAGGTACCCCACCCAAAAAACAAAGAGGTCGACCCCGAAAGAGCCCTATACCAATGTTAAGTCCATCTCCTAATACCGATTTACCACCCAAAACACCTTTAAAGAGAACTATATCCAAGCATAACCCTGATATTTTAGTAGAATGGTCTGAGGCGGTTCCCATTTGGATGAAAGAGTATGTAATCAGTTGGAATAATGTTAGAGGGGATGGAAATTGTGGTTTTAGAGGCGATCGGTTTGTATACCACGCCATATAATCGTCGGTGCAGGTATATCCAGGGCCGTAACGTGCAGCCATGTCCTCAGCCGTGATGTGATGATGCTCCCATCTATCCCACGCCCAACTACCTCGAGGATAGCCCACTCTGTAGCTCCTGGGATCCTCGACCCTAATAGCATAATCAGGCTGTATGAACGGAGGCAGAATCGTCTGAATGTATCCAAAAGCCCTCATGTTCTTGTATGGATCGTAGGGCTCTGATACGTCCATAAAAGTCAACAACCCGTGGAACAACGAACGCTGTAACTCTCCATGAGTGAAGTCCAACTGGCCGTATGGTTGCCACTTCACCTGTTTAACAAACAAACAACATTGTTAGAAAATAAACACGTTAGTTGACAAAAAGATTACAAGTATGCACATTTAGTGGACTTGTCTGATCAACACTCATCTCATCAAGCATCCGTCTGTAGTCACGGGTGTCCCTCCTAACAGGCCTGATGTCGAATCTCGCTGCCCAAGGCATCCCATGCTCCCACCCCTCCACAATCTCTGGTGCAAAGCATGGAAAATATAGGTATATCCATGCCTTTGAACAAAAAAGAAATAAAAATTAGACAAACATTACAAATTAAGTTTGTTTGACCCTAAATTTTAGTGAACTTATTATTTGTAAAATAATAAATAAATAATGAATTTCTCCTCGGAGAAATTTGTTTTATATGTTGGGTTGTATATAAAATATACAAATGATGCCTTAAGTCTTTAGGGTGTGAAAAGTAAAGGAAAATAAAAAGAAATTCATTTAAGCAAAAGAAAAGTGGAGATTTGAAGAAAAGAAAAGGTTACGTGTGTGTTCTGCTTGTCAAATATCCTGCAAAGGAATTGCAAAAAGATAAAAAGTAAAAGTATATATATTTTAAATAGATAATTAGGCAGTTATGGTAGTTATTGGTAGTTATCACTACAACTACCTAATCCCATTTCTATTTAAACTCTATTCTGTTAAAAAAAGGGGGAGGACAGTAACAAAAAAAAATCGTGAGAATAGCAGAGGAAATCAGGAGAGAAAAAAAGAAACAGAGGAAAGAAGAGGTAAAAACCAGGAACACATTTTTTTTTAATGATTTTAAAGAAATCATTCTTCCCTTTTCTTCTTTTCCTTTTATTAAGCACATGAACGATTTACTACGTTCTCCGCAAAATCGGTATTCATCAAGGCAGATTTTCGATCCCTACACAAGGCACCACTACAAACCCGGGGTTGAATGAAACTAATCGCATCCGCTGCAAAAACTCGCGGTCGGTAGGAATCGATGGATTCCTTCACTGCACAAAAACTCGCGGTCGGTAGGAATCGATGGATTCCTTCACTGCACAAAAACTCGCGGTCGGTAGGAATCGATGGATTCCTCCGCCGCAACCGAACCGCTTGGTTCCTTTACAATGGCAACGATCCAGATTGAAATATGAACATGTACAAAGTTCTTGTCGAGAGTTTATATACAACCGACTTGATACTGTTAAGATGGCTTTGAAGACTTATGTTTGAAGGAATTTGTATCCTAAAGCAGTAGACACAAACAGATGGAAACAATTATATTAAAAGGAAGGGGCAATGTCCGCCATGAACAAGAAAGAGCCTCATATCTTCCTTCCATGCATGCCTAAATGTTAACGATAATGTTAAATGCAACGTTAAATCCTGAAGAACTAGTGTGTCCTAAGGCTTGTTAATGTACGGGTTGTCTGTATTCTTGGACTTGATTTGAAACCGCTTGCTCGTTGCCGCAGTGCTTGGGCGAGTGATTACCTCGACCTTGAATCCCTAAATGCTCACGTTGTCAAAACATAAGAGAATCATATTCTCCAACTCAGGCCCATTTAGATATTGGCGAGTTACAAATTATTCTCCAACGTCGGGATTAAATCTCGCCATCACCTAGCCTTCTACATGAGTTTCTTCTGTAAAGTTCTTAAAAATGTTCTCTTGAACAACGGAAGATAGAAATATAGAAGACAGTATACAAAAAGAAAGAAGTATGCAGGAAGGAAAACAATAAAAATGGATTAGGAAATTAAAGAAAAAGATATGCTTGTTGCCATATATATTAAAGGAAGTTAATTATCTTCCTATTATTAAGGGGAATTCAAAAGGAAAGGCCATTGTGCCAGAATGTTCACGTACAAAAAAAAAATAGATTAATTAAGTATAAAAAAAAAATATACAAAAAGAAAAGAAAATTTAATTTGAAAACAAAATGGACGGCTCATTTAAAATTTTAATATGGCCCATTTCAAATTAGGAATAACAGTGGTATGCTGCATTTCATAAAATAAAACCTTCAAGAACTACGTAAAGACTTGATGCTCTCTCCGAGCTACGTAGGAAATCCGATTTTAAATTAAATCGGATTCAGTCGTCCCGTCCAAGTAAAAAACGATTTAAGTCGCATCTTGGACATAAAATTCAAAAATCCCTAAACTCGATATAAGGCTTCCGCTCATCGATTTTAACCACAAAAGTATTCAAGCACACGTGTTAATCGACTTTGAAAATATAAATAAAGTCGCATATAAAATAAAATTCCCAGAACTACGTAAAGACTTGATACTCAATTATGAGATACGTAGGAAACTTGGTATGAAGTTAAAATATACCGAGTTCAGTCGCCCAAAATAAATAAAATATAATAAAGTCCATGTGACAAAATTTTAAAATACCAAAACAATAAACCAAAGAAATAAATAATACATTTCCTAATTATGCACATGATATTAGGAGAGTTAAGCAACCCTTCATAGAAGGTGGGTTTAATCCTATCCTTGTGATGCATGATCGGAAACATAAACCATGCAAATGATAGTTGGATTATATTTAGGCAACCCTTCATAGAAGGTGGGTCTAGATTATATATTCTGATGCATGAAATCTCTGAACTACGTAAGACTTGATTCTCTTTAAAGGGATACGTAGGCAACCCATGAAATTCGGGTGCAGTCCAATTAATAAAAACCCTTAATATTTTGTATTAATATTATTTCGAATCAAGAGGGTAAAAAATAGGGTCAAACTAAAAATATCATTAAAAATAAATGAAATAATGTTTTGGGAATTTAAACACATTTTTCCTCAACATATTTTTGGCACGCCCAGTGGGACCCTATTTTCCTTTTCATCTCTTAGTAATATTGATGCTAACTTTAAGTTTACTTTGGTGTAAAGGAAATGGCGCCAAAAGCAACAATCAAGTTCAACGAGCTTCCCGCAACCTTCGTTGTCAAGGGAGGCCAAATGATGAGGAAAAGGTCATTTGAAATGATTTTCCAAGTTACCCGGGATTCAATCACCGCAGAAATCCCATTAAGGAACTCTTTCGGAGCCTTGCAAGCCTCGGAGGACAAGATCACCCATGGTTGGATACCAAATCCGCCTCCAATGGTGACACACAAAAGGGGTACTAAGTCTCACAACTTCAAGTCAATTCATCTGACTAGGGTGAAGCCAAACATGTCACAAACTAATCACAATATGGGACCAAGTACCAGCGGCACCAAGCCAACAATTGGATACCCCTGCAAAACCATTATCCAAGTCATCAAGACCGGTGAAGGGGTTAAGGAGAGTCACTCTACCTCCACAAAAATCACTAAGCCTAAAAGAAGGACTCGCAAGAATGGGTCCAAGAGGCCGAAGGCGCTTCGTCGGCTAGCACAATCTACAGCTTTAGAGTTAATAAAGAAAACTTTAGGCGAGGCGAAGCATGATCTAACAAAACAAAGTGGTCCAACTAGGACTTTTCAAGATGTTTTACCAACTCAAATATACATTGGATCCATCCCCATCTTCATTGGAGGGTCCGCTGAAGTGAATATGACTTCTTATGAGGAGGGTCTATCGAAGGCATCTAAAGCCAAGATAATCAAGTCTGCAAAGTCAAAAAGAAATCAAGACGACAAGCAGATTGTTCAAGTCCCACGGACTCTTGTAAAAACGAGAGTCTCGTCAAAAACAAATAAAGCAATTTCACAAGATGATCGACCTCAAACCTACACAGGTCCCGTTACAAGGTCAAAATCCTTGCAAATGTCCTTTGCTGATACAGTTTCAAGGACACTATCTCCGTCACCCCGTCTTATGACAGGATCAAGGAGCTTATCGGAAGAAAGCATTTTCTCTCCTTTGTATGTAGATAAGACTACTCTTTTTCCAAGATGAAGAGTTCCCACCTATGACCCATATAAAAAAGAAATACATTGGTCTTCAAGATGAAGTAAATTACATGCCAGTGTTGACTACAGAAACTACAAGCATGGAAGAACAACTTCGAAATTTACAAGAACAATTGGCCGAGAAGGATGCCCAAATAGCATCGCTCGTAGCTCAAGCAGAAACTCAAACTCATGGAAACCTGCGCGAGCATATAGGTACAAGTCATGATGGCTCACACAATAACCAATCCATCTCTCCTCAAGAAGTCCGGGAGATGATTGCCCAAGGGATTAAGGAGTTCCAAAAAGCCCAAAACCCTTCTGTTGTCGGATATAGAAAGCCATACCCGACACACTATGATTCAATTCCGTTTCCTCCTGGATATCAAAAACCAAACTTTGATAAATTTGACGGGATTCATGGGTCACCACATGAACATTTAGCCCATTTCTATTCAGCATGTGGTGAAACTGCACTTGAAGATGCACTACTCATTAGACAGTTTGTACAATCCCTAAGGGGATCGTCATTTACCTGGTATACACAACTTCAACCAGAGTCCATCCAAACATGGGACGATCTTCAAACGGCATTTCTAGCTCAATTTGTGAGCTCTAAAGCCAAAGTTTCAATCATGGATCTTGCAAACACCTTTCAAAGACCTAATGAACTCGCGAATGATTTTATTGCGAGATGGAGAAGTCTCAGGTTGCAATGTCCAGAAAAATTAAGCGAGCACGCATGTGTTCAAATGTGTACAAATAATCTACTACCAGAATTGGCAGTGCATGTCGGAAGTGCTGAGCCAACGTCATTTGGTGCTTTGGTCTCAAAGGCGTGTAATGTTGAAAGACAACTCGCACGTCGTGCAAGAAATGTTAATAGACCTCACACTAGTGATAATAGAAGAGACGAGGTTAAAAGATCACAAAAAGAAGGTGACTCCATGGCAACTTTCATTAAATCAGACAACAAATCTTTTGGGGCAAGTAACCCTAAATCTCAAGAGAAAAACAAATCAAGAGACTTTAATAAGACTCTCACTCTTGAAGAAAGAAAACAGAAGAAGTATCCCTTTGATGATGATGATGTTCAAGGGATCTTTGATGAGTTGATGACTGCTAAACTCATAACTCTTCCAGAGCCAAAAAGGCCTAGAGAGGTTGGCAAAACGGGCGACCCAAACTATTGTCCGTTCCATCAATTGATTAGTCACACAATTAAAGATTGTTATGTCTTTAAAGACATTATTGAAAGAATGGTAAACAAGGGTGAAATTGAGATTGAAGGTGGACCATCACATGTTCCGAAAGCATCATCAAACACAATTTCTACATTAGAAGCCATGGAGACCACAAACCCAGTCTCAACAGTTGAAGAAGAGCCGGAGATCCCCTTACAAATTTCGACAGCTTCTCTACCTATAATGGCAATACCAGTGCGGTTTTCAGTCGAAGACGAAGATGACGTCCGCATTGTATGGGCATACCCTGATATGCCTAGAGATGGTCCAGGGATTCCAACATTATACGAGATAATGACTTGCTCTGACATTGAAGATTTGTACTCAGATGATGACGACAATTATGATAGTGATTTTGAGTGGCAAACTTGTGCCGGTCGAAGAAAACCTCAACAAATATTCACTAGATGTGTAAGTCAGCCGGAGTCTAGTACAAGCCACATGAGAGAGAAGAAAAACAAAAAAGGGAATATTAAGAGCAAAAAAGTTAAGAAGGAAAAGAAACAATGGGAAAGCTGTGAAGATAATTACACTCAACCTGAACGGACACCCATTACCTTGAAAGATTTCATCCCAGAGGAAATTATTAAAGATGAATCTCCAAATGAAGAGGATTTTTGGGGTGAAGAAATCGCCCAATGTTGTATGGTCTCGTGGGCAGATAGTTGTGAAGAGGAGCAATCGGAAGTAGACGCGGTTACTCTTCAATCCGGACGCCAACTTTCTCCTCCATTGACAAAAGAAAAGGAGAAAGAGTCGACCATTATAGAAGACTCAAAAACATCAGCTCCTGAGGAATGTCTGGACAAAGAGCCTCATAATTCACCTCAAGACAATAAGGAAGAACACAAAAAAGACCCTACTCCTAAGGAATCGGATCTAACTCGAAAAGTATATAAAAGAGAGGGTGTAAAATACGATGTGATAAATCATCTAAAACGCATCCCAGCGCGTTTAAGTGTATATGATGCATTGCAAATGTCAAAGGATTTGAGAAAGGCACTCATCCAAGCCCTTACAGACCCAGAAGACTATAAGGATCAAGTTGACCCAGTTGAGATTGACGAGGTGTCATTAGCTCCAATAATTCACTGTGCTTCTTGCATGGCCTGCATAACATTCTCCGACAAAGATTTGCAATTAGGGGAGGAGCATCATAATAGGCCTTTGTATATAACGGGAATAATCGGAGATTCCAAGATCAATCGCATCTTGCTTGATTATGGATCAGCAGTAAATCTCCTTCCGTTTAAGACTTTGAAAGCAATGGGGTTGACCTCCAACCAATTATCCCCTACTTTGCTCACTATTCAGGGTTTTAACCAAGTGGGGCAAAAGGCCATGGGTACTATAGCTCTAAAAGTGATGTTAGATGAGCTTTACAAAGACGCCTTTTTTCATGTAATTGATACAAATACTTCCTATAGTGCTCTACTCGGACGACCGTGGTTACATACAAGTAAATCAATTGTTTCCACCCTTCATCAATGTCTGAAATATACAGATGAAGAGGGAAATGAAAGAACAATCCGAGGAGACTCAAACCCTTTTCATGGGGAAAATGTCAACTATGCCGATGCTAAGTTCTACAATGGCATAAGCTTTGAGTCAAATACACCGTTGTACAAAAGCAGTAAAAGTGTGGAGTTTTCCAAAGAAAATTCGCTTCAAAAAGTTGCGCAGATATCCAATATGACCTCAAGAGGGAGCAACGGTGAAAACACACAACCTAAGGTGTTATTTAAATATAAGCCAAAAGATAAGAGGAAGTTGGGGGAAAAGCCTTTAACCTCAGTCGAGGAAATCATGCAGTCTCTCATGACAAGTTATACTTGCCCCATCCGGAAGATTAATCAGTCTATTCCAAGAAAAACTATGGTCATCTGTAAACCTTTTGGAGATTACAAAGCTGCGAATAAAAGAGTAGTTTTGAAAGGAAAAGTCTCAAGTCCTTGCTACAAGGCCTCATCCTCAAAAATATTCAAAAATCCTAAAATCAAAGTACACAAGCGGTTGTCCTTTCCAAAAAGGAAAACTTTACAAAAGGATTTGGACGATGACAATAGTAATAATTTACATATTTCTCAAGAAGAAGGACTTTTGACAGTCAGGATTACAGAGCCGGGGATATTGACACTAGAAGAACAACAAATGTTTTCGGAAGATATGGAAGCAACTCCACGAGTGTCGGTATTTGATAGACTTATTGAAAATCCCATAACCGGGGAACATCGAGTCTCAGTGTTCTAGAGGCTTGAAAATATTGTTGAGCCTACACACAAGAAAAATTGTGTGAAAGGGAATAAAATGTCAAAACAGAAGAAGAATAGAGGGCATACGCTCTTTTAGATGTTGACAGCGAGGAGATAAATGTGATGTCCTCAATAAATGGGAAAGGCTTAAATCGTCAATGTTCTCACACCGACGTGCATCACGGTCCGGGATACTTGAAGAATCAATTGATCTCATCCTTTGCCTCAGGAACTACGTCAAGACTTGATCCCAACAAGGGTACGTAGGAAATTTAATACAAAAAAAAAATGTGTCGGATCCAGTCGCTCAAAAAAAAAATCTCACACGCAAATGATAGTTGAGATGACTCGAGCAACCCTTCATAGAAGGTGGGTTCTTGTTGTTTCAGTGATGCGTAGGAATGAGATTAAAAAAAAAAAGGCACAATATAAATGGATTAATATTTGGACAACCCTTCATAGAAGGTGTGTCCGGATTTCATCCATAGTGCACTAAGTATAAAATGAAATTACATACAAGATAAATGTAATCGGTTCATAAAGAACTACGAACGGCTTGATCCTTCAACAAGAAGGTACGTAGGCAGTCTAACTATAAATAATTGTTAGATGCAGCCACCCCAATAAAAAAAATAAAATTAAAGTTTGGGATAAATTCCATAAGTTGGGTTTACTAGTTAAACTCCATATATAAGACAAACTTTGAACGCATTCAAAAGTTCATACATCCAAAGTTTGGGGGCATCTGTTTGACCCTAAATTTTAGTGAACTTATTATTTGTAAAATAATAAATAAATAATGAATTTCTCCTCGGAGAAATTTGTTTTATATGTTGGGTTGTATATAAAATATACAAATGATGCCTTAAGTCTTTAGGGTGTGAAAAGTAAAGGAAAATAAAAAGAAATTCATTTAAGCAAAAGAAAAGTGGAGATTTGAAGAAAAGAAAAGGTTACGTGTGTGTTCTGCTTGTCAAATATCCTGCAAAGGAATTGCAAAAAGATAAAAAGTAAAAGTATATATATTTTAAATAGATAATTAGGCAGTTATGGTAGTTATTGGTAGTTATCACTACAACTACCTAATCCCATTTCTATTTAAACTCTATTCTGTTAAAAAAAAGGGGGAGGACAGTAACAAAAAAAAATCGTGAGAATAGCAGAGGAAATCAGGAGAGAAAAAAAGAAACAGAGGAAAGAAGAGGTAAAAACCAGGAACACATTTTTTTTTAATGATTTTAAAGAAATCATTCTTCCCTTTTCTTCTTTTCCTTTTATTAAGCACATGAACGATTTACTACGTTCTCCGCAAAATCGGTATTCATCAAGGCAGATTTTCGATCCCTACACAAGGCACCACTACAAACCCGGGGTTGAATGAAACTAATCGCATCCGCTGCAAAAACTCGCGGTCGGTAGGAATCGATGGATTCCTTCACTGCACAAAAACTCGCGGTCGGTAGGAATCGATGGATTCCTTCACTGCACAAAAACTCGCGGTCGGTAGGAATCGATGGATTCCTCCGCCGCAACCGAACCGCTTGGTTCCTTTACAATGGCAACGATCCAGATTGAAATATGAACATGTACAAAGTTCTTGTCGAGAGTTTATATACAACCGACTTGATACTGTTAAGATGGCTTTGAAGACTTATGTTTGAAGGAATTTGTATCCTAAAGCAGTAGACACAAACAGATGGAAACAATTATATTAAAAGGAAGGGGCAATGTCCGCCATGAACAAGAAAGAGCCTCATATCTTCCTTCCATGCATGCCTAAATGTTAACGATAATGTTAAATGCAACGTTAAATCCTGAAGAACTAGTGTGTCCTAAGGCTTGTTAATGTACGGGTTGTCTGTATTCTTGGACTTGATTTGAAACCGCTTGCTCGTTGCCGCAGTGCTTGGGCGAGTGATTACCTCGACCTTGAATCCCTAAATGCTCACGTTGTCAAAACATAAGAGAATCATATTCTCCAACTCAGGCCCATTTAGATATTGGCGAGTTACAAATTATTCTTCAACGTCGGGATTAAATCTCGCCATCACCTAGCCTTCTACATGAGTTTCTTCTGTAAAGTTCTTAAAAATGTTCTCTTGAACAACGGAAGATAGAAATATAGAAGACAGTATACAAAAAGAAAGAAGTATGCAGGAAGGAAAACAATAAAAATGGATTAGGAAATTAAAGAAAAAGATATGCTTGTTGCCATATATATTAAAGGAAGTTAATTATCTTCCTATTATTAAGGGGAATTCAAAAGGAAAGGCCATTGTGCCAGAATGTTCACGTACAAAAAAAAAATAGATTAATTAAGTATAAAAAAAAATATACAAAAAGAAAAGAAAATTTAATTTGAAAACAAAATGGACGGCTCATTTAAAATTTTAATATGGCCCATTTCAAATTAGGAATAACAGTGGTATGCTGCATTTCATAAAATAAAACCTTCAAGAACTACGTAAAGACTTGATGCTCTCTCCGAGCTACGTAGGAAATCCGATTTTAAATTAAATCGGATTCAGTCGTCCCGTCCAAGTAAAAAACGATTTAAGTCGCATCTTGGACATAAAATTCAAAAATCCCTAAACTCGATATAAGGCTTCCGCTCATCGATTTTAACCACAAAAGTATTCAAGCACACGTGTTAATCGACTTTGAAAATATAAATAAAGTCGCATATAAAATAAAATTCCCAGAACTACGTAAAGACTTGATACTCAATTATGAGATACGTAGGAAACTTGGTATGAAGTTAAAATATACCGAGTTCAGTCGCCCAAAATAAATAAAATATAATAAAGTCCATGTGACAAAATTTTAAAATACCAAAACAATAAACCAAAGAAATAAATAATACATTTCCTAATTATGCACATGATATTAGGAGAGTTAAGCAACCCTTCATAGAAGGTGGGTTTAATCCTATCCTTGTGATGCATGATCGGAAACATAAACCATGCAAATGATAGTTGGATTATATTTAGGCAACCCTTCATAGAAGGTGGGTCTAGATTATATATTCTGATGCATGAAATCTCTGAACTACGTAAGACTTGATTCTCCTTAAAGAGATACGTAGGCAACCCATGAAATTCGGGTGCAGTCCAATTAATAAAAACCCTTAATATTTTGTATTAATATTATTTCGAATCAAGAGGGTAAAAAATAGGGTCAAACTAAAAATATCATGAAAAATAAATGAAATAATGTTTTGGGAATTTAAACACATTTTTCCTCAACAAAGTTACGAGAAGAATAATATGAGTATAGAGGATATATTTTACCTGCAGCAGCGTCAGACAACCGCACATCTGGCGACAGTCGACCCGAGTGGCCTCGCCCATACGCCTATACAGGTAGGCGAGTGTCGCCGTACCCCAGGATGTTCTCATCACCCGATCAAGATCCTCCACTAATATCAGTAAATCAGGAGAAATCTTGTGCTGAGATTTGTTGGTGAATAGCGTCGATCCCAACAGGTACAACAACCACCCAGACGTTGCAGTCGTCGGATACAGATGAGAATACCCGTCACACTGATCCAATAAAAAGGCATGTGACAACCCTCGATGACGCACATTTCCGGCAGTAATCTGCTCATCAGTAAATCCAAAAAACTCCTGCACACGGAGTGAAGCATCAGGTTTGGCGTTCGCGATTTGCTCACTAAATGTAATCGTTAAACCAACGCCGAAACCCAAAATAACTAATCAACTTTCAACCCTAACTCATATTCATCCATTTTAGTAACATATAAGCCCCTAAATATATCTAAAACAACCTAAATCGAACAAATTAAACTCTAAACCTAAACCTAACTAAAACAATCAAATTTAAACGAAACTAAAGCGAGAAAGTGAAGTTTTTACCTTAGATTACAGTTGAGATTATGAGAAATGTCGAGATTGATTGAGAGAGATGGCAGCCGAAGATCGAGCGAAGGTCGATTCGTAGGTGTTCGTCACGGCGAAGAAAGGAAGAGGAAGAAAGGGAAAGAAAATTAGCGTCGTTGTCCTTAATAGGGCTTTTTACATCTGTCCGTGACGGACATCTATACTTTGTTCGTGACGGACAGATTATTACTTCAAAACTTGAGATTTACAACATATATTTGTATCTTTTAGATCAACCAATAATGTGTACAACTTTATTAAATTAATGAGTTTATTTTACTGTAGTAACATTTTCGTTAAATTTTAATTTAGTAAGATCTTTGAATGAACATAACGAGTTGTAACGAACATAATGAGATAAAAATAT
This sequence comes from Fagopyrum esculentum, assembly GCA_033239045.1. Classification (NCBI taxonomy): domain Eukaryota; kingdom Viridiplantae; phylum Streptophyta; class Magnoliopsida; order Caryophyllales; family Polygonaceae; genus Fagopyrum; species Fagopyrum esculentum. The sequence continues at coordinate 133,356,639 of BSUD01000002.1, forward strand.
CAACTTAACGTTATTGCGAGGATTATAAATTCCTGTCAATCAAAATTACGTAACTTCCTATCAATAAACGTTATTGAAAGGATTATAAAGTTTTACGATTTCATAACGAACATATCAATAAACGTTTCTTTTGTTCAAAATATATAGATTTCGTAACGAACATATAATGTTCAATAACTAAAACCTTACTATCATTCAAAGTTTTAAGATTTGATATCGAACATATAAAGTTTCAAGAAATAAACGTAACTTCATATCATACATATCTACGATCCAATCAAAGTTATGTTATTGAAAGGATTTAAACTTTCTTTTACAAAAGAAGATCAAATCAAAGATATTTTATTCAAAAGATTAACACTTTCTTTCAATAAAGAAACCAAACTTACTTACAAAAATAACAATTACAAAGGAATCAAAGTTTCAAGATCAATGTTACATTTTTAAACATGACGTTGAACTTCAAACATAAATACGATCAAATCAAAATAACATTATTGAAAACATTTAAACTTTCTGTTAACAAAAGACAATCAAATTAAATTTTTGTTATTCAAAGGATTACAAATTTCTTTCAAACAAACCAAATTTTAGAACTTTAATCCACAAAATAGACATATTACCTATACTCCATTTGTCCGTCACGGACAGTGACCATTTGTCCGCTACGGACAATGGTCATTTGTCCGTCACGGACAAATGATATTAATTTACTAAGTAATGCTCATTTGTCCGTAACGGACAAATGGGCATTACTTAGTAAAAATCAATGCGCCAAATAGCCTGGACGTATAAATATACAGTGAAGAAGGGAACTTTCAGAGATGAAAAAGCAATAATTGTGACACCTTCCATACCAGCCTAAAATTGAAAACTCCCTCCCTAGTCCCCCTACCTTTCTACACACTACTGTAACTAGTTACTAAACTACTTATTAGTTATTACTATACTACATCCAAAGTAGAAACAGAGTTACAACTTAGTACTAGTACAACTAAACAATTAACAATAAAACATGACTCTTTTGACATTCTCCTTTAGTGGTGGCAATGACCTTACTCCTGTTTCTCCTGTGCTTTGAACCTTTGGAACCCGCTGAACCGTATTCTTGACTTTTTTGGCAAAGGCCTTACTCCTGTTTTGATATGTTTAGTGAGCAAGATCACCCACTAAAACTGTTCTTATTTCAGCTTAGATTGTTGTTGTTTGATTCTATTTGATCTACTCGTTTTTATGTTGAAAAACAAAAGAAAACGAAGAACAAAACACGGTTTTTACGTGGTTCGGTTTAAAACCTACATCCACGGGATATTCGAGATCCAATCCACTATATAATAGTTGTATGGTTACGAACAAGGAAGGCAACAAGATCGATGTGTTAAAGCTCAGATCTCGTTGACAGAAGAACACTCATACACACAAGAACAAAAACAAAGCATAAAAGAGAAGAAGAGAATGATATTGATCTTCTCGTAGTATTTGTAGGCAACACACACATCACCGGATAGAATAACTGGCTTTATTCCGATACACGGAGTTCTTGGGTGAAAGAGAGCATTTCTGGTTTTTGGGATTTTTGCTCAACACATGAGGTGATGGATTTCTGAGTGTGGTTGCGCAAAAGAGGAAAGGTAGAATATATAGCTAGTATTGGAGAAGCTCTTCATCAAAACACAACACTTCATTAAAACATCCAGCCCATAGGAAACCAGCTGGCCCAACACACAACTTTATCCAAACTGCGCCTATAAATTTGGGCTTCTCACTCTTATTAGAGTAGCATGCCAACAAATCCAACAAACCCAATTAGATCAAATAATTGGGCTTATAACATCATTGCTTTAGAAATATATCTCAACAAGTTTTCCTCCTAATTCTAAACAATGATACTTTAAAGTTTGTGGATTGAAATATCTGTCATCGGTCCAAATGATTCTCCTATGGAGAGGACCTGCGAACGAAGAAAATTTCTATAGAAAATAAATTTGTTAGTAGCAACAATTTTTGTACCAAAATTTACATGATTAACTTCACCTTTTATCTTCTTAACAATTAAGCTCTTTTATTCAACTTGTTTTTGAATATAATCGAACCTCACATCGATATGTTTGGTTCTCTCATGGTAAACCGGATCCTTACAAAAACTTAACGCACTTTGGCTGTCCATGTGGAGAGTAGCAACATACTTCCTATTTTCAACTTCAGCTAAAATACCCTGTAGCTAGATGACTTTTATACAAGCCTCCGTGACAACAACATATTCAGCTTCAGTTGAGGAAAGAGCAACAATGGACTGTTGCTGCAGTTTCCAAGATATACAATTGCCACACCACGCGTATACAAAAGTTGTAGTAGATTTTCTATTGTCTTTGTTACCAGCGTAATCGGAATCAACATAACCAAACAAATTATTTTCAAAATCATGATGTCCAATGTTTTTTTAAAAAGGATCAGACATCAACCTGTTGAGAACACTAACAACAAAAGCTAGATCTGGAAGAGTACAAATCATGGCATACATGGCAAAACATACTGCAACATCATACGAAACAAATTTCATACGAGATTTTTCAGCATATGACAAATTGTAGGTTTTAGTCAAGTCAAGGTGCCGTCCTAAGGGTATACTATTAGGATTAACTTTGGTAAGGTTAAACCTATCAATTACTTTACCCATGTAATCACCTTGTGAAAGTCAGATTTTACGTTTTGATCTATCTCCGTTATCCGGATGCTTAGAATCTTTTGAGCTGATCTTAGGTCTTTCATGTCAAAAATGGATTTTAAAGCCCTTTTAATATCATTGATTTTAAACTTTGATTTGCATATCAACAGAATATCATCAACTTATAGAACCACATACAAGAGGCAATCAGTCTCAACAAATTTTAAGTACAAACATGCATCATATTCACTTATAGCAAAACCTATCCTTTTCATGCAACTATCAAATTTTATATTCCATTGTCTATAGGACTGTATCGGCCCATATATAGACTTTTTCAGCAAGCAAACATGACCAGGTTTGGTTTTATCTATAAAGCCTTGTGGTGTACTCATGTGAATAGTCTCATCTAAATCACCATGCAGAAAAACTGTTTTAACATCCATTTACAATTTCATACTCTTAAGCATCAACCATAACAATAAGAAGACGCAAAGTTTTATACTTAACAACAGGTGCAAAAATTAGATTATAATCTTCACTTTCTCTTTGGGTGAACTCTTTAGCAACTAACCTAGCTTTGTATCTAGGTGGTTCTTTAGGCGTAACACCTTCTTTCAGTTTATATATTCATTTGCATCTAATAATTCTAGTAGTTTTAGGTTTAGGAACCAAAATCAGGTTTTATTAGTATGCATGGATTCAATCTTCTCTTTCATAGCAATTTTCCAAATTTTAACATGTTTACAACTAATAGTCCGGTCATACAAATCAAGAGTATATGTGTTCACAACTTTAGCAATTAGAAAATCATAGTTCACAATATGATCTAATTTCTGAATATTAGGGTCATAAAAGACATATTCAGATTCAGCTAAATGAATGACAAGAATTCTAAAATCAAGATATTTAGGATCTGGAATGACATTACGAGTTGGTCTATCCCTAGTTAACTGATATTCATTCAAAGTAGGCAAAGGAAGAAGATTATTATGCACACCTGAATCATGCAATACAAGCATTTTATTATTCAATGTAGACAAGTTATCAGATTCAGTAGGATTACTATCCTCAACTTCTGTCCTGAAGGAATTAGACTCGGTTTGAACATCTAAAGCATCTGGATTATTAACCTTCCCACCTAATTGTTGAGGTGGGGAACAGCTGTTAGGAGTAGAAGAGCCAGGAAAACTCAACATTGATGCTGTACCAATGCCAAACTCTTCCTCAGTAGGCTCAAGAGAGTCACTAGGGTTGTAGAACTGAGTTTCATCTTCATTTTCAATATTTTTTGAGGAGACAAATTGCTCCTATTTTTGAAATAAAATTCAGTTTCTCCAAAAGCGACGAAGAACAAAACACGGTTTTTACGTGGTCCGGTTTAAAACCTACATCCACGGGATCCTTGAGATCCAATCTACTATATAAGAGTTGTATCAAGGTTACAAATAAGGAAGACAACAAGATCGATTCTAAATATCAGATTTTGTTGACAGAAGAACACTCATACACAAGAATAAAAACAAAGCATAAAAGAGAAGAAGAAAATTGTACTGATCTTCACGCAGTATTTGTAGGCAACACACACATCACTAGAGAGAATAACTGGCTTTATTCCGACACACGGAGTTCTTGGGACAAAGAGATAGTTTGTGGTACTTGAGATTTTTGTTCAACACATGAGCTGATAAATTTATGAGTGTGGTTGAGCAAAGGAGGAAAGGTAGAATATATAGCTAGGTTTGGACAACCTCTTCATCAAAACACAACACTTCATTCACTACAAAAAATAATTCAATTAGTCAAGGATGTTGGCGACGGCAGAAAAGCTATTTGCCATTGTCAATCATCGACGACGACTTGGCGACGACAAAACGGGGCGTAGCCAGAACAGGTGACACAAAGTTTTTTGCGACGGTGGTTTGTCGTCGCTAATTGTTTTTGCGATGGCTCTACGCCGGAAGGGACCATCACCAATTTTTCGCGTCGGCTAAAGCCGTCGTCGTCTAACGCCGCCGTCGTCTAAAGCCGTCGTTGTCTAGTGGTGGCAAACTTTAAAAATTAATGCGAAATTTAAAATTTGCGTCGGCAATAGCCGTTGCAAAATGTAAATTTGTTGGGAAATTTTGTATTTTTGGCGACGACATGGGGCCGTCGCAAAATTTTAATATTTTAATGCCGTCGCAAAATCTTTAAATGTATTTAAAATATTAATTTTTGGCAATGGTAACTTGCCGTGATAAATTGTAAATTTGGTGATACGGGGAAATTCCGTATTCTTCTCGATCTAGACAAAGGGGCTTCAAATCACACAAATGGATACAACTAACGTTAAATAATGATGGTAAAGACGCTGGAATGAAGAAGAAACAAATGGAACGAATTAGATGAAGGTAGAAGGATAGGAAGATAGAACCGGAGAGATGTCGATTGAAAGAACCTTTGATTTCGGAATCAAAGACCCAAACAACGCAGCCAACGATCCTGCCTTATACAACCTTACACAACTCAACAATGGAGGTTGAGAGCACAAGGAGGATGCCTATGGAGCTTCGAAGCACCAATCTCAAAGAAGATTGACACAACGCAAGACAACTAAGCCGGAAAATTCAGCAACCAATGATTCTCACCAAAAGCTCTCTTTTGATTGCAAATACGTAAACACAAATTTCACAAATAGTCTGATCTCCCTAGAAACTGATTAGGAAAAGGTTTATATATGTCTTAAAACCTTTTCTTAAATAAAAAAAAACTAAAAAGCAGCAAAATAACTTCTAAAAGTCTTTGAAAGCTCAAATAGCTTTAAAAGGCTATCTACTCCTAAAATAACTTAAAATGTCTTAAAATACTAGAAAGTTAATGATAGGCATTGAAAGTCTTCAAACATGCTTAAACATAAGCATTATACACGCCCAAATTAGATTGTGATAATATGCATGATCACACACATAAACGATGCATGGAACGTGTGCATGGAGATCACAAACTTCCTTGGTTGTCATTCTCACATCTTTCAACCCTTCCTCCTTTGATGAAACCGTCACCAAGATCCTCAAGATGTGTCCATGGAAGTGTCTTGCTCCTTACGCGAAAACGTCATCAACATGTACTTCACCTCTTGTGCTAACTCCTTTTCTCTCGTCCTTGTGATGGCTCCTTCACCAATGGCCTTGTGAGGACTATTAGAAGGTGGTGGTGATGCTCCCGCATCATTCTCCCCTTCTTAAAAAGGATTCGCCCACGAATCTTCTTCAAGTTGTTCATAGCCATCCAGTAGCTCTTGAATGTAGGCCCCGTGCTTCCCTTTCTTCTTGATGATATGAACCTTAATTCCTACAATAAAACTCACTCGCTCCTTCATTGACAACGGTGCAAGGTCAACAAAGGTTGAGGAAAACAAGTCATCAACATAGTCAAGATAATTCGAAGATAGATATGAGTGGAAAGTCATAAAATAGGCAAACTCTATAGGTGATAATACTATAACCTCAAAGATAAGATCTCTCTCCTTAGTTCTAGCTAAATCCAAAGAGAAGCCCGTGTTATAAGGTTCCCAAGGGGCTGTTTGAATCCTTACAAATCTGCAACCGTAGGTTAAGACACCTAAAATGCTCATAAGACTCTCCAAGTATCTCTTAGGCTGGGGAACTACATACTTAAACAATTGCGGCCAATAACAGTGTGTGTGGAACTTATCATAAAGCTTGTACCTCTCCAAATGACCCATTACAGCAGCCATATAGGTCTTGTCCTTAATTAGAATCCTAAGGTAACTACTAAGAATGCACACATGATCAAGCCTAATGAACTCTCTAAATAAGTAAATCTCGTTCCTAGAGTTCTCTAGCACATAATGCATATGATAATCACAAAAATTAGCATGTGAAATATATATGTCCCTAATATGCTCAATGCCTAGAACATTATAGTCTAAGATGGTGACTAACACAAACTTCCTTAAAAGAACAACAAACACTACACTATCACTAGGACATATGTAATGTAGCCAATCTCTAAACATTCTAAACAAGGTAATGAGATCATTATCACATCTAGAGAAGTTTAGGCATGCTTTTTTCATGTTAACACACAACAAGGTAAGATTCTTACCTCCCATCATTAAAACGGCCGGGGTAGGCGTCTTAATCATCAATCTAGCATGGTGAAACATTGGTGTAGTGTCCATGAAATTGTCTCTAACCATGGTTGTCCAAATGTTCACAGACCTAAGAATGGTGTCCAAGACTAGATACTCAAATTGTATATCTTCCTTAGAGGCTAAAAACACATCTTGGGGTTGTTTTGGCTCAACAACAACCGTGCTCCATTCTCGCAGCCATGTGCTCTTCCTGTCATTTCCCTGCTCATTGCCCATTAACTCTTTCTTTTCAAAGCTTTCGGTAATCTGCATATGGGCTGATCGGAAAACTTCTACAAACACAAGGACATAAGCAACATTAGATTTGAACACATTTACAACAAATTGGACTTTTAAATACCAAACAAAATGGTTAGTAAGAACTTCCCTTAAGTATTTCTTTTGTGTATCTAAAGAAGTGTTGTTCATAAGAATTTTATTAGGATAAACAACAACACAAATATACATGTTGCAATCAAACACAGAAATCAACATAGGCATGAGTAAACTAGGTGGTATAAGGGCTATTTTTCTAGCTCTAATCCTCAACTCATGATCAATTAACTTAGGAACCTTAACAAGCATTTCCCAAGTTATATAAGCATCTTCCAAATCATATCTACCTATAGCAAACTCATCAATATGCACATCTTCTAAAATGCTCGAGTTCAAGGTAGGTAATAAACTAGGAAGTCTCAAATCTATATGTGCAACTTCATCCTTAATGTCTTTTCTATAAGGATCCACCAATGCCGGAACACGAGACTCCAACTCACAAGTCTCTTTCGGTTTGATCCTAGGAGTTCTAGGATACACTAAAGGCAAAACAAGGGGTATATCCTTAGGAAAAAGTTCTTCGGAACAATCTAAAGATGAATGCAACAAGTTAGAGGTAGTATCACAAACAAGATAATAAGCACATTCTAAATCAAATTTATGCTCATCTAGCTCTAGATCATCCATATCAAGCATACCCACATTCGACTTTGACAAATCCAGCACAACAATATCTACTACATGCTCATCATCATAATTAAGATCATTATCAACAACATCTGATGATGATTCATGCACCTTCACTCCCTTACTACCTAGATCATGCTTATGCACATCACACTTAGTAACGTCATCCAATGTAGATTCATGTGCATACAATTCATTTCCATCTATTTCATGCTCATCACATTCAATATCATCTACTAAATCAGATTCATGCTTAATTGTTTCATTACGGTTCACATGTAATACAATCTCATATTCTGATTTTAGATATTCTAAGTGATTAAACATTGACGTAGAAGGTTTAAAATCACTCCCCTTTGGAGATTTGGTAACCCCAATTGGCGGTATCATCTTTGATAACAATGAAGGTGAACTAATGGTAGGTAGTGTGTTGCGTGAACTATGATGCTCAAGGTCCGGTTTCTCCCTTCCTTGCACATGTGGTTCCTCTTTCTGGGGTTGTCGAGCTCGTGGTTCCAATGCTTTAATTTCAACATGTTGTACATCTCTTCCATTCTTGTAGGTGGTGCCGGAGCATATCGAGCCTCTATAACTATCATACTCTTAGCCATACTTTCTAGGTCATCTTGCATCTTTTTTAGAAGGCTATTGAGATCGGCGTTGGTTGGACTACCTTGCTTAGACATGATCACACAATCAACAACAATAGTAAACACGTTAGAGTTAGTGAGTGAAATCAGAAAACGCCTCACTAGTGTTTCCCTCTTACGCTCACTCTCTAGCTGCTGAATTGTAGGCTTCTTAGATGGGTTGCCTTGAGAGGATCAACGCTTCCAAGAAAGATCACTATCTAAGACACCAATTAACACCCTATATGAGACGTGCAAGGGCTGTAGCAAAATGTTTTTTTTTTTACTCTATACAACAAAGATTACAAAATGCAACAAGAAACAAGTAGGAAAGACTCTAGAAAGACAAAGAATGATCAACAAGACTCAAAACTAGCATGAAAGCCTAAAATTCAGAATTTTAGCAATCACACAATTAAGACTTTAACTTGCAACTATGTAGAGAATATTTTCGAGAAAGACTCAAGAATAGATAGAGAAGATAAGAGAAGACAAGAGTAAAATCAAGAAGCCTTAAAGAAGAGACCTTCACTTACCTCAACCTTGTATCAATGGAGTTGGGGATGTCGAATGGTAGTAGAGAAGTAAGTGTCGAATGGTTTGATTTAGGGAATGAATTTGACGTTGGAATTAGAGAGAGGTAGGATAGGTAGTAGCTTCCCTTTAGTCTTCAATCTTGACCTTCAATCTTGACTAGCAAATTCTATCTTTAAGAGCTTACAATAAGATAAAATAACATACAATATGAATGAATCTTTTGCTGAATTTTCTTTCTTTCTTTTTTTTTCTTGTTTTCTTTTCTTTTCTTTTGTTTTTCTTTCTTTTTTTTTCTTTTTGATAATAATGCTGAGAAATACAAGTTAAATGAAGAGGGTAACTAATGAAGGTAAATAAATAAAAGAAGGTAAAAAAAAGCTGAAAATTAACCCTCAAAAACTGATTTGAACTAATCTTGTTGGTTGCCTTGATTGTAGGAGAAGTGGGGCTGCTCTTGGTTAAGATTCACGTCAGATTTGGCTGGAGCAAACACGTTCTTCTCTTCCCTTATGTCGACAGTTTTCTGCAGCTTCAATGGTGATGAAAGGTAGGCTTTTTTGTGGGTTTTTATGGCTGGAAACTCCAAATAACACAAGATCAAAGCAATTAAAGACTCAATTCAAGACTACTAGACTCAACTCAAAGAAATACTCAACATTAAGGGCTGGACTAACTCAAATTTTTAGAAAAAAAAACAGAAACGCAGGACACAAACCGGAATGAAGAAGCCTTTGTCGACTAGCTCTGATACCAATTGATACGGGGAAATTCCGTATTCTTCTCGATCTAGACAAAGGGGCTTCAAATCACACAAATGGATACAACTAACGTTAGATAATGATGGTAAAGACGCATGAATAAAGAAGAAACAAATGGAACGAATTAGATGAAGGTAGAAGGATAGGAAGATAGAACCGAAGAGATGTCGATTGAAAGAACCTTTGATTTCGGAATCAAAGACCCAAACAACGCAGCCAACGACCCTGCCTTATACAACCTTACACAACTCAACAATGGAGGTTGAGAGCACAAGGAGGAAGCCTATGGAGCTTCGAAGCACCAATCTCAAAGAAGATTGACACAACGCAAGACAACTAAGCCGAAAAATTCAGCAACCAATGATTCTCACCAAAAGCTCTCTTTTGATTGAAAATACGTAAACACAAATTTCACAAATAGTCTGATCTCCCTAGAAACTGATTAGGAAAAGGTTTATATATGTCTTTAAACCTTTTCTTAAATAAAAAAAACTAAAAAGCAGCAAAATAACTTCTAAAAGTCTTTGAAAGCTCAAATAGCTTTAAAAGGCTATCTACTCCTAAAATAACTTAAAATGTCTTAAAATACTAGAAAGTTAATGATAGGCATTGAAAGTCTTCAAACATGCTTAAACATAAGCATTATACACGCCCAAATTAGATTGTGATAATATGCATGATCACACACATAAACGATGCATGGAACGTGTGCATGGAGATCACAAACTTCCTTGGTTGTCATTCTCACATCTTTCAACCCTTCCTCCTTTGATGAAACCGTCACCAAGATCCTCATAGATGTGTCCATGGAAGTGTCTTGCTCCTTACGCGAAAACGTCATCAACATGTACTTCACCTCTTGTGCTAACTCCTTTTCTCTCGTCCTTGTGATGGCTCCTTCACCAATGGCCTTGTGAGGACTATTAGAAGGTGGTGGTGATGCTCCCGCATCATTTGGTGGAAAAATTCTACCACAACATGTATTATTTGAAAACATCTAAATGACTGCATTAAACGGCAACACCAAATTCATAAACTAAAGTATTGTATTTAACATTCAAAATAATCAAAATAACACGATTCGAAGTGTAAAGAAGTTCACAATCTGAAAGTACAAAACCTAGATGCTCTTCATCTTTAACAAAGTGGTAATGAATTTCACAATCACACACTTCCACGATCTAAACATCTTCTACTTGGACAAATTCTTCATCAACTGCATCATTTAATTTAATTGGTTCCTTTTTTGATGCTACATGATCTTCATCTCCAATAAACTCTTTTCGATTTGCACTAGTTGCAACTTATAATATATGAAATTATAATAGTAGTTTAGGTGGATAAAATTTACGGTAACGAAGTCTTATGCACATAGATGAGCATTTACTTAATTAAGCATGGAATTTTTACAGAATTTAAAATTCTAGATTACCAAAACTAACATATGTAAGTGAATGCGAGCTTCTCCCTTCATTGCCCTCCGATTGCATAAGAAGTTTTTTCAATTCTTCATACTTTATCTCAAAGTCTTCGTCAATTTTACTGTTATGTCTTCAGTGACTTTTCGAGTTACATCTTCAATGACTTCTACTCTTAGCTCTTCCATTATCTTTTGCATTTGCTCCGGATTGTTCTTATATGTCGATGGGTTTGATGGATACACCATAGAAGGAGGTGCACCAGAACCAAATGTCTGACATTAACCATGACTATCAACTCCAATTATCATGTGGAATATTCAATCTTCTACAGTCGTAAGTTGTTGTTGATCCTCGGAGTCCTTACTTCACCCTTCTTCGTAGCCCCTCTACATGAATTTCACAAATTACTTAGTTATTGTAAATACTTATAGCTTTAAAATTTATGTTGTTAGAAAAGCTTACAATGACCTCAACAACATCAAAGTTAGTTGGGTCTCGTGCTTTTAACCAAACACTCATTTTATCTGTAGGCTCTCTATTTATTTCCATCTGTTGATTAAAACAAGTAATGAATAATAAACTCAATGTTGGCTTAACCTTTATAAATAGTTAAGTAAATGTGCATAGATACATACTTCATGCCTTATTTGGGCAAATGATTTTCGATCAATGGTGTGATGTGGTCCTTGGTGATCTCGATTTATAGCATTCTGCTTTATCTATGACCTACATAAAAACAACACTTAGATATAATCGTGAGAAATTAATTAAAATTACATTATAATAATACATTTATCTCGTTATTGCGCCAATAAACAACAAGCATGGGCCATTGTTTTGGTATGATACGTGGGGAACCTTTGTATGGAGTTCTGGATCCTTTTTAAACTTCTCAAACTATTTTTTTCTTTGTTTTGGCTTTAAAATCCTTCCACATATGGTTGCAAAGTCTCAAACACACATCTTTGAAACCATCAGGAACTTCCAACACATTTGCCTACAAGTCCAAGGTTTCTTCTCTTCATTTTATACTATAACACAAATACAAGTCAGTCAACCAAGCATGAAACCATATGTCAATTCCAAGTTAACATATAGTAATATACAAGAAAAATAACAATCCATTTTGGTTTTTGAATAAAGATCAAATAATGAGTAAAATAAAAGAACAACCGGAACTATGGGTTGGCCTTCACCGTCCTAACCATTCTGATATGCTCCTGAGTCACGCTCTCTCACTTTTGACCACTGTTTTCGACGTTGGACCACCATCCAGGGACCATGTTTCTGCTCAACCAACATCTCTTTGTCTGTCTCTAGTTGCATGGGGGCAGCTACGTTGGACGAGTCATCCTCTTTCTCCTTATTCTCATTCGATATCTGTTCATTATCTCTGGCTTCATTCTCTCTTCTCCCATACACACAGGTGTCCTGGAGGTGACCATAACAACCACACATAAAGCAAATCGTGTGCAAATTCTCATACTCCAGAAGGAGCCGTTTGCCATTCACTATCAAGTCTCCCTTAAGTGACCTAGTGAGGTCGACATTAACACAAACCCTTGTGAATTTTCTACGTGTAATTCCAAGGGTGTTGACGTCAATTCTCAGAGGAGTGCCTAGGGCGGAAGCAATGACATTCAGTATGCCCGAGTTGTACATTGCAAAGGGGAGACCCGTAATACGAACCCAGACTTCCGTCGACTTAATCACTAATCTCGTGGGATCAAAACTCTCATCCCATTGTTGCATCATGAGATAGTGACCGAAGATCTTCCACGGGCCATGTGTAAGCACATCAAGCATATCCGATTCCTTCTCGAACCTAATTAAGAAGTAATCATTTAGGAGATCAAGGACCGTCCATCCTCCTACGGTCTTCCATAACTGTCTAACACTTCTTTCAAACGCAGAAAAGGTGATCATCCGCCCTAGTAGTTTTACAACTACCGAATACCGCCATGGAGCATTTAACACGCTTACCACATCTGGGGCAATAGTTATGACTGGAGTAGAGTCGTTACCCTTCGGGTATTCAGTTGTAACTTTTCCAATATCAAGCATGTTATCAGGGAGTATCGGCATCTGCTTCCAGGCAGAGTCACCAAAAAGCATGGCACTCCAAGATGGACTCTTTGGTGCTGCTAGTTGGTCCGGTGCAGAATCTGGCTCAACGGGGGCCAACCATGCATGATGTTGATCTGTGGGAAGAGGAGAATGAGGGGGTGGGTTGGGCAGTCCCTGTGGATCGGGAGCGGCAGGGGGAGTAGGGGGTTCGCATTGGAAATCGCCCTAAACGTCGCCATTAGGGTTTTTTCACCTTATGATTGGTGCTTACTTGGTCTGAAAATTAATTAACATTAAACTAAGGCCTTATTCAGTATCACAAGCTTTTTTTTTTTTGATAGTTTAAGCTTTTTGGGTTTAACTTTTTTGGTAGATTTTTTGGTAGAGTTTCAAAGAGTTCTATAAATTATGAAAATCTAACACTTGTTTGGTAGAAGTAGATTTATGGGTAGATAGTTATGGTGAATTTACCAAAAATTCAAAACGGACAAAAGAGTTGAAAATAGTTAAAGGTAGCTTTAAGGGGTAAAATTATAAATAAATTCGATAATCTCCACAAAAAACTAGTGAAAGTTATCATCTGAATTTTCAAAATTGAACCAAAAAGCTTCTAAAAAATCTAATGAAAAATATAATCAACGAAATAATCTATTATAACGAAAACCTATTAGCTTTATTTTTTCCAAAACTCTACAAAACTTTACAAAAAATTCCGCGAACAGGGCCTAAGTCGTATCATGTCAGATAATCTAGAAGGATTAAAAAGAGGATGCATGTAGGTGGATCCAACTTGATATTTAATTGTCCATAAAAGGGATGTATCATCGATTTAATATTTGTCTAAAGTAACAACAAGTTAACGACATAACCTTTGTCAATTACTTAATTTTTGCATGGTTGATGCATACAGGACGTAGAGTTAGACCAATGTTTAAATTGGACATCACCTAAGGTTTGCACAACGACACAACCGACTTCTCACTTCGGACTCAAAGGATCAACCTCAAACGTTTACCTTGACAACGTTGCCTTCAGAGACTTCGCCTTCCGCACTTTCAACTTCTCATTTACCGACGAGGAAACGGCGGCTATTGTCCAAACGTCGATATCAAACAACAAGCCTTGCGTCGTCTTTAGGGGAATTTCCGACTTAGGAGGCGGCACTGCCAACTCGACCCAATCATCCTTCTCTAGTGATGTAGAAGCCATCCTTGACGTCGAAACCCTAGCCGCCTATAATTGCATGAAAATGTCGGTTGCTTTCATTGAGCTCTTTAGTACTAATAATGTAAAGTTAGGATTTTTGAATCCTAATTTATGATGATTAAGGTATATTAAACTTAATCAATGCCAGGAATTGAGTTATAACTTACGAACAATGTGGAATTAATGAGTCCCATTCAACTTTTGAGTTTTTGATTTGAAATTGGCCTTGTGGGAAAAAAAATGCCTTTTCTTTTGGGAAATTATTTTAACCCTCTAATATTATTTGGGGTATTTGGAAACTCCAATAAATTGTAGTTGAAAGATGTAATCACGGCATGGAGTATGTCTTAAGTGTAAAATAACATGAAAGGGCATAATGCCAAAAAATTCGTTATTCCGATTCTTAGCGGTTAAAAAATACGGACTATAAATATGCATTTTCCGATAAAGTTGTGGAATAGTTATCCTAATAATACTCAGGATTCCGTAAAGTTTGACACCGGATATTAATCGTGTTTCAATTAAATAATAAAGGCGTCTGACTTCTTCCGTTTCAATTCTACAATTCACATTCCAAAGAAGTTAGCTAACCGCTTTCATCTTACCATAAATCCTTAGTCTTCGGTGCGATTTCAAATCCGTTTGTATTGTCGATTTTGTTTTATCTTGTTCTCTTTATCCTGATACAAATTTATTTCCCGTCTGTTAGCCTTTTGGTTAACCATCTATTTCACTGCTATCGGAACGTTGTCAACCACCATAAGCCATCGGAAATGGAGTTTATTACCGGACTTTTAATCCTCGTATCGACATGAGTCTATAGCTTCATTCGAATCATCAATCGGGTTGGTAACGAGTAAGTTGCGAATTTATTCGTTTTTTATATGGTAGTTTGACATAATTTAACATGACGCTTGTCAAAATGGATAAATAGAATTTTTATTGTGTTTGCTTAGTTATTCTGTTAATCTTATACCATTTGAATGTTTGGATCTGACGACAAGTGGTTCATAAATTGCGTGTAGGAAAAACGTTATTGTGGCAAAGTTTTCTTACTTAATTAAATAAATTACGATTACGAGATGTATGATAAAACTAATTCAATTTTAAGGAAACAATTTAATTTATTTTGGAATGAGAAATTTAACAAGGAATATTGTAACCCCCATAAAACTATCATCCGACATTATTTGAATGAGGATTTATGATTAAATTATAAGGATGGGTTGCTACCCATGTCAACAAGAATTCTTCTTTTCTAATGGCCGAATCAGGACAAATAACTCTTGAGTTAAGCGTACTCGTGTGGGAGTAGGTTTAGGATGTGTGACCTCCTTAGAAGATTCCGCGCTAACATGGTTGACATGAGGACAATGTCCCTAAGACCTTTGGTCAATGTCTTACTTATGGTATTAGAGGTAACCTTGAGTTACGAGTGTAACACCCCGTAAAATTATGATTAACTTATAAGAATGAGTAGATATTGATAGATTATTGTAAATAATGTAAATAGAGGTTTGCCTTTGTAATTATTGTAAATACGTTTACTCTATTAATATTACCCATTAGACAATGGAAACCCTAAGGGGAATATTATTCACATTCTCACATGATATCAGAGGTTTCTCTCCTCTAACCCTATTCCGCTGTTTCTTTCCCTTCACCTCGTTCTTTTTCGGCAATCTTGCTCCGATGGCCGACAAAAAGCCTTCATTCCACTCTGCTCTAGGAATCTCCAACATCAAGAACAACATCGCTCTTGTTTTGGATCATGATACTCCTTATACATCTTGGGTAACCCTATTTCGCGTTACTGCGAAAGCCCATAATGTTCTTGATCATATTGATGAATCAGTTCCGCGACCTACAAACATCGACAACTCCTTATGGCTTCAAGTTGATGTCACTGTTCTTCAGTGAATATACAGTACGGTCTCTCGTGACATTCTTCTTCAGATTCTTGACTCCGACGACACCGCGCTCCAAGCATGGAATCGCGTCAAGGATATCTTTCAAGATAACAAGAATACTCGGGCGGTGTATCTTGAACACGAGTTCTCCAACTGTAAGTTATCCGGTTTCTCCTCCGTCAATTCCTTTTGTCAACATCTCAAGTCATTGGCAGATCAACTAAAAGGTGTCGGATCACCGGTTCCTACAACTCGATTAGTCCTTCAACTAATCTCGGGTCTCCCTTCTAAATATAATGCTGTGGCGAGTTTTATTCAGCAAACGGATCCTCTTCCGAGTTTTATTAAAGCACGTTCTCAACTTCTCCTCGAAGAAACCCGGCTGGCGGCACAAACGGGCACCGGCAAACCCTCGTCGGCCTTGACCGCCGCAGCTAATTCGTCCTCCGCATCTGCTGCCAATTCTCAAACGCAACCCTCAGCATCTGCAGACAAGCCCAATCAAAATCGGCCCAAGGGCAAAAAGAACAAGAGCCGGCCCAACAATTCCACTTCGGCTCCAGCCCACCGATTTGTCTTCAGGCCCAATGTTGCCTGGATACCTCTGTCCTCTAGTGCTGGCGGGCCCTCTGCTGCAAACTCCTGGATGCCAGCCCACTTCAGCAATTCTGGCCCAGCGCCTCCGCCCTACCCTTACCCAAATAATCAGCAGGGGATTCTTGGTGCTGGCCCACAATTCAGTCCGTCTCAGGCCCATTTCGTGCAGGATCCTTTTTCCTATGCTCCTCAGCCCACTTCATTGGACCAGTCATTCGCTACAATGACGTTAAATCCGACGGATAATTTATGGTACATGGACACGGGCGCCACCTCACATATCACGAACAATTCCGGTAATCTCTCGTCTTTTTCGCATAATGGTCCATTAAATTCGATAATTGTTGGCAATGGTATGCGTATTTCTTCTACAAGTCTTGGTGATGCTATCCTACCCACCACAAACAAAACCTCTCCGCTTATCAAATATTCTTGTCGCACCAAAAATTGTCAAAAACCTCGTTTCAGTTAGACGTTTTACGACCGATAATTTTGCTTCCGTTGAATTTGACCCTTTTGGTTTCTCTGTGAAGGATCTACTATTGGAAGATATGCAATTATAAGAAGATATGCAATATTATAATTAGAGAAGTTATCGTATTATTTTAGAATAGTTTTTATTTTATGTTATTTTATGTAATCTTTATTATTCTCCTCAAACCCTATAAATAGGGTGACAATAAACTCGTAAAAAAGCGTGGTTCTACCTCCACCTTTTGTGTGGTCTTCTTCCACCAAAATCTATCATGGTATCAGAGCGGGTTCGATCTCTAGTACCCTGACTTATCGGGTTTGTCTACCTTACGACACTAAATGCGGGCATGAACAATAATAGTTCGTCCAATTGGGCTAGCCGGCCTTAAGGCATGTCGTCAACCTATCGGCGTCTAAATCTATCATTGCTACCGATTTATTGGTGGTCATATCAATCTATTGATGTCGTCGATCTACCGGTGGTGTCACCGCTCAACTGGTGTATTCGTTGATCCAGTCTTCAGCGTCGTCCGTCTACCCACGCTTTGACTGCGGGGGTGTATTGAAGGATATCATATATTCTATTTAGATAAATTATCTTTATATATTAGGTTAGTTTGAATTTGATTTTATTTCAGTAATCTTCATTAATTTCCTTTAATTCTCTTGTAATCCTATATATATATAGGATCATTATATTATCAATAAAATCGTGGTTCTACCTCCACCGTTTGTGGTCTTCCTCCACCAAAAAATCTATCATGGTATCAGAGCGGGTTCGATTCGGGACCTCAACCTCGTCTAAATCTACATTTACCACCGATTTACTGGTGGTCCTATCGATCTAATGTTGTCACCGATCTACTGGTGGTCATATCGATTTTACAAGTGGTGTTTGTGTCACCGCTCATTGTTGATCGAAGTGTTCAATGAAATGGTCCAGCCTTCAGCGTTGTTTGCCTACCCACGCTTCGACTGCGGGGGCGTATTGGAAGATACATATCACAATATCTTCCTATTAAATAAATAATGATATTATTCCGTTATATTAGGCTAGATTATATTTGATTCTATTATTGCAATCTTTATTATTCTATTCTTATTCTATTGTAATCCCTATATAAAGGGTCATTGCTGCATCAATATATTCGTGGTTCTACCTCCACCTTTTGTGTGGTCTTCTTCCACCAAAATCTATCATGGTATCAGAGCGGGTCCGATTCGGGACCTCAATCTCGTCTAAATCTACATTTACCACCGATTTACTGGTGGTCTTATCGATCTAATGTCACCGATCTACTGGTGGTCATATCGATTTTACAAGTGGTGTTCTTGTCACCGCTCATTGTTGATCGAAGTGTTTTCTTTGCTCATTGTCAATGAAATGGTCCAGTCTTCAGCGTTCGTTTGCGTACGCACGCTTTGACTGCGGGAGCGTATTGGAAGATATGCAATTATAAGAAGATATGCAATATTATAATTAGAGAAGTTATCGTATTATTTTAGAATAGTTTTTATTTTATGTTATTTTATGTAATCTTTATTATTCTCCTCAAACCCTATAAATAGGGTGACAATAAACTCGTAAAAAAGCGTGGTTCTACCTCCACCTTTTGTGTGGTCTTCTTCCACCAAAATCTATCATCTACACACGGGGAGCGTTCGTCTGAGGTGTAATAGCTCCGGGGAGCTTTATCCGGTTACCAATTCCCCAGTTAGTTCACCACATGCCCTCTCGGCAGAGTCTTC
This sequence comes from Fagopyrum esculentum, assembly GCA_033239045.1. Taxonomy (NCBI): domain Eukaryota; kingdom Viridiplantae; phylum Streptophyta; class Magnoliopsida; order Caryophyllales; family Polygonaceae; genus Fagopyrum; species Fagopyrum esculentum. The sequence continues at coordinate 133,375,753 of BSUD01000002.1, forward strand.
ATCCACTTGGCATGCTCGTCTAGGTCATCCCGGCATGCCGGTCTTTAATTTTCTTCGCAATTCTTCTTTTTTCAAAAGTGTTAAGGAGACATCTACTCCTCTTTGTCATGCGTGTCAACTTGGAAAACATCATAGACTTGCGTTTGATCGTTCATCCAATAGTACTTTTGCGCCTTTTGATATTATTCATAGTGATATTTGGACCTCTCCTATCCCTAGCCGGGAAGGTTTTAAATATTATTTATTATTTCTTGATGACTATTCGCATTTTTTATGGATTTATCCAATCAAATTCAAGTCTCAAGTTTTTGATCTCTTTGGGCAATTTCACAAATTCGTTCAAACACAATTTCATACAACCATTAAAAGTTTTCAATGTGACATGGGGCGTGAATTTAACAACACGAATTTTCACAATTTTTTTGCTACTCATGGCATCTCTTTTCGATTTTCGTGTCCTCATACCTCTCCTCAAAATGGCAAAGCTGAGCGTACTATTCGTACAATCAATAACATGATGAGATCTCTTCTTTTTCATGCATCTATTCCCGTCTCCTATTGGCCTCACGCCTTAGAGACAGCTTGCTATCTTCTCAACATTCTTCCTTCCACCACCATTCAAAATCAATCTCCTACACAAGTGTTATATCGCACTACACCATCATTCGGTCATCTCCGGGTTTTCGGTTGCCTTTGCTATCCCAATCAAAGTGCAACCATTTCCCACAAACTTCAACCTCGCACTACAAAGTGCATTTTCCTAGGGTACCCCTCTCATCATCGGGGTTACAAGTGTCTAGAGTTAAGTTCAAATAAAATCATTCTTTCCCGCCACGTCACTTTTGACGAGTCACATTTTCCGTTTTCTAACCGGAACACACCCTCCCCGGAATCCTATGATTTTTTCACCGACGACGGACCTTCACCGTACAACACTGCATTCCTTCGCAGCCTTGAGGAGCTCTCTGCGTCATCCCCTACTGCGACAGAACCAACTGCTCCTGTGTCCGGCCCAGCCCATCCTTCGTCTGGCCCAGCCCATCCTTCGTCTGGCCCATTTCCTATGCCAACACCTTGCTCTCGTCAGCCCACTGCTTTAACCCAGCCTTCTCCTATTTCCTCCAGCCCACCATCTTCTTCTACAGGCCTGCCGAATGCCTCTAGCCCATTAGCTGTACCAGGCCCACCTCATATACCTGCTCCACCTAGTCCAACTACTATCCCACATTTATTAGATGATTCGTCCACTACCCATTCCCAGCCTATACAATCGACTTCCGACCATCCAGCTACCATGCCCACTCGGCCTCAAACCCGGAGTCGCTCCGGTATTGTGAAACCCAAACCTATATTCGACTTATCCGTATCCACTACACCTTCTTCCCGTCTTATCTCACCCATACCAAAATCACAAAACCTCGCTCTTCAGGACCCGTATTGGAACCATGCTATGCTTGATGAATATCGAGCCCTTATGTGAAATAAGACATGGATTCTGGTTCCTCGTCCTAATGATGCTAATATTGTGCGATGTATGTGGATTTTTCGACATAAGTACAGGTCTGATGGCACTCTTGAACGGTACAAGGCTCGTTTGGTTGCCAATGGGTGCTCTCAACAAGTTGGAATTGACTGTGATGAGACCTTTAGTCCCGTGGTTAAACCGGCAACTATTCGCATGGTCCTTAGCATTGCAGTATCTCGTTCTTGGTCCATTCACCAGCTCGACGTTCAAAATGCTTTTCTCCATGGACATTTGAATGAAACGGTGTACATGTTTCAACCTCTAGGCTTCCATGATTCCTCTCACCCTGATCATGTATGTCTTCTTCAAAAGTCGCTATATGGTCTCAAACAAGCTCCCCGCGCTTGGTTTCAACGCTTTGCTGGTTTCTTGACTCGAATTGGCTTCATCGGTAGTAAGAGTGACTCCTCTCTATTTATTTACCGACAAGGAACTGACATTGCGTATTTGCTCCTTTATGTTGATGATATCATTTTAACTACATCTTCTGATTTGCTGAGAACTCATCTGATCGTGCTTTTAAGCAAGGAATTTGCCCTCAAAGATTTGGGCACTTTATCTTATTTTTTGGGCATCTCAGTTCATCACAGCTCAACTGGAATGTTCTTGTCCCAAGACAAATACGCCCGGAATATTGTTGACAGAGCAAATATGACAAACTGTAAACCTGCTTGTCACCCCTGCAGAAACATCAATTAAGCTCAGCGCATCCTCTGGTCCACCAGTCAGCGATCCCACTCTTTACAGAAGTCTTGTTGGTGCCCTTCAATATCTTACCTTCACTCGCCCTGATATTAGTTTTGCTGTTCAGCAGGTCTGCCTTTTCATGCATGACCCCCGAAAACCGCACTTTGCTGCCCTCAAACGTATCATTCGCTATGTTGCCGGCACTTCTACCCTCGGTATTACTATCTCCCCCTCTCCTAAATCGGATCTCATTGCCTATATAGATGTTGATTGGGGAGGTTGTCCCGATACTCGTCGTTCTACTTCTGGGTACTGTGTCTTCTTCAATGACACACTTATCTCTTGGTCAGCAAAACGTCAATCTGTGGTCTCTCGGTCTAGTGCTGAAGCTGAATATCGCGGGGTTGCGAATGTTGTCTCTGAGTATTCCTGGCTACGGAATTTGTTATTGGAACTCAATTGTCCTTTATCCAAGGCCACGGTTGTTTACACTGACAACATCTCGGCTACATATCTTGCCAATAATCCAGTTCAACATCAACGGACCAAGCACATCGAACTCGACATTCATTTTGTTCGTGACAAGGTTGCCCTGGGACACATCAAGGTTCTCCACGTACCTTCTGTGTTTCAATATGCTGATATCTTCACAAAGGGTCTGCCTAGATAGTTGTTCTTAGACTTTCGGTCCAGTCTCACTGTTCATCCTCCACCAGTTTCGACTGCGGGGGTATGATAGATTATTGTAAATAATGTAAATAGAGGTCTGCCTTTGTAATTATTGTAAATACACTTACTCTATTAATATTACCCATCAGACGATGGAAACCCTAAGGGGAATATTATTCACATTCTCACAGATATCAATATTAACAAGAATTATTCTTTTCTAGTGGTCGAGTGAGGACAAATAACTCTAGAGTTAAAGCGTGCTCGTGCAACAAGAATTATTCTTTTTCGTTGGTCGAGTGAGGACAAAGAACTAAGTGTGCTCGTGCGAGAACAATTTCCGGATGAATAAACATCGGAGGTAACTCTGAGTTTACGAGTGTGCTTGCCCTTTTATGAGGTCACTCGGCTCGGTGGACAGTCCTTGAGCCTGACTTGGATGTTAGAAGTTTAAGTGAGGGAGATTGTAACATCCCGTAAAATTATCACCCCGTATAATTTAAATGACAATTTATGATTAACTTACAAGTATGAGTTGTTACCCATGTCAACAAGAATTATTCTTTTCAAATGGTTGAGTGAGTACAAAGAACTATAGTTAAACGTGCTCTTGCGGGAGCAATTTCTGGATGAATGACCTCCTGATAAGTGTACACGTTAGCATGATTGACATGGTCTTACAAGTATGATATTCCTTACCAGTGTTGTTGGAAGCAACATATTAATTGTAAATTGATTCAGTTGTTTGTGAATACCTAGGTAAGCCTTCGGACACTTGAACAAAAATACCATTTTATCACGATTCAATATTTTGTGTCTTAACAAAATACTCTTATAACTAATTATCTCGGCTATAAATACTAACCGTGGTAAAATAATTGGGTTAAAAAGTGAATTTAACCTAAAATTCCGGTTTTATTAAGTGGGATAAAATATTTCCGGTTCGGTTTAATGAAAAAAAGAAGGAGAATTTCGCGATTTATTTTTGGATTTTGGAAGACATAAAATTCTCTAGGTACAAACTGAAGCCAGCCCTAAGCGCGCCTTCATCGATCTTCCTTTCAGAAATCGATTCTCCCCGTCTCTTTGACCTAAAATCCCGCGGCAGTGAATCTATTTTGGAAGAGTACACAAATCTTCTTTAACATAACAGCCCAATTTTTGAATCGAATCGAATCGAATCGATCTTTGATTCAGCCAGTTTGGGTCTCTTTCTTTGAGTATACATTGAGTGTGCAAGAGAATATCTTCCTGTTCACTTCCAGCGGTTTGAATCGAACAAGCCTAACAGTCGGCACCACCTATTTCTTTGGTAAGTCTTTAATCTAGTTATTGAATGGAAGATTTTAATTTATTGCTTGTTCAATGTTTCCCTACTTGGATGCTACTACTTTTTCCAATGTATACTCTGCCTATCTCTTTCTGTCAATTTGTTTAGTTGCAAGTATATAGCTGAACTTATTGATTTTTGCATTTATTTGCTAAAAGCTCTGTCATACTTGTGAATACCTAATATGAAAGAGATAAAATGGTCTTGTTGGCTAAACAATTTTCAATCTGCACAAACAATTTTCAAATCTGAATCTGTCCTACTATAGCTGAACTTGTTGATCAATTGTACATCACATGCTTAGACAGTGATGGAGGCCATGGGTAAAGCCAAGATAAATTTGAGTCAAGTTACATGAATAGCATTTGTTTTGATGTCAATTGAAGCAGTTATCTTCATTTAGGAACAAAATAGTTTGATAAGTTGCAATACAGCCTTGCCATGAACACTTGAGTAATGTTAATATAAGAGTATATGATAGAGAGAGCCTAACGAGTAGAAGAGTTCAAAATTTGTTAATGTTTCTCACTTTTTTGTTAAAGAATAAACATAGACTTTCTCACAACCAATTTATGCACCTGAAGCCATGAAATCCTTAGGAAGCAATAGTAGAAAAAGCGTGGCTGTGAAGAGTGTTATATTTTGAAGTGCTTCTATACGTTTGGATCATTCAAAGCTGAATAAAAATGCTAATCAAAATATTTTTCTTGCTAAAAAACTTTGCTTAATTGTATGATCATTGTGCTTATGCAATTTGTATGATCGTTGTGTCATTGCCTGTGTCTCAAATGTAATACTAGAGGCTTAGAGATACTTGTATGATCACTGTACCTCATTTCCTACAGAACTACAGATAATCATGAAATAAACAAGCTAATATTGACATTATCCATATGATTATATATATAAAATGAAGAAGGGAACTTTCAGAGATGAAAAAGCAATAACTGTGACACCTTCCACACCAGCACAAAATTGAAAACTCCCTCCCTAGGCCCCTACCATTCTACACACTACTTTAATTAGTTACTAAACTACCTATTAGTTATTACTATACTACATCCAAAGTAGAAATAGAGTTACAACTTACTACTAGTACAACTTACTACTAGTACAACTACACAATTAACAATCAAACATGACTCTTTTGACATTCTCCTTCAGTGGTGGCAATGGCCTTACTTTGTTTCTCCTGTTCTTTGAACCTTTGGAACCCGCTAAACCGTATTCTTGAACTTTTTTGGCAATGGCCTTACTTTGTTTCTCCTGTTCTTTGAACCTTTGGAACCCGCTAAACCGTATTCTTGAACTTTTTTGGCAATGGCCTTACTCCTGTTTTGATATGTTTAGTGAGCAAGATCACCCACTAACACTGTTCTTATTTCGGCTTAGATTGTTGTTGTTTGATTCTATTGATCTACTCGTTTTATGTTGAAAAATAAAAGAAAACAAAGAACAGAACACGGTTTTTACGTGGTTCGGTTTAAAACCTACTTCCACGGGATCCAATCCAATCCAATATATAATAGTTGTATGGTTACAAACAAGGAAGGCAACAAGATCAATGTGCTAAAGCTCAGATCTCGTTGACACAAGAACACTCATACACACAAGAACAAAAACAAAGCGTAAAAGAGAAGAAGAGAATGATACTGATCTTCTCGTAGTATTCGTAGGCAATACCCACATCACCGAAGAGAATAACTGGCTTTATTCTGACACACGGAGTTCTTGGGAGAAAGAGAGCGTTTTAGGTTTTTAGGATTTTTGCTCAACACATGATCTGATGAATTTCCGAGTGTGGTTGCGCAAATAGCTATATTTGGACATCCTCTTCATCAAAACACAACACTTCATTAAAACATTCAGCCCATAAGAAACCAGCTGGCCCAACAAACAACTTTATACAAACTTGGCCTATCTGGGCTTCTCACTCTTATTAGAGTAGCATGCCAGCATATCCAACAAACCCAATCAAATCAAACAATTGGGCTTATAACATCATTGTTTTAGAAATATATTTCAACAAGTTGCCCTTCTAATTCTAAACAATGATACTTTAAAGTAGGGACGGATCTAGAATTAAAAATTTGGATAGGCTAAATTTATTTTAAGTAGCAAATTAATTTTTTTAATAGTATATTTGAAATAAAAATATTTTTAATTTAAATAATATAGAAATAAAAAGTGTTAAACAAAATGTCATTTAAAATTTATCCTCCAAAATTATAAAATTTTGCATATAATTTTCATAACATGTAGAAAATCCATTTTATTAATTTTTTTTAAAAAAACTGTGTAATAGCATAGCAGTATATTAAAAAAATTAAAAATAAAATGTTTAAGAGCATATCACTGAGAGGATTTTGGCCAAACCTAAACCTAAACCGGCAATTATCAAACCGCCAGTTTAGGTGGCGGTTTGCCAAACCGGTTTGGCGGTTTGGCCCACTTTAAAAAAAAATTAAAAATTAAAAATTAAAAAAATTAAAAAGCTACGGGTTTTTTGACTAAACCGTCGGTTTAACCAACGGTTCAAACCGACGGTTTAACCGCCGGTTTTTTGGCCAAACCTAAACCTAAACCGTAAATCTCCGGTTTGACCAAACCGGCGAACCTAAACCGCCGGTTTGACCAAACCGGCGGTTTACGCCGGTTTGACCAAACCGGCGGTTTACGCCGGTTCACAAATCGCCGGTTCGGCGGTTTGGTTTGAACCGGACCCAACTCTATTGTCTTTGTTACCAGCGTAATCGGAATCAACATAACCAAACAAATTATTTTCAAAATCATGATGTCCAATGTTTTTTTAGAAGGATCAGACATGAAGTTGTTGAGAACACTAACAACAAAAGCTAGATCTAGAAGAGTACAAATCATGGCATACATGGCAAAACCTACTGCAACATCATACGAAACAAATTTCATACGAGATTTTTCAGCATATGACAAATTGTAGGTTTTAGTCAAGTCAAGGTGCCCTCCTAAGGGTATACTATTAAGATTAGCTTTGATAAGGTTAAACTTATCAATTACTTTACCCATGTAATCACCTTGTGAAAGTCAGATTTTGCGTTTTGATCTATCTCTTGTTATCCAGATGCTTATAACCTTTTGAGCTGATCCTAGGTCTTTCATGTCAAAAAAGGATTATAAAGCCTTTTAATATCAGTGATTTTAAACTTCGATTTGCATATCAACAAAATATCATCAACTTATAGAACCACATACAAGAGGCAATCAATCTCAACAAATTTTAAGTACAAACATGCATCATATTCACTTCTAGCAAAACCTATCCTTTTCATGCAACTATCAAATTTTATATTCAATTGTCTAGGGGACTGTATCAGCCCATATATAGACTTTTTCAACAAGCAAACATGACCAGACTTGGTTTTATATAAAGTCTTGTGGTTGACTCATGTGAATAGTCTCATCTAAATTACCATGTAGGAAAGCTGTTTTAACATCCATTTATTCAATTTCATATCATAATCATAAACATCAACCATAACAATAAACAAAGTTTTATACTTAACAACAGGTGCAAAGATTTCATTATAATCTTCATCTTCTCTTTGGGTGAACTCTTTAGCAACTAACCTAGCTTTGTATATAGGTGGTTCTTTAGGCGTAACACCTTCTTTCAGTTTATATATTCATTTGCATCTAATAATCCTAGCAGTTTTAGGTTTATGAACCAAAATCAAGTTTTATTAGTATGCATGGATTCAATCTTCTCTTTCATAGCAATTTCCCAAATTTTAACATGTTTACAACGAAGTCATAAAAATCAAGAGTATATGTGTTCACAACTTCAGCAATTAGGAAAAACATAGTTCATAATATGATCTAATTTCTAAATATCAGGGTCATAAAAGACATTCAGATTCAACAAAATGAATGACAAGAATTCTAAAATTAGGATATTTAGGATCTGGAATGACATTACGAGTTGGTCTATCCTTAGTTAACAGATATTCGTTCAAAGTAGGCAAAGTAAGAAGATTATTATGCACACCAGAATCATGCAATATAGGCATATTATTATGCAATGTAGACAAGTTATCAGATTCAGTAGGATTGCTATCCTCAACTTCTGTCCTGAAGGAATTATACTCGGTTTGAACATCTAAAGCATGTGGATTATTAACCTTCCCACCTGATTGTTGAGGTGTGGAACTTCTGTTAGGAGTAAAAGAGCTAGGAAAGCTCAACATTGGTGTTGTACCAACGCCAAACTCTTTCTCAACAGGCTCAAGAGAGTCACCAAGGCTGTAGAACTGAGTTTCATCTTCATTTTCAATATATTTTGAGGAGACAAATTGCTCTTATTTTTGAAATAAAATTCAGTATCTCCAAAGTGACGAAGAACATATGACGGTTTTTACGTGATTCGGTTTAAAACCTACATCCATGGGATCCTCGAGATCAAATCCACTATATAAGAGTCGTATCAAGGTTACAAGCAAGGAAGACAACAAGATCGATTCTAAATCTCAAATCTTGTTGATAGAAGAACACTCATACACAAGAACAAAAACAAAGCGTAAAAGAAAAGAAGAGAATTGTACTGATCTTCACGTAGTATTTGTAGGCAACACACATCACCGAAGAGAATAATTGGCTTTATTCCGACACACGGAGTTCTTGGGACAAAGAGAGAGTTTCGTTTTTTCGGATTTTTGCTCAACACATGATCTCATAAATTTATGAGTGTTGCACAGAGGAGGAAAGGTAGAATATATAGCTAGGTTTGGACAACCTCTTCATCAAAACACAACACTTCATTCACTACAAAAAATAATTCAATTAGTCACGGATGTTGGCGACCGCAGAAAAGCTATTTGTCGTCGCCAATCATCAACGACGACGGCTTGACGACGGCAAAACGGGGCGAAACCAGAACAGGCGACACAAAGTTTTTTGCGACCGTCGTTTTCTCGTCGCTAATTGTTTTTGCGCTGGCATTGCGACGGAAGGGACCATCACCAATTTTTTGCGCCGGTTAAAGTCGTCGTCTAGTGGTCGCAAACTTTAAAAATTAATGCGAAATTTAAAATTTTGCGTCGCCGTCGCAAAATGTAAATTTGATGGGAAATTTTGTATTTTTGACAACGGCAAGCAACCGTCGCAAATTGAATATTTGCTGGGAAATATTGTATTTTTGGCGACGGCATGGGGCCGTCGCAAAATTTTAAAATGTATTTAAATTAAAAAAATTTAAAATGTATTTAAAATATTAATTTTTGACAACGGTAACCTACCGTGACAAATTGTAAATTTGGTGGAAAATTTCTACCACAACCTGTATTATTTGAAAACATCTAAATGACTGCATCAAACGACAACACCAATTTCAGAAAATAAAATAGTGTATTTAACATTCAAAATAATCAAAATAACACGATTCGAAGTGTAAAGAAGTTCACAATATGAAAGTACAAAACCTAGATATCATTCATCTTTAACAAAGTGGTAATGAAGTTCACAATCACACACTTCCACGATCTAAACATATATTTACTTGGACAAATTATTCATCAACTGCATCATTTAATTTAATTGGTTCCTTTTTTGATGCTACATGATCTTCATCTCCAAATAAACTCTTTTCGATGTGCACTAGTTGCAACCTATAAAATATGAAATTATAACAATAGTTTAGGTGGATAAATTTACGGTAACGAAGTCTTATGCACATAGATGAACATTTACTTAAAAAACATGGAATTTTTAAAGAATTTCAAATTCTAGATTACCAAAACTAACATGTGTAAGTGAATGCGAGCTTCTCCCTTCATTGCCCTCCGATTGCATAAGAAGTTTTTTCAATTCTTCATACTTTATCTCAAAGTCTTCGTCAATTTTACTATTACGTCTTCAGTGACTTTTTGAGTTACATCTTCAATGGCTTCTACTCTTAGCTCTTCCATCATCTTTTGCATTTGCTCCGGATCGTTCTTATATGTCGATGGGTTTGATGGATACATCATAGAAGGAGGTGCACTAGAACCAAATGTCTGACAATAACCATGACCATGAACTCCAATTATCTTGTGGAATATTCGATCTTTTACAGTCGTAAGTTGTTGATTCTCGGGCTTCTTACTTAACCCTTCTTCGTAGTCCCTCTACATGAATTTCACAAATTAGTTAGTTATTGTAAATACTAATAGCTTTAAAGTTTATGTTATTAGAAAAGCTTACAATGACCTCAACAACATCAAAGTCAGTTGGGGCTCGTGCTTTGAACCAAAAACTCATTTTATCCGTAGGCTCTCCATTTGTTTCCATCTGTTAATTACAACAAGTAATGAATAATAAACTCAATGTTGGCTTAACCTCTATAAATATTTTAGCAAATGTGCATTTTCGACCAATGATGTGATGTGATCCTTGGTGATCTCGATTTATAGCATTTTGCTTTGCTATGACCTACATAAAAACAACATTTAGATCTAATCGTGACAAATTATTTAAATTACATTATAATGATACATTTATCTTGTTATTGCGCCAATAAGCAACAAGCACGGGCCATTGTTTTGATATGATACGTGGGGAACCTTTGTATGGAGTTATGGATCATTTTTAAACTTCTAAAACTATTTTTTTTCTTTGTTTTGGCTTTAAAATTCTTCTGCATATGGTTGCAAAGTCTCAAACACACATTTTTGAAATCATCAAGAACTTTTAACACATTTGCCTACAAGTCCAAGCTTTCTTCTCTTCATTTTATACTATAACACAAATACAAGTCCCAAGCATGAAACCATATGTCAATTCCAAGTTAACATATAGTAATAAATATGAAAAAGAACAATTTTATTTTAATTTTTGAATAAAGATCAAATAATGAGTAAGGCAAAAGAACAATCTATTCAACAAATCAAGTGGATACAATGCAGATCAAAACAAAAAAAATAAACTAAAGTAGTTCACAATCTGTTTTAATCTATGTTATAACATCATTTTTATTCAGCATCATCGACACCATCTAACTCATTGTTTTCGTCCAAATCATCATCACTATCAAGATTCACGTGTGAGTCTTCCTTTGACTCCACTTCTCCAACATTAAGCCACCCTTGTCCTAAAGTGTTTGGATTATACCACACTTGTTGGGCTTGAGATGCCAAGATAAAAGGCTCATCTTCAAACATGTCATTTTGATACAATAATATTCGAAAATTAACCAAGAGATAGTCAAAGGGATTTAACTTCACTCCAGTATGATGTGCCCACTCACACCTAAATAATACGTACTGTATATCTATAGAGTATGTAACATTGATAATTTTTGTCAATCTCCGGTAATATGGTACATAGTCTCCCTCTACACACACCACAATTTTACCTCGTTCGTTTTCTGCCTACACTTTTAACACGAAAATAATAACCGTTGACAATATATGATGTGAGCCTAGATGTTGAAGGAGAAAGAGGATTAGACAAAGCGATGATTTCTTCGGATAAGAATACGTTTCTGTCTGCTGCAAACTTTCAACTTATTGTGCATGGATGAAAAAAATTAACATAACATATTAAAATTTATAAATGTTTATAATCGAACTTAGTTTACATTAGCCTTGGAGTCGAGTACTCACGTTAGCTCTAAACTCATTAAAATGAATTGATGCGACTAACTCCTCATTAGCATCCGGGATTGCATTTTTAATGAATGTGAGATGTTCCGTGGTACAAGTATTTATTAGTGCATTCGTTAGGAGTTTGCATTTTTCATATGACTGAGTATTTGTTGATATGAGTTAAGACGTTACTTAAGATATGGTGAGACAACATAAGTGTGAAACAACACCCATCGATGAATTTGTGACCGAGATATTTCAGTGAGAATGAAGACTTGCCCTTTTTTGTCATCATCGTTTTTCCTTCTTAGAGGTCTATAAGACTTGCTCTCCACATCTTTCAAATACTGAGCACAGAAGCTCATGCACTCTTCCATCAAATAACCTTGTGCTATTGATGATTTTGGGCATGCATATTGTCTTACATAATTCTTCAAAGTTAGCAAAAACCTCTTTATAGGGTACATCCATCGAAACTGTACAACCCTACCGATTAACGTTTCCTCAACCAAATGTATCGGCAAATGCTCATTTCTTACATCAGCTACAAAACCTTGAGAAAATTTTCCAAATCAATCAACCCTGACAACACGTTCTTCGGTAAGGAACTACGCACACATAATGGAATAAGTTATTGTAGAAGGATTAAACCCATCAACAATAATTCCTAAAAGCACATTTCTTACATCAGCTACAAAACTTGAGTGTTTAGTGTCCAAATCCTTCCAAACAAGAGAGTTTGCGGGATGCTTAAACACACCATCATCCACACGCTTTTCATCATGCCATTTCATGAGCTTCGCCGAGTTTGTTGTTGCAAATAACTTTTGTAATCTTGGTTTCAAGGGAAAGTATCTTGCTTGCTTTGCAGCTCGTTGTGTTCCACACTCACCTACATCCTTCCATCGTGATGCACTACATATTGAACACACATCAAGACCAACATTCTCATTTCTAAATAGCATAGAACAATTTGGGAAAGCATCCACTGTCTTGTATGTGAATCTTAGAAGGAGTTGTCAGCCCATCCATGCAAGTTTTTTGCTTGTAAAATGCGAACAACAAAGGACAAACAGTGTACTTCTTAAAACAAGGATACAAAGGTAAATTAGCTTTGTGCATAAGTTTCATAAAATTCTTATTAGACTCAGTAGGACCGGGAGAAACATCCTCACTTGCATCCACACCGTCATTTTGACCTTCATGAACAGGTCTATCTATTGCTCCTACAACATCTTGAACCATTCTAGACATTTCATCAACAATATACACATCTGAATTGGGTAGGACATAATCCATTTGTATATGCTGCTCAAGCTGATCAATAGTTTTACCATATTTTTTGCGAAAATTTATAGCTCACCCAAAATCCATTTACTTGAAGATGTTCCCTAGCTACCGTTGTTCCAAACAAGAGCCCATTTTGGCATTTCCTACAAGGACAATATATGCTAGAACCAACTTCCTTGTTGACATATGCAAACTCTAAAAATTCGTCTAACTTTTCAAAATATGACACAGAACATCTAGTTCCCCAATCAATACATGACTTGTCTAAAGGCATTGTAATCAACTCGGATCACCTACGTATATATGCACATTGTAAACAAACAGATAAATAAGTATATGAGCTTGCAGCAAACAAGTAGCTTATGACCTAAATTTCACAACATGTTGAATGTACAACAAGAATAAGATTCACTGTATCAGATCTCTTGCCTCCATAGAACAAGCCTTGAAGAAAGAAGTATCATGTGATATTATAAAAAAAATAGATGCATAAGCATCAGATCTCTACATCAGCAACATAAAACAATTCATTGTATTTTTTATTTTTCTTAATCACATCTAATCAACAACTTATTATTCCAAAGTGAACTTTCCAAACCAATCAAACGCAAGAACATGGTCGGGAAATATGCAATAGTTTTTATCCATTTACAATATGCTGAAGGTAAAACAAAAATAAGATTCCTACCATATATATACATTTATCATCCACAACTGCTAGCTGACGTTCTAAAAATATATACCGATAAACAAGAATCCCAACCTACACAATCAACACATAATTTCATTCATTGGCCTGCACTTAGAGTCACTTAATCTATTGTGCGTTAATCCAAAACGAAATCAACTAATTCACAAGCATGAATCAACATAATATCTGAGTTAGTTATAGTTATCTTACTTCACCCACTCAAACCCGTATTAACTTATTAACTATATTATTATATACCATCATCTATATATCTAAGATCAAACTATCGACACTTCTTGCATAATTAACCCAAGAAAATGTTAACAACCTTAATTAATTTCAAATTTGGCATACAAGAGACTATCAAAGCTTACAAAATCCATACACATAATGAATTAAGAACAACTATTAAAAACTTAATTCCTTAGAAACAATCAAATAGATACATAGTGCAATAATTTACATACTCAGCAAATCAGGATACTAGAGAAGATGATTCAAATAGATACAGAGGAGTAGAGGATACAAGAGACTCCGAGAGAGAGAGAGGCAGAGAGCGTACCTCAGACTGAGAGAGACCGGAGACTACTCAAAGTCGGAGGCGTTGTCTTGTTGCCAGTCTTCTTCGGCTACTCCAGACTGCGAGATTTCCATAGTCGAGCTTTATAGTCAGATGAATACAAAGGAATATAAGATGGTATGATACTCGAGGCTAAGAGAGAGGGAGTGTACCTGAGGTTGAGAGAGAGACCGAGAACTTCTTGGAGTCGGAGGCGTCGTCTTCGTCGGCCCACGGCTGATCGTCGCTAGTCCTCGTCAAACGCTAGTCGCCGAAGTGTCTTGTTCTCAGTTACCAATTGTCAAACCTAATCTAGCTATGAGTATCGGGGGTTACGAGGTGTGTGGACTTTTTTCAAAACTTTTATTTTGTCTTTATCGTTGTCATCGTCGTTTATTTTTATTACCCCACAATATTTCATATGGCGTCAAATAATTTGGTTGTTGGCGTTGGCAACATATTGGTGTTGCCAACGGTACCTTTTATTAGCCACGCTAAAGATTAGCCGACGAAATTACATGACTATTAGCGACAGTCATATACCGCCGACGTAAATAATCGGTATTTTCTGCCACTTTGATGTTGCCGTCGCTTTGCCGTCGACAAATAAAGACCAATGGCGGACAAAGGTTTGTTGTCGCCAACAAGCGTGACCAATTGAATTATTTTTTGTAGTGATTAAAACATCCAGCACATAAAAAACCAGTCGGCCCTACACAAAACTTTATCCAAACCGGCCTATGAATCTGGGGTTCTCACTCTTATTAGAGTAGCATGCCAACAGATCCAACAAACCCAATCAGATCAAACAATGGGTCTTAGAATATCATTGCTTTAGAAGTATATCTCAACATAGATCTATAAACAAATGAATAATTTATATATTTCTTTTATAGACAATAATGGCATCGGTGAGTCAACTATATTTAATAATTAATAAAAAGAAATAAAAGAAAGAAGAAAAACAAAACTATCTATATGAATTGTATATATATACTTGTATTAACTGTAATTACATTGAACTAAAAAGTCAATATGAACTTCACTAAGATGTCTATATGACTAAACTGAACTATCTGTATGTGTTGAACTGCCTATGTAGATTTTGTTTTAGCTCCACTTCATTAAGAGTGTCGGTTATCTGAACTGAAATAAATTGCCTATATGAATTACATTGAACAAAATTAAAATTTGTCTAGCCCTACTTTACTTTCAATTTTTCTATAGTTTTTCTTTTTACAAAAGACACAAATTCATGGAAGGATGATAGTTTCAACGAGCTTGGCAAACTAGTGGTCTCCCATGAAGATGGACTTTTAACCACTAGCATCGGAAAAAACAATGACCCTAACACCGATATAACATGAAATGTTCCCGAAAGAGGAGACATTAACCGTGTATTGGATGTCAGTGTTAGCTTGATACGTCCTTTATAGGTGAAGTGTTTCATCCTTCGGTTTTTCAAAGACTTGAGAAAGTTGAGAAGCCAAAAAGAAGATATTCCGAATAAGGAACCGGAAATGGAAGCTCAAAAGGAGAAATCAATATAGACCCCTCATTACAAAGACAAGTGATAACCAAGTTGAAGAAGTTTATGCTGTGACTTTCCTTAATAGGAAAGATTCCTAAGATATCTAGTCGCTCGAGATGACTTTTCACAACAATCGAACCGAAAAAGCAAATCTCGAATCAAATTCGTCAAATTTCATCAACACGGTCAAACCAACCCCACCAAAGATGGAAAAAGGTGGACAACCAATGATTGATGATCTCGAGGTGAATAATCTTGGAACCGTTGGTGATCAAAAACCTATTTTTATTAGTGCTTTGTTGGCAGATGGGGAGAAGGTGATATACCGTCAACTTCTTGAGGAGTATAAGGACGTCTTCGCTTGGGGTGATCAAGACATGGGTGGATTGGATCCACAAATAGTAGTTGATAAGTTGTCCGTTTCTAGTGAAAAAAAAGTCAATGAAACAAGCAAAAAGGCGCTTCCGCCTCGAATCGATGGTTCAAATCAAGAGCGACGCCAACAAACTTTTGGTTGATGTTGCCACCGGTTTCAAAACTTTGTCTTTCATGGATAAGTTTTCCGGTTACAACCAAATCAAGATGGATACAGAAAATGAAGAATTGACATCTTTCCGTATGCCACAAGGTACATTTGCTATACAATGATGTCTTTCAGTTGAGAAACGCGGGAACAACCTATGAACGATCCATGACAATTATTTTTTATGATTTCTTTCACAATACAGTGAAATGCTATGTGAATGATTTGGTTGTCAAGACAAAAGAAAGAGATAATCATCCAACCAATATTCGGAAAATCTTCGAAAGGTTGTACAAGCATCAATTAAAGATGAAACCCCTTAAATGTGCATTTGGTGTAACATCAGGTAAGTTTATAGGATTCATCTTCCGATATCATCGATTGAAATTGATCCTGACAAAATCAAATCTATTACACAAATGCTTCCTCCGAAAAATTTGCGAGAGCTTCGGGGTTTTCATGGAAAGTTGGCTTATATCCGTCGTTTTTCATATCAAACTTAACTAATACAAGGGGGACCTCTTACATTGTATGGGATCGATTTTGATCTTGTCAATATGCGTTTGAAAACATCTAGAAATTTTTAATGGACCCACCAGGCTTCATGACACCAGTACAAGGGGGACCTCTTACATTGTACACCGAAACACTTGATCTCTTCTTAGGTGGAATGCTAGTTCAAAACAACGATAAAGGAAAGGAAATTGTCCTATACTACATTAGCAACTCGGTAGTAGAAAAATTGGCCGACTCTAGTGTTTCGTGTTCAAAAGTTACAACACTACCTTTTATCTCACCAAATCATATTGGTCTTTAAAGTTGATCTACTTCGGTTCCTTTTGTCTGAAGTTGTCTTATCAGGAAAAACTAGTCAAGTAACCTATGCTTGTAGCCCCATTTGACGTTAAATATGTTTCACAAAAGGCGGTAAATGGCAAGTCCTCGCCGTTTCCTAGTCTCCCATCCGACATCGGAGCATGAAGAAGTTATTGTAACACCCCCTCTTAATTCAAGGATATCACATCAAGTAGTTCAAGAAAATTTAAAACTTCCAAAACTACCCAACGCTAGTAGAAAATTATTTGTGTACATATAGACGGTAATTAAGTAACTAGCGGAAGACTTGTTTGAACCTAAGAGATCAAATTCATAAACTCGTAACAACAATGTAAAAAGGTAATAAAAACTTTATTATAATAAAGTAAAACAACTAAATGGAAATATAAGTAGAGTGATATCCCTATACATATAACTAGGTACAAACCGTTGCATCCTAATACATAGTCTAAGAATTTAATTTATTAAAACAATATATAAGTGCTCTAGATGACGCCAACTTCACTTTGGTCCTTTGTATCCTAGGTCCCGAGAAACATTGCCTGATGTGTCATATACAACGAGGGACACCAACCTACTAGGTAATATGTTGGTTAGTCTAATGTAAGACTAGCAATTGATTAAAATAAATAGTTTCGATGTGGGGGTCATACAATGACCATTAAACGGTATATAATCAAACCCAACACTTAATGAAGTTAATGATTTTATTGGAATCTTTAATCGAAGATTTTATTCAAAAAGAGATAACTTGGATTACCCTAAAAGTCCTAATACTAGAATCCGACCAACCTCACTTCCCGAGTGACCAGGACGAATCCAGATTGGAAAGACAATTCTATCAAAAGGACTAGAGTGAAGTTCATCGGGAACCCATCACCATCATTTTAAATCGCTAAGTGTACACCAAGGTACTTACTAGGGATATTAGTGGCGCAATTTAATAATATTCAACTTGTAAAATTATTTAAGTATAACCTTAATAGTATAGGCGTAGCAAAATCCGAAACCAACTAAGCACATATGTCTTAGTTAGAGTACAGTTGATTTATCAAATGTAATTCAGCCTCATTATGCTTAATTTTCATTACATAGAATGGGTACAAAAGTGGGTACGTCCTAATGTTGACAATCTAATACAAACTAACATAAAAATTATAGTTTATGTAAGTTTTAAACGTTTGAAACTAATTTCGATAACCCTTAGGATTATGGAAACTCAAACTAACATATAAAGTCTCACACAAAATCACCCGTAGTTGATAATAAAACATGTCCCATATTAAAATAAATCACTTCAAAATATTCTCGTATTATCACCAAGCTAGTTTCGAAGGTCACCCTAAATCCAATTATTCTCTAAAAACCCCTAGGTGGGGAATATATCGAATTGATAAAGAAACAAGGGTTGAATTAACCACATGCGAAAATGAATTGAAATTACTTGCCTTGAGTTATGAAAAGCGGATCAAATATAAATACACTTTATGGTTAAGGGTCACCAACACTCCACCGGATACCTAATAGATAACCAAAAAGCTGTTATGAATATTTATATAAATTTTACAAAAATTCGCACATCTCTAGTTATATATCTGATTCATAAAAATATTTATAAATCTTTTTTACAAAGTATTTCATTCATAGAATAAGATGAATGAGTTTACAAGTTAATTCATATTTGTTAATTTTTAACTCGATTAACAATTATAAAAAAAACTCGTAATTGACTAACATACTTATACTAATGGTAGAAATGGGTTAGACTTACTTCACTAAAATTTTCACTAGTCTAGTACATAATATACACAGAAATTATGTAGACTATATATTGATTAAAGGAGAAGTTAATACCGTTTACAATGAATTTGTAAGCAACACACAAGACACCTTGATCTTTTTTGAACGGATAAGAAGAACGATCGATTCTCTTAACATAGGTTTGCAACTACGATGACGTCCACACTTGTAGAATTTCGACTCAAAATTTCAACGATATGTGATTTGTGAAGAAAGAAGCAAGATGAAGAGGAGATGCAAGCTTTATATAGGCTTAGGAGAATATTTTTATCAATCACAATCCATTAAACGAGAGATTATGAAAATAATGAGAGGATAAAAAACACTAATGCTGTTAATCCCCATTATCAATATTGTATTAACACACTAATGCTGTTTGAATAACGTTTTTATAAAGGCTATAAATATTAAATTGTTGCTTTATTCTTCAACATTTTTCGTTGGCTCAAGTGGCGTTGAGGCGCACTAGTACCCTGTAGGTCTCTTTTCAAAACCTCTTCCTAATTATGTGTTATGCAAGGAGTTTTGGAGGTTGGGTGTTCGAATTTTTCCCTTGTCCTTTTTTCGTAGTGAAATCGAGCAACTTCCATTAAACAATTACAAGAGTGTTGTTTATATCAACATCATATGCTCTTAGATTAGTTTGTAAGGGACGCTCTCTCTATGCAAGACATCACAAGTTCGACTCTTTTATGTTGTATTTTATTTTTGTCACATGTTGTCTTATTTATTTTAACATGCTATTAAAATAATACGTCTACATACTTAATAAATCTGATATATAAAAGGTGCACCCGTGTATACTAATATTTTGCACTTCTTTGTATTGCAATTTTATAAGTTGGACATAACTCATAATTATCACCTTACAAGGAATTATATCAAAAAGGCATAAGAATGTATTTTGTTTGGGGTATTTCAGTTTTCTCCATCGAAGAAAAAATTCTTGGCAATTGTACTTTGATGGTTCTACAAGAAGAAACGAAGATGGGATCGGAATCGTGTTCATTATTCATTCGGAAGGTCTGGTGCCTAATTCTTTCTCTTCGTTAGAGAATTGCACGAATAATGTAGCGTAGTACAAGACAATAATTATTGGTCTTGAAATTGCTCTTGAAATGCATATTGATCCATTAATAGTATTTGGGGATTCCCAATTGATCGTGAGACAAATAAATGGGCAATATAAAGTGAAAAATCTCGGTTTAATACCACTACACCAGAAAGTAAATGAACTTATTTGTCATTTCTACCAAATAGAGGTCAACCATGTCTCAAGATCCGAGAATGCAAAAACGGATGCTTTGATAAAATTAGCAGCATCATTAACATTTCCAATGAACGGGAGATCCTATTCACTATTGGTGAACGACATTTTCTTGCACTAACATTAAAATGAGTAAGCCCTACTGAAGAAGTTAGGGTTGTTAGAGCATCCCAATAGCTTCCCTAAACTCTTCTCCAAAATGGAGAATTAAAAGTAAAAACCTACCTTTTATATTTTTATCAAATCCAACAGATTCTCTATCTTGGAAAATTCTCCATTTATTTGGAGAATGATTTCAAATTTAGGGAAGAGTCTCCACCTTTTCCCATTATTCTCCATTTTGGAGAATGAAATGGAAAATCTGTTAGACCATAAAATCTTTAAATTTCTCCAAATATTCTAAAATGGAGAAGTTATTGGGGATGCTCTTACAATCCATAAAATTGATGAAGAACTAGATTGGAGGCAACCGATCATTTATTATGGGGCGTGTTATATACACAATTTTGAATTTATTTGGTACCGAATATGAACGTTTTGTGTTGACGTTCAAATTAATTTGAGCGCCAACGCTCAAATCTTAAAATAAATAATAAATATTACGCAAAAATAAAAAAAAGTAGGTTTTTGGCGCCGGCGCATGACGCTAGCGCCCAAAACCTTACATTTTCTTACTTATGTCCTTTACTTTTTTTTTTAAAGATTTGAGCGCCGTCGGAAAGCGTTGGCGCTCAAAAATTTTTTTATTGGTTGAGCGCCACTAGAATGCGTTTGTATTTTACATTAGTAAAACAAACCTCGTGTCTTTAGCTTTTTCGTTTATTATTTGAAGAATAAGATTCTACCCGAGGATGCAATAAAGAAAGTAGATGTCGAAAGACGAGCGTAGATATTTCTTTTGCAAAATGCTACAAGGGCTTTCGATGAAATGTTACTTAGGTGTTTGTCCAAAGAAGAGGTTAAGTTCATCCTTCCAGAGACTCATGTTGGGTTATGTGGAGCACATCAAGTTGGTCTCAAATTAGTCGATCAAGTTAAGATGTAAGAATATTATTGACCATCTATGGTGAAGGATGCAATGAGTTTTGCGAAGGCATGTCATGCTTGCCAAATCCATTCCAATTTCATCCACCATCCACCCCAACTTCTTATCCGACTATTTTTTGTTGTCCATTTAATATATAGAGCCTTGATGTGGTAGGGCCCATCAATCCATCATCCTCCCACGGTCACCGATATATTTTGGTTGCAACTGATGATGGTTGAGACTTTTCCAATGAGAGTTGAGAAAAAAGGGGTAACAAACTTCATAAGGATTGAACTAGTTTCCCCATTTGGAGTACCTATAAAATTATTTTAGACAACACTTTGTACTTTGAGAAAATCAAATGTTGGTAAGGTTAGTTGAAAAGTTTGGATTCAAACACAATTTTTCGTCAAAATATAATCCATCTTCAAAATGCAAACCCAAACATTCAACAATTTTCTCTCAAATTTTTCAAAGAAGATAGTGTTAAAATCAAAAAGAGATTGACAACCGTACGAACATCAACTGGGTGCACACCATACAATCTTGTTTTTGGCTTTAAGGTTGTATTGCAACTTGAAGTACAACTACCATGTCTTAGGATCAGAATGCAACTTACTGTTCTGGAAGTGAATACCAAGGTCTATTTAGCCAAGCTCGAGGCTCTAGATGAGCGGAGATTCTCGACGTAACAAATACTCGAGATATATCAACCTCGAATAGATGAGGCATTCAACAAGCGAGTTAAATTCCGTTCATTTTCGGTTGAAGATATGGTTCATACAATAAGACGTCCAATTGTCATAAACTGGAAGTCGTAAAGAAAATTTGAGCAAAAGTGGGAAGGATCATGTTTCATCACCAAAGTCTTCTTTAAAGGCGTGTACGAGCTCTCAAGTGTAGATGGTTGTGTTATGTATGCTTGTGTTAACGTAAAATTGTAAAGAGGTTCTTTACTTCAAGTTTCATTCTCGAGTAAGAACTACGTGAAGACATGATGATGTTAATTGATTACGTAGGAAATTTGTAAAAATGGGTACTGAATCATGTTGCAAAAAAATCAAATCCCGAAATCGTTATCCCTTCTTATGCAAATGATAGTCCGAAAAACTCTTCATAGAAGGTGGGTTCGGATTATCTTGGTGATGCATGCAAGAAGATTAAAAAAAATTGAAAAAAAAAAACAAACCAAATCAATTTGGTTCACTTAGAACTACGAATGGCTGAATCCCTTTGAATTAGGGTACATAGGCAATCTAACTCATTACATGTTAGACGCAACCACAACAGAAAAAAGAGAAAAAGGGTGTTTTGAAAAGTTAAACAAAGTAAATGAGGTGGTGAAACTAATAGGTGTTGTATGCAAAACAAAATAAAAAGTGCGTCGCATTTATCCATATTTCGTCAAAAAAAAAGAAGGTACAAAATGATTCAAGGTAGTAAAGTGAAAAGGGAATTAATAAAGTCATTACACAATAAAAGTAATGAAGCTAAACTATCGGTTATAGTCTTCAATAAGACCTTCAAACTGAACTCTTCAGTTTTGACTTTCTTGGTCTCCCGAGCCGCTTCTAGACTTTGCTTCTTCTATCTATTAAGTTCAGCTTGCTTTTTCACTCTTGACACATTCTATTTCAAAGCTTCCTTACCAGCGGCTACGCTTTCCTCAATTTTCCGAGGCCTTACCCGTGCCCTCAAAACCTCTTAATCTCGCTCTTTCATAGCTTGATACATGTTGTTCAAATCAGTCATCTCTTTCTCATATTATGCAAGCTCCGTAGTTCAGATGGAATGGTCATCATCAATCCTTTCAGGGACAAGAAGTCATCACTTCCTTCAATTTTAACCACTACATCAACACCGTCAAATAACTCTTGGACTTTGATTAAATTAGGATAAATTTGCGTTATCAACCTTGGCAACCTTGAAACCCATTTTCAATGCTTATTAAAAGGTTTGATCTTTTTATAGATGAAAAATGATCAAAAGAGGTTTCCAAATTTTCTATAGCCCCAACAATCTCCTTCACCCCTTTTACGATAGCTCGGCGAAATAAAATATGGCTCCGAAGTAGAGAACCAAGTGTGTAGGGGAGCTCTTGTATTTGTAGGAGGGGAAAAAACCAAAAGGTTCTCTTGAAGCTCAATGAGATGATCTTCAACTAAAATGACAGAGTTGCTAATTTCCATGACAAATCTCGTTAGAGGTTTCTCGGGACATTCAAGTCAATCTTTTGATTTTAATGTAGTTGACTTCTCATATCTGATCCTTTTGAAGTTCACATCATCTCGAAGATACCTTTCCGGAAAATCTCTTTGTTGTCGAAGAAATGACGGTTGGAGTAAGAGGCAATCGGTTGGAAGACAATTGAGAGGTTGCAACAAACCTCACAGCTCCTCTCAAATCATTCACTACATGCTTCATATCATCAATTGTATAATCATTAGCCTTCAAGGAGTTACATGTGACATAAGTATCTGATTAACCTTATCAATGGATTGACTTAGATAATGAGATGAAGATGTCACCCACCAAGTACAAATGTTAGAAGTGCATCTTCCTTCATGAATTAAGAGGGGAACACGGAAAGAAGCACTGATATTCCTTCTGAATAAGCTAGCATAACAATCATAAATATCTTCGACAATTTTCCGAGGTCTTTGGGGGAGGCTGAATCTCAAAGAGTTAGACGGTGCACCCTGGTCAAAACCAAACTAACACACAAATCTATTCGGATGATATGACTCTATAAAAGCCTTCAAACTCTAACGGGTAAAATATTAGAGCATATGTAATGAAGGTGTTCAACGTGATGATCTAATTCCCTTTTGCGTTTGTATACTTTGAGACAATTTCTTCACAAAAGGAGACACTTTGGAAAACAACATGCTTTGAATGCCTCAATACAAGTCTAGTTTGATGGACATAGATCGGTTTTGTTTGCACTCCTGCATAACGCGTCAGGATGAGATAACCTCTAGGAAACTATTTATTTAGTCAACACTTATACAAGCAAGGAAAAGTATTCTTCCATCCAACCAACTACAAAATAAAGATCGAAGGTTGGACTAACTTCACTTGGACGAGACTGATTGGAAGATAACCTCTAGGAAACTATTTATCTGGTCATCACTTATACAAGCAAGGAAAAGTATTCTTCCATCCAACCAACTACAAAATAAAGATCGAAGGTTGGACTAACTTCACTTGGACGAGACTGATTGGAAGATAACCTCTAGGAAACTATTTATCTGGTCATCACTTATACAAGCAAGGAAAAGTATTCTTCCATCCAACCAACTACAAAATAAAGATCGAAGGTTGGACTAACTTCACTTAAACGAGACTGATTGGAAGCTAACTGATTTAGTCCATAATAAATGCACCCTAAAATAGTCGGAGGTAAAGAAACATTTATGCCTTTGTCCATAATGCACATCATCGCAAATGTTTCCGTTCGAACCAATTTATCTTGTAGTAACACAAAACGACTCAGTAGTAGGGCCAAGAAAGTTGTTAGTATTCCTGCTCACTCACAAAGTACATCGGTAGACCGTCTCCTTTAGAAAAAGCTTTGACATTTCAAGGAAACCTCGGTTTGCCACGTGCCTTTTATGAATCGTCAAACCCTTCACCAAAACCAGCCTATAATTATTCTTCTCTATAAAAATAGGACAACCACTTCTACCAAGAAATCTCGTTTGTATCAAAATGCATGCAAATCACAAGAACTATGCTTGGAATGTTGTATATTTCAATAGTTGGGAATTTGGTGGTAAGTACTCCTCGTAGGGTTCACCGAGAATGGGAAGAACTCCGAAACACTTCAAATCGTTAAGTGAAATCCCTAATTCACCCTCCGCATGGTGCAAAATATTTGTTAAAGGACTTCAAAGTTCAGTGAATGCTTTCCATACATCATCATTGCGTGTATATGGAAAGTTAGATACAACATGACCATAAATATTTATTTGTTGTAGCACATCCCCATTTCACTCCAAAATTTGCTCGGTCCATTCCATCAAACAAGGAATAAATACTGATAAGCAATTGAAAAAGGGTTATGGGTCCCAACATGCTCTCTTACGAAACAACCTTAAAAGTAGTGACACAACTCCACAATAACTTTGAACTTGTCAACACAGTTGTCATGAGTGTACACTTTCTCAAGAAAGAGGCTATTGAAAGTCTTTCCATGGTTCTTACCAGTCTGCACACATGCTCTCTTTAGGCTACGAAAACTGTAAAAAAAAAACCATTCGGAACCTTCCTTACTCTTAGTCAGATGCGCTTCGACTTGTGGGCAGAATTTTCTTTTCACTTCTTTGAAATATGTTGATCATCCCGTTGGGGTTGAGTTTCTGCGTTCGCTCCTATTCTTGAAGAGAAAAGGCATAGAACTCAATACAAATTTCGAAATAAGGCGGACTTCCTAAATGTTAGTGATGAAGGATCATCCGAGCTAACTCCATCCTCAACACCTCAAGGGTCTCTAACCAGAGCTCAAGCAAAACGAAAAGCTGAGATGGACGATCTTTTCCTAACAATGGTTCATGAAGCTCAACCAAGTCCACATTAGTCGAGCCTAAGGACCATCATGTTGATCAACCACGAACTCAAGAACATTGTACCGGCCAAGAAGATGATTAATGGAGCTTAAAGGTGGTTTCACGTGTGCATGTGCATGGATGGATTAATCATCTAAGTGGGACGTGAGAGGCTGACTAGAGAGGAGTTTAATTAGGCCCATTTTTGTTCTATTTTGTTGTGCTTTTATTTAAATCTCTGAATGTAATTATTGTATTTATTTATATTTGCTGCTTCATTTTAGGCAGACAAGTTGAAACACGTTTTTATGCCTTTAAACATTATGAGATTGAATCCAAAGAGATTTCGATCATCCTTGTCTCGTGAGTTTGTGTGTGTGTGTGTGATCTAGCTTGCTCCTTATTGTGTGTGTCAATCTCCTTCAGGATTGGTGTTGCAAGTCGATCAAAGCAACCTCTTCGTGCTCTCGATTCTCAGATCAATTGTGTGGAGTTGTAGAAAGCGGGGTCAGTTCGTCATTGGTTTGGTTCTTGGATATCGATCCGAGGGTTCTATCATTGTTCCTTTCGGTTCTTTTTCATTCACTTCTGTTTTCCTTCGCTTTGTTGTTCTTGTTGTTAATTTCTTTTGTTGATCTTTCTTCAAAACATGTTGTTCGTCTAGATCCGTTCTTTGCAAATAATCCTCGTGTCAAGGGATCCAACACAATTGTCATGAGTGTACACTTTCTCAAGAAAGAGGCCGTTGAAAGTCTTTCCATTGTTCTTATCAGCCTGCACACATGCTCTCTCTTTAGGCTACGAAAAATGTAAAAAAAAAACCACTCGAAACCTTCCACACTCTTAATCAGATGCGCTTCGACTTGTGGGTAGAATTTTCTTTTCACTTCTTTGAAATATGTTGATCATCGGTAATACGAATCATACTTGAGAAGCCACCCATTTACGTCGGTTGCTGTTGGGCTTGAAAATCTGCGTTCGCTCCCATTCTTGAATAGAAAAGACATAGAACTCAATACAAATTTCGAAATAAGGCGGACTTCCTAAATGTTAGTGATGAAGGATCATCCGAGCTAACTCCATCTTCAACACCTCAAGGGGCTCTAACGAGAGCTCAAGATAAACGACAAGCTGGAATGAACGCTCTTTTCCTAACAATGGTTCATGAAGCTCAACCAAGTCCACATTCGTCAAGCCTAAGGACAATCATGTTGATCAACCACGAACCCAATAACATTATACCAACAAAGAAGATGATTAATGGAGCTTAAAGGTGGTTTCACGTGTGCATGTGCAATTGTGCATGGATGGATTAATCATCTAAGTGGGATGTGAGAGGCTGACTAGAGATGAGTTTAATTAGGCCCATTTTTGTTGTATTTTGTTGAGCTTTTATTTAAATCTCTCTAAATGTAATTATTGTATTTATTTCTATTTGCTACTTCATTTCAGGCATACAAGTTGAAACACATTTTTATGCCTTTAAACATTATGAGATTGAATCCAAAGAGATTTCGATCATCCTTGTCTCGTGAGTTTGTGTGTGTGATCTAGCTAACTCGTTCTTGCGTGTGTCAATCTCCTTCATGATTAGTGTTGCAAGTCGATCAAAGCAACCTCTTCGTGCTCTCGATTCTCAAATCGATTGTGTGGAGTTGTAGGAAGAGGGGTCGATTCGTCATTGGTTTGGTTCTTGAATATCGATCCATGAGATCTATTATTGTTCCTTTCGGTTCTTTTTCATTCACTTATGTTTTCCTTCGTTTTGTTGTTGTTCTTTTTAATTCCGTTTGTTGATCTCTCTTCAAAATAGGTTATTCGTCTAGATCAATTCTTCGCGGCTAATTTAGTGTACACTTTCTCAAGAAAGAGGCCGTTGAAAGTCTTTCCTTGATTCTTACCAGCATGCACACATGCTCTTTCTTTAGGTTGAGAAAACTGTAAAAAAAAAATCGGAACCTTCCTCTCTCTTGGTCAGATGCGCTTTGACTTGTGAGCGGATTTTTCTTTTTATTTCTTTGAAAGATATTATCATCGGTAATACGGACCATACTTAAGAATCCGCCCATTTACGTTGTTTGCCCATTGGGGTTAAGTTTCTCCGTTGGCTCCCATTCTTGAACTAGAAAAAGTAAAGAACTCAATACAAATTTTAAAATAAGGCGGACTTCTACATGTTAGTTAGGATTCACATATACAAAGTTTGAAGGCATTTGTTTAAAATAAAAACTTGAGAAAGTTTTGTAGTGGTTAAAATATATATGAGTTTGTATTAAATAAAATTGAAAAAAAAAGAGACCAAATACGTTTACAAGTGTAAAATTTCCTTCAAAAATTACACAAGACAAATAACAATAACTTAAGAAAGCAAAATAAAAGAAAATTAAATGGAAATATATAGTAAAAAAAGTTAAAGAGCGTGTAAACTAAAAAATAAAAAAGAAAGAAAAAGAAATACAAATTCAAAGAAACGAAAAAAAGTTAGCAATGTTAAAACAAATTACAAGTTTGTATGAGACAAAAATATTTATTTCCTATTAATTTATTGATTAGTCATTCTTGTAAAAAATGTCATAAAGCAAATGACTTAAAAGGTCAATAATTCTAATAATTAGGACAAATAAAGAATTATTCAAAAATACGTTACATCCTTGTGTAACCGACATTCTCATTCTTTTGTAACCGACAATTTAAAGGTTGAGAAATTCCGGATGGTACCCTCGTGGTTTGGGGTTTTTCGGATTTTGCCCAACAGTTTTTTCGAGTTCGGATGGTACCCTTAAGTTTTCGTTGTTTTTTGGATCTTTCCCAAATTCATTAAAAATTTCAAACTCGAAAGAAAATAAAGTAAAAAATTAAAAAATAAATCAAAATATAAAAAATAATTTATTTATTTTAAAAATAAAGTAAACAGTAATTTTTTAAAAAAAATCAGTATTTTATATTCATTTAAAAATAAATCAATTAGATAATTTTTACAAAATTAAAAAAATTAGTGTTTTATTTTATTTTAAAACTAAATAAATTGGATTAGCATTTTTTTAACAAAATTTAAAACATAAGTGTTGTTATACTTTATTCAAAAAATAAATAAAATAAGGATTCTTTTATAAAAAAATTTAAAAATCACTATTTTAATTTGTTATTAAAATAAATAAATCAGTCTTTATAATTTATTTATTTTTCAATTTTACTTTATTTTCTTTTATATTTTAAATGGAATTTGAAAATTTTTAATGAATTTGGGCAAAATTCGGAAAACAACGTAAACTTAAGGATACCATCCGAACTCGAAAAAACTGTTGGGCAAAATTAGGAAAACCCCAAACCACTATGGTACCATCCGGAATTTCCCTTAAAGGTTGTATTTAATTATGTGAATTAATTTCCACATCATATTTCCTATAAAAAGAGGACAGAAAACGGCAGCAAAAAAAACGACCAACAAAAGAAAAGAGAGCATATTTGACAAACAAGATAGAACAAAAAAGCATAGCCAAAATCAAAATCTTTAACTGAAGAAACGAGAGGAATAAGCAACAATGGACAATGGTGGGAATAAAAATTTCACAAAGCATATCAAATCAAGCGCAAAAACAATCTAACCCGTCTTTCAATTACGGTACGAACTCTGTAAAATTTTATGTTCTTTGATTTGTTTACAAGAGATTTGAAACCAACTTCACACATTATCTAGTATCCCCGAGTACATGTGGATAGTAATAGACTCGCAAATAGCAATGAGCGTACAAGTTGTGAATAACAAGAATTAGAGTAGAATTCATAAAATTAGAGTAGCAATAATTAGAGTAGAACTCATAAAACAAAACAATGGAAGAGCAAGATGTAATTACCTCAAAGATGATTGGGAGACGGTTCATGAAATGAGACAATTGGAACTACAAAGGATGTTTGATTTTGAGTTCGATCGAATGCTTGTGTGTTGACTGTATGCTTCTATCTTCTTTATAAAGAGTTCACGCTTGCCAAAAAGTCGACCTAAATCAAAGATTTGGTGAATCCGAAGATTACTAATATCACATTCTTGCAATTGAAGAAAAATATAAGTCCCTTTTGAAGATGTAATCACGATTGCGTCCATGATGAAAGAGAAAAGATCTTATTCATGATGGAAAGTCCCAAGCAAACATATTTCAAAAGATTTGAAAGGTCTGTTGAAAGAGAGAAAATATAAAAAGCAAGCATGTTGTCAATGAAGTGAGAAAATATGGTGCAAGTGAAGCTGAAAGTTAATCAGAAGGAGTATACATCGCCAAATAAAGGTACTAGTTTTGAAACGTCATTGTTATTCAAGGAAAAGGGTGATAGTTTTTGCAATTGTCAAAAAGTTTTGAAGTTGTCAATTACAAACTACGTACACCACATGGTTGCTGAACAAATTCAAGAATTCAAGCCATCGTCATCGAAGGTTAGTATTCATCCCACATGTCCAGGACTTCAAGTATACATGTGCGGTGTGGCTTCGACCCGGAAGATCAACACTAAGGTTCACAAAAGGAGATTGTGTTTTGTTTTGTTTAGTTTAGTTTAGTTTACGGACTGAATGAATTCCGGATATAGAAGGACTCAAGCCCTATCAAGCATTGTTTGGTTCCATTAAGAAAAGATGAAGAAAATGGCGAGCAATAAAATAAAAGAAAAGTCAATCGAGAATTTACAAAGCATATTATAAGGAAAACAAGCCTTCGTGTGCATTACCGAGACGACAAGTAATGCATAACAAGTCGCAAGTTAGACGAGTCAATGGAAGTGAAGTACCACAAGCTTCTTCTCTTACGTTCTCTTATCTTACTACTTAAGGGTCCTTTTGAGTTTAACTCTAAAAACGGAAACAAAATGCGAACGAATATAGCCGATACATATATACTTGTTCATGAACTGTTTTTAAATCATTCTTATGGTTTGAACTAATTGTAGTAGAATTTGATAAATTTTGATACCCTATAGGAAAATAAAATGGGAAAACAACTCCATTTTTGCATTAAACCACATGAAATAATTCAAAAAATATTCATGAACTAGGTACACATGTCAACTAATTCATTTTCATTCCGTTTTCGTTTGCAGAGTTACAACCAAATATGGACGTGTTTGATTAATAAGGAGCAAATAGATGGAAGGTGATTTAATGTCCACCCTTTGTTTCAAACAGATTTGACGTGCCCTCCATTTAACGCAAAGCTAAAACGAAAAGATGTACTTTGTAAGCTCGTGAGAAAAGTACAGAGGCAAAAGGTCAAATGGGGATACGTACGTTGATGGAGAAGGCAAGAAGGACCAAGTGTTGCATCAAACAAGACATATCTCAAATTTGAACGCCAAAGTTGTGCGACCTCAGTAATGTTGAAAGTTCACGTGGATTCGAGGACTACATCAAGTTCCATCACGAGAAATTTTACGAGAGTTGTAAACTGTAGGAGATAATAAGTTCTCACATTGAAAGTTGAGAAATTTCAAACATAATATATAAGGTTGGTGGACTACTCCTCATATTGTGAATTGGTTTTAGATAGAACCTCGTCGGATTTATGTGTTGGACTTAGACCTAATGTGTATATGCGCTCGTATACACACGACTCTGCTCTACCGGTCCATCTGTATCGGACTTTGCCACAAACCGCGAGTGTGAATCTCAAAACCTAATATTATTAGTACGGTTTTGAACTCATAAACGGAATCAAGTGATCCTAATGCTACAAAAAAAAGTTACAAGTTTGTGGTAGTAAAACTAAAAGAAGATTTTAGCTCGTACCCGTTGTTCTTTGATTAAGAGAAGAAACACTAGCATCCATGAAATACGCAGAAGACCCATCAAATTTTATTTAGTTGGGTCAAAGATGGACAAAGTTGTATTTAAATGACCTATTTGGAAGTATTTTTCGAGATTTTCATATAAATACATCAGAAAAATGGGGTTTTAAAATACGATTCATCCCAGCGGACGTAGTTGTGTAAATGTGAAAAGAAATTGTAATTTGGGTCTTCGATTTCAAAAACACCAAATGTATATGAGAAGCAATGTACATAAGTCGAGCAAGAAAGGAAGCCGATCTTCAATCGTCTGTCAACCACAAAGGGGGGTGGATGACACTTCGATCAGAAGATTCAACACTTTGGCCATGAGACCATGAGATGAATATTTCTTGCAAACTATGTTTTTAACTTTTTTTAATTATTATGTTTATTGTGTTTGACCCGTCGAAAGGTAAAATGAACATTCTTGTTAATCATGTAATTAAGGGGCTACGCTAATCCCAACCGATTACTATCTAACCCTATTTTCTATTAATCTATTATACGTATCTTTGCTAGATATGGGAATAGAGTACCTCATCTTCCAACTAACAAATATAAATAGCTTACGATGATATTATAAAAAATATATTTACATATTTTCTTATTAACTGTATGTCGTCACTAATGCGACATTATTGTGATGCTATAAAAAATACATTTATATATGTTTTCAAAAATTAAAATTTATTTTTTTTCAAAATGTATTTACGTTTTAGAAAGTTTGTCTGTTACAGGCTGTAACAACGTATTTTATTGTAGCTTTGGAATCAAATCCTAGATTTGATTGTATGGATATTATAATTTATCATAGGAAATATTTTATAATTAAATAAGGCATCAAATCTTGATTTGATTTCATATATGTATTTCTACATTATAAGTATGTGTTAATATTATATTTTTAATTTCATTATATGATAGAGTTATTTAAGATTCAAATTTTAAAATAAAATATATTATTTATGATAATATAAACATAATTTTTAAATCATCATAAAGCTATTAATTTCTCTACTATAATATATAATGTATACTACTCTGAAATATATTTGAATTTTACGACTTTTTGAATAGGCATATTTTGAGAAAAAATCATATGATCCTTTAGTGGAACTTTTGTTGGTCTGAATCACGTGGTTAGGCCGCAATCGAAGTTACCTTTGTACTCTTTGTTAAGAATTTTTGTGTTATAAGAGTTTAAAACGTGTACTAAAAAGTTCTTTATTTCATATATATATATATATATATATATATATATATATATATATATATATATATATATATATATATATATGGGACTGTTCAGGTAAGACCCTTAATTTCCAATAAGACTGTGCGACAAACACGTGTCCCAAAAAAAAAATCGCGAAACGAATGAAAATAATGGTGCAAAACTTATAAAGGGATTGTGCATAACTTATAAAAGTATAGTTCATGAATTATAATAGAATAGTTCATGATGCAAAACTTATAGAGGGATAGTGAATAACTTATAAAAGGATAGTTCATAAATTATAATAGAATAGTTTATAACATATAAATGATTAATTTATAAATAATTTATGAAAAAGTAATAGTTAATAAATTATAATAGAATAGTTCATAACATATAAACGATTAATTTATATATATATATATATATTATTGTTCGAATGAAATAGTTTTATCATTAAATTTTTTAATAAAAGGCGAAATAGATATTAACACTAATGAAGTCAAGTTTAAATTTTGATAAATTTAAGATATACTTACCTTCGGAGTTGAATGTGACTTGTGTTTATAATAAAAACTCAATATGTGGGCATGTGCAACAGATTCTTCAAAAAAAACTCGAAAATGGAGAATTTTTTTTTAATTTTCTCTAAAAATTTTTTGTATAAAACCCAATAGCTTCTTCAAAATAGGGAGTAATGAATTTATTTATTTATTTATAAAAACTGTCAAAATTTGTTCATGCGTTGAATTTGGAGAAGCTCCTTCTTGCTGCAAATATAAGGAATTGAAGACATAATTTTCCCAAATCCCCTATTTTATAGTTTAGGATAGAGAATTTGTTAGACAAAAAAAAAACTTCAAAATTTCTCAAAATCTCAACATTCTCTTAAATAGAGCATCTGTTACACATGCTCTAATGAAGTTCACAAATATATTAGTAAACATCTTAATGCTCTTCCGTGTGGAATATTATTCCATTCTGATACAATTTAAGAAGATGGAAACAGGTAATGATTGATTAATATATCATTAAATATTATTGACACGTCTTCATTCAATCATCACGTTCAACAACTAAAATTAAACCTAAAATAGACAATTAAAAATGATTTTAAAAAAAAAAAGAAAAAAAAAAAAGAAAAGGCGTGCCTGATTAAGTTGCATGATCTATCTAATGATACGCTGCTACAATTCACTGATGGAGCTTTTTTAATAATAACTTTGATTTTTTGTATGATTAAATTATAATAATAGTTTTCGTGCTATTCGTACACAAGATTCATTCTATTCGTACCCTATTCACGCGTACGTCTGGCGGAGTCGTAGTATAAAGTGTAATTTCGTTCGCAAAATAACAGAAAATAAGCTACGGCTACAAGAGGCGTAGCCGTAGTAGTCCTACGCGACGCCTGCGCCAGGCGTAACCGTAGGTTTGCCCAAAGTAACCGTTGTCCAACGGTTATGTAGCCGTTGACTATATACAGTTACGGGTGACGTACGCGTAATGTTGAAAACTAACCGTTTTCCAACGGTTATGTACCCCCAACACTAGTATATATAAAATGCATTCAACCCAACTCCGATATAATCAATCCATACAAACGTACCGTCATTCGTTGAGTCCCGAAAATCTCATTCAAAGATGAATTCCGACGATACAGAACCGGAGTATCATTCCGGCGATGGAGAAGAGGAGTTTGACGCCGATGATGGAGATGACGGTGTTGATCTAGCTGGTGGTGAAGCCGATGAGGAGGCTATGTTCAATCCCGCGATGCTTAGCAACTTCGATCCGTATTCAGCTGTTGAGGTTAGTTTTTTCAATTTGTTTGTTTTAGCGTAGTTTAATGTCATTCGATATGTTATGGTTATTAGAAGTTAGTTTAGTGTTAACTAAAGTACTTTGAACAATGATAGAATATATGATATAGTTGTACTAAATGAAGTTTTCGGAATAATTATCGTAGGCTTCGTTATTCCCGACGATTATGACTATAGTAGTTTGTTTGTGGACCATCGTATATGGACGGATTTGGACTCGCTACTTGCGTGGGTTCTTGAGAAAGCCTGTAGTAGAAATATGGTTCTCATCAAACTAAAGTCATACAAGTCGGAAGATCATCGTTTCAGAAAAGGTGATATTTGCGTTTGAGAATTACGGAGTCCACAAGAGTGAGGCGAAGGGCTTAAGGAAACTATGCAAGACGAAGAAGTCCGACTGTAAGTTTCGCTTACACGTTGAAGAAGTGCAAAGGGGTCTTTGGGGTGCGAGGCATGTCCATGGAATTCACAATCATCCTCTTCCGAAGAAGTTGGTAGGTCATGCATTTGCCGGACGGTTGACGAAGGCACAAATGAAACGGGTCGCTATCTACACCGAGGCGGGAATGTCTCCGAGGGAAATTATCCGTTTGTTAAAGAGTGATTTTGAAGACCCTGAGAAGATGGTCACTTCTAGGAAGCAAGTTTCAAATGCTCGGAATAAATTTAGATTGGAAGCGATGGGAGATCGAACGGTAATCCAAGAAGCATTGAAATTCTTGCAAGAGAAGGATTACTTGTGGGATATTAGGATGAAAGCCATGGAAGGAGGAGAGGAAGTGAGTGACTTATTCCTAGCGCACCCTGAGTCGAGGCGTTGAGCTGTCATGTTTTCATACGTTGTCATCATGGATGCTACATATAAGACAAACAAGTTATTGTTTAATTCATTTGTTTTGTTTATATTATACTTCGTTTTCAATTACAAAGCCTCATACAATATATTTTGAAGGTATGACATGCCGTTGTTAGAGATAGTCGGATTTACTAGCACACAACAAACTTTTCCCGTTGCTTTCGTGTTCATGAAACGGGAGACGGCGAGTCATTACGAGTGGGTTTTGGAACGCATTGTCATGCTGTTCAATGCAAAGAAGCTAGAAGTGATAGTGACGGACCGTGAGTTAGGCCTCATTAAAGAAATGCCTAGAGTCTTTGCAGATGCCAAGCATATTCTTTGCGAGTGACACGTGTTCAAAAACATCGAATCAAATAGTTGGTGGAAGTCACATTCGCCATCCATCCAATCAAAATTCATGAGGGATTGTCATGAGTTGTTTGACTCGACTACTATTGAGGCTTATGAGGCGAGGGTCTTCCATATGAGGGATAGTTGGAGGGACAAATATCATTTGATGGAGTACCTCGAGAAGACATGGTTGGACAAATACAAGGAAGCTATAGTTTGTTGTTGGACCGATCACTACCTCCATCTCGGATCAAGGACTACGGGAAGGTTAGACATGATTCATCATTACATCTTTTGTTGTTAAGTTTACTATTAATGATCTATTCTATAAGCGTAAATTATGTTCTAATCTTAGGGCCGAGGGTGCTCATTCGGTGTTGAAGAGAACTATCAAATCAACTCGTTGTGGATTTGATACTCTCATCAAGGGCATCCATAGAATGATTGGAGACCAGATTGACGAGATTCAGGGTAGCATAGAGAAGTCGCGTACTCATACCATCGTTAGCATCCAAGAAGACCCAATGTTTGCATTTCTTATTCGAAAGGTGTCGAACAACTACATGAAGTACTTGATCGAGAATTACAAATTGGTGCATCAGGGGACATTTGCTACATGTGACGACTGGTATTGGAGGCAATCGTACGGGCTCCCTTGCGTACATGAGTTTGCAGCGGCACTCCGGGAGAACATACCTATGTCCCCCGTCCCTTTGTCGATGGGGGACATTACTCTGACGTCCTTTATGACCATGCACCGGGAGGGTAGGTTGAGCCAGAACATTGTGAACAAGTTTGGGGCTTATGTGGCAACCATGTTGAACCCGACGGAATCAGTTGCTCAGGAGCCAAGAATTTCAAATCCGTATGACAAGCAGAGTCAAGTACCATCTGGATTTGAGCATGCTCGAGCTGATAGGGAGTCACACATGAGGAAGTCGTCACAGAGTTCTAGAGGAAGAGGACGAGGTCGAGGACGTGGTCGAGGACGAGCTGACACCATAGGCGAGCCATCTATTCCAACTGAGCCATCTATTCCAACTAAGCCATTTATTCCAACTGAGCCAACTATTCCGGCTCAGTCATCTGAAGTAGTTGTCCGAGGATTCAACTGGGATTACCGGAACATCCCCGCTTTTATGTTATCTTACGTTGATCGTGTGATAGATGTTCCGGGCGATGGTTATTGGGAATATCGATCACTTGGTGCGCTATTGGGTTACGAGCAAGATGAATACATTCGTGTCCGGAGAGAGCTTGCTTGGGAGTTGAGTAGACACATGCATGTATACTCCGGAATACATGGCGATGATGAGCTTGAAGAACTGATTGACAACGTCAACTACCTTAACCCCGCACCTTGCGCATCACATTTTTGGATGGAGGTTCCTACCACTGCTCTTGCATTCGCCACATTATGTCGAGTGACACTTGTGGTCTTCTCTAGGTTGGACTCATACACTTGTTTGCCCTTGATTGTGGATTTTGAAGAAGAACAAAAAAATCCAAGAAAGGTTTATGCAATCGCCGTACTCAATGATCATCACTATGTTCCGGTAAGTTCATTTAATTATGAAAAACTTATTAATATGTCTTAAAATGCTAAAGATGTTTGACTAACTTGCTGTTGATTATGAAATAGGTTTGGTTGCATCAAAACGCTCCTTTGCCCCCCATATGTCATGATTGGATGAGAGGTCACGATGCTTCAATTAATGGATTCACCCACCTATATGACCGAAGAATAGAGAGATACAAAAAGTTGCTTCAGAGAGAAGACTCGTCCCTAGTTTGATGCTTACCATGTTTGAAACGCTCCTTTGTATGAAAACGCTCATTTGCTATTATTTTGCATCAAAACGCTCCTTTATATGAAACATAAATAATATAAGGGGTTGGGCTGAGATAAACATTGAAATGAAATGAAACATTGAAATGAAATGAAAACCGTGATTATGAATATCATGATTAAGAAACATAAAACATAATGTTCATACAAAGTAAGAAACATAAACATAAAACACATATAAAATAAGAAACATGAAAATAAAACACAACAAAATATCTAATCCTGTCGCTGAGATGCTCTAACAGGAGGTGGCGTCTAAGGTGCCTCGTCTCCTTCTAAGACATCAATCAGGCGGTGAATAAAATCAGCATCGAACGGAGGAGCACGAGCTAGAGCCTCTCGTGCAATGCCTAAAGCTATCTGTATACGTTGTATAACAAAAGAGATTTAATTACTTTACTAAATCAGTTAAAGAAAATGAACTTCAATAATGAAGTACTTACCCGCTCTGGAAGAACAATAGGTGCAGCTGGAGGCGGCGGTGGTGCACCATCTGGAGGTGGCTGTAGATAAGGATGAGTACGCGGTAATAACCAGTCGAGAAAGTACTCATCCATCTGCCACGGGTCGACGACAGCTGAGTGACTACGTATGTCATATAAATGCTGGTCCCGCGTCGCCCAGTGATGCCACACCTTAGGAGAAAACAAGACCTTATAATTTCCTATCCTCGTTGGCCTCTTCGCCACGAAGGGGTGTATGATCCATCCTGAAAGAACTGTATGAAGTTGTGGAGGAATAGCCTAGACACGTCCAAACTGGCGTAGCACAAAATGGGGGTGATATGGCTCCTCCCACCAACAGAAGCATATAACCCCAAATAGGTCGACATGCGCATCTGTCCAGTCTGAAAGCCGTCAAGAGAACCCCACGGCATCCATGTCACCTGCAACAAACTTACAAAGTCATTTAATAAGCAAATATCGTTTTTTATCAAAGCGAATGCAGTTAAAAGTTTAAACATGATTATGTTTAGTACCTCGTCCATCCTACACAACTCTAGCTGGGCCCTAAATCCCAGAAAGGCCGACCTCTCCATCTGTCCGGTAGGAGCCCTCTCCGACCTCAATGCATGTCGTGGATCTCTCTGTCTAAGAGGATCACTATGCCCTCTTGGTCTGAAGTGATGGAAATATGCGTGAATCCAAGACTGTAAAAAACAAATCAATTTCATATTAACTCATTTATTAAAAGATTAAAAATATATATATATAATTGATGGCATACCTCAAGGGAACAACCAACTAGCGTATGCACCTCCCTCCTAGAGGACTCGCCCAGCTATCGATACAAAAATGCTAATCTGGCTGCCCCCCATGCACGAGACGCCAAGGTGGTGGGATCGCGACAAATGCTCAGTAGGTGAGACTTCACCTTGTTCGTACTCTTGTCAATGAACAGGGTGGAGCCAAAGAGAAGTGCTCGAAATCCAGTGGCGATGTCCTCCTGTCTCGCCTCCGGGGACTCTGCCATAGTCCTGAGCGTTGAGAGGAGATGAGCTGTCGTCCACCCGCCCGCCTTCACGGCAGCGGAGGCGGTGGTAGAGGTGGAGGTGGAGGTGGAGAACAAGACGGTGGCGGTCCACCCTCCTGTGTGGACTAACCTCTCCTAGCCCCAGCGGCATAGCTCTCAGAATGAGCGGGGGCAGGTGAACGGCGGTCCATGGACTGATGCAACTCCATCATAAAAGCGTCGACCTCCGCCTCAGGTAGGATCTGGCCGCCAGATGCGTCTGAGGAACTGAATAGCATGTCGATCCGCTCGTCTACATGCTCATCAGTCTCCTGGACTCTCTCCTCCTCCTGAGAATCCTCCTGTAGGTCCTCCTCCTGAGGATCCTCCTGTAGGTAATCAGGATGGGCTAATCCCATCTCTATCAGCCGCCGCTTACGGTTCGAAACCGTAGCGGCCCATCCCCTAATACAAGTGCGGGCAACCTATATAATTTGCATAATTAACGATAAATTAGTTGGCAATTTTGGACTAATTCACTAATTACGGACTAAATATTTACTAATTATTGAGTAATTGTCGACTAATTGTTTACTAATTAGTGACCACTTTGCTAATTATCTACTAATTTCATTAACTAACGACAAATTAGTTGACAAATTTTGACTAATTTACTAATTACGGACTAAATGTTTACTAATTATTGAGTAATTGTCGACTAATTATTTACTAATTAGTGATCACTTTGCTAATTATCTAGTAATTTCATTAACTAACGACAAATTAGTTGACAAATTTTGACTAATTCACTAACTACGGACTAAATGTTTACTAATTATTGAGTAATTTTCGACTAATTGTTTACTAATTAGTGACAACTTTGCTAATTATCTACTAATGTGATTAACTAACGAAAAATTAGTTGAAAATTTTGGACTAATTCACTAATTATAGACTAAATGTTTACTAATTATTGACTAATTGTTTACTAATTCGTGACTACTTTGCTAATTATTGACTAATCTCATTAATTAATGACTAATTAGTTGGCAAATTTGGACTAATTAGTGAGTAATTACCGACTAATTGTTTACTAATTAGTGAGTAATTATCGACTAATTGTTTACTAATTATTGAGTAATTGTCAACTAATTGTTTATTAACTAGTGACCACTTTGCTAATTATCTACTAATTTAATTAACTAACGACAAATTAGTTGACAAATTTGGACTAATTCACTAATTACCGACTAAATGTTTACTAATTATTGACTAATTATTTACTAATTCGTGACTACTTTGCTAATTATCGACTAATCTCATTAATTAATGACTTATTAGTTGGCAAATTTGGACTAATTAGTGAGTAATTATCGACTAATGGTTCACTAATTAGTAAACAATTAGATAATTAACGACTAATTTCATTATTTAATGATTAATTATTTCGCAAATTTCGACTAATTCACTAATTACCGACTAATGTATTCCAATTAGTTAGTACTTATCGACTAGTTGTTTACTAAGTACTGACTACTTTACTAATTAACAACTAATTTAAGTAATTACTAACTAATTAGTTCGCAAATTTCAACTAATTCATTAATTAACGACTAAAAGTTTACTATTAGTTGACAACTTATCAACAAATTCACAAATTATCGACAAATTCACGAGTTATTTACCTAATTACATACTAATTCACTAATTCAAAACTCCCTAATTTCTACATTTAACAATTAATTATCTACTAATTTACTAACTAACAACTAATTTAATTAATTATTTAACTAAATTATGTGAAAATACAATAAAACAAATAAGAAAACGTACCCCTACATCAGAGGAAGCACGGGATGTCGCACATCCTCGGCCGCCGCCTAAGCGCCATCCTTGTCCTCGGCCGACATCGACATCGGAAACTCCTCGTTTGTTGTCGGCCTCGCTACCGGAAGAATCCCCACCGCTGCCGCCGCCGCCGCCGGAACGGCTACCGGTCCTAAGTAGCCCGCCGTTTCTTCCTCGAGTCCTGACCATGGTTGCTGGTGGGTGAGATTAGTGGAGGTTGTTGGTTCTGCTGTGAGAAGGAAAGAAGTCGTCGTCGTCGTCCTTCGCCGCAAACAGAGAAACTGGATGAGAATGAGAGGAAGAAGACGAAGCGCTACACTTTAAGCGATAAATGACCTACGCCTACGCCTTCCGTACGCGTAGCTACTTTCAGCAAGCGATAAAGTAGCTACGCTTACGACAGGCGTAGGCGTAGGTCATTTATCGCTTGGGTAAAGGTGCTACGCATACGTCTGGCGTAAGCGTAGATAATTTGGCCAACGCTCGATTTTCAAACACTAGGGCTACGAGAGGTGTAATCGTAGACCTTTTCTTTTCTTTCTATTTTTTTAAAACACATACTAGGTGATGTTTACTACACGTACGTTAGGCGTAGCTGAATAGTGGGTACGAATATAATGAAACGTGTGGTACGAATAGCAATCTCGTAATATTAAAGATCGAATTGTTTCTTGCTCTATCTTTTTAAGCGTATTTGTAATAATGGGTTATACACTAATTAACAAATTCACTATAATAAGGTCACATCGTAACTTCAGAAAATGGTTGCACCTTTGCACTGTGGACAACATTCACCCTTATTGAGGTGTTTTTTCTCCGGAATTTTAGACGTACCGGCAAAAAACGCTATTTGTAGCCAAAACTACGCACGCGAAGTGCGTAGTTTTTCTTTTCGCGTATGAGTTCGAACTACGCGTTTGACAAGCGTAGTTGGAGAGCCGTCGTGAGCCGGTGATGACTTTTTTTAAAATAACTATAACTTCGGTAATGACATGCGTAGTTGGGCTTTTTTTTTAAAGAAAAAAATCAACTACGCTTGTCAAAAGCGTAGTTGAAGTGTTAAAGTTAATTTCGGTTATGGGAACCAAAGTTGAAGTTCCTAACTTTTTTTTAAAAAAAAATTCACTCAAACTACGCTTGCCAATAGTGTAGCTGGCGTTTTGTTTTTTTTTTCCAATTCAACTTCGGTAATGGGAACCAAAGTTGAAGTTCCTTTAAAAAAAAACACTCCAATTACGCTTGGCGGAGTTTCTTTTTTTAAATTCAACTTCAACTACGCTTACCATAAGCGTAGTTCATCGGCTCCTATCGGCTTCATATCGGCTCCAACTACGCACGCCACAAGCGTAGTTAGATTCCGGAGCTGAAAAACAAAACTACGCGTTTCGCGTGCGTAGTTTACGTTACTAATAGCGATTTTTGCTGGTACATCTATCATCTGCCTTTTTTCTCACTTATCATGTCAACACATGCATTCCAACAAACGCAAATTTTGTTAATTAGTGTATGTTCTTGTTGAATCCTATTAAAATAGATTTGAGGACAAGAAAAAAATGAAGGAAACAAAATCTTCTTCTTGATCAATCTTCAACTATACAAGGGTTGCGATTTACCAATTTCACATTGTATTTAAGTTGAACAGTTTGGTTATATAGTTTGAACATTTTATAATATAGTTGAACAATTAGTCATATTGTTGAATAATTGAGTATATAGTTGAATGATTTTGAATGTTGTTGAACAAATTGGTCATATGATTGTACATTTAGAGATACAAATTAACACTTTTTTATTAGTTGAATAGTTGGTCATATAATTAAATAATTTCAAATATAGTTGAAGTTTTGACTATATATAGTTGAACAATTAAACAATATAGTTGAACAATTAACATATTTGAATAAAATCTAATATAGTTGAACGATTTTTAGTTGAACAAATACATGTTATATTTGAACAGTTGGTAATTCTACTATAAGCAAAACTTTCTACCGTATGATCTCTTTCTACTTTAACCTGACCCTATAAATATACATACAAAATCCAAATGAAATATTTAACCATAGATATCATAGATTCATCATGCGACATCAAACACTCCAAACCCTAGAACAAAATTTTTTTAGCATGGCATGACTTACATAAATTTTCCTTTAGTGAATTGAAATCGCATCAACTCATTTAGTCGATCACTGAACTGACAGTTTATCACCTATGAAGGTTGCTAAAACATAAACTAAAAGAATTTAATATTGACTTTAACTTCCTCGACCTCATGGAGAACTTTAAGGGCTCGTTTGGTACTATTCCCATGGAATCAAAAGTCGAAATCGGAATGAGTCATACCAATACCTCGTGTTTGGTAAAGTTTGGAATCGGAATGAGAATGATTCCATGGAATGACTCATTTCAACTCTAGAGAAGAAGTTGATTCCATATATTAAAGGTGGGTATCCCATTCCAACATAAACTCATTTAAAATTTAAAAGTACATTTATATACATTTATTATATATATACTTGCTTATTTACTTTCACAAAATAAAAATAATATTTTTTTAAAATTTTTTATCATCCATCAATTAATTTAAATTATATAATTATTGTGTAGAAAAACATGATTTTGACAAAAATTTTTTTTTTAACTATAATACAAATATTTCATTCAAGATGTACTGTAACTGGAAAATATTCGAAAATAATATAATTTGTTCAATTAGAATAAATATATTTGATAAAAGAAATATATACATATTTATTTGTGTTGACGCTTATTTAGTGTTTAATCTTGAATTTATTCGTTAGTCTTCATTTTTCATACATGTAGTTTTAAAAATGGCATACATTTACATTATAAACATTCACACATATACCATCAAATATGATACAATTTCTTGTTGGATAACTCATATAAAGTAAAAAAACAAGTGTCAAAAATATTTCATTCCAACATCAGACTTATTCCAATTCCTTATTCCATTCCGATTCTTAATTCCAACGCCATTCCTACAAGTCATATCAAATGATTGGATCTTCAAATTTTAAATTTTAAAAAATAAAGGAAATTCACTATGAAACCAAGCAAAACTACACTAAGTGAAAATGATATGGATAAGAATAAGGATGGAAAAACTAATCACTCCATTCGAAAATCAAACAAACAACAATTCAACTAAGGGTGATTTCTGAGGTTCACATCACGGAGCCTCATCAATGGTGGAGTTTTTAGGCTGGTATATTGATAACATCCATTTTAACATCTTTTTTTACCATCATTCTTATCCACTCATTGAGCATATAGTATAGACTTGTATCATGTTATGGTACATATGCTTCCCTTTTTTTTTATTTTGGATATCTACTCGTTTGTTCGTGATATTGCAGGCATTTTAGTATTTTAAGGAGCAAAAATGGAGTAATTGTCGGAAAATCTAGGATTAGAAGCTAGGCTCGCCAATCTAGGTACGTTGACCATCTTAGCTCAATGTAAACAATCAACAGTTCATGATGTCACCTATTCCCATATGGGTCAAATGAGGCTAAACATGGCTAAGAATAATTTTTGGATCTACAAAGAAAGATAAAAAAAAAATCTAGAAGGAGCTTACAAGATGAAAACCATGCTCAAGTTAGTAAGGGAATAATAAGCTTAACAAAGACACTACTTAATCATTTTCATAAGTGTAAAAAGCAAGAACAAACATGCAATCTCGAAAGAGAGCCAATTGTAAGTTCTAAATAATTAAAGCTTATAGGAGAACACTCATAAAAAATAAAATACACAACAATATGTT
This sequence comes from Fagopyrum esculentum, assembly GCA_033239045.1. Lineage (NCBI taxonomy): Eukaryota > Viridiplantae > Streptophyta > Magnoliopsida > Caryophyllales > Polygonaceae > Fagopyrum > Fagopyrum esculentum. Next base: position 133,420,615 of record BSUD01000002.1, read on the forward strand.
CATAAGGTATCACTACAATCTCAAAGATAGGATATATCCCTTCTTAGTTTTAAGTAAACCCATAAATAAGCACATGTTATAAGACTCCTACAGGGTTGTTTGATTCATGAAAAGCATGCAGTTGTGGAGTATGACACCAAACATGGTCAATAGACTCTCTAAACAAATCCTAATAATAGGTCTTTTCCTTAATTAAAGTTCTAAGGTAACACCTCGGAAAACACACACGATCAAGCCTAAAAAAGAATTGTTTGAACAAGTTAAATTTATTCCTAGAGTCTTCTAGCACACAATGCATATAAAAATTACCAAAATCAGCATGTGTAATATGTATGTCTTTAATGTAAACAATGTATATCACATTAAAGCCTAAGATAGTGAATAAAACAAATTTTATCGAAAGAGAAACAATCACTACACTAGAACTAGGACATAGGCAATGTAGCCGTCAACTAAACAATATAATTAGATCTTACATCTAGAGAAGTTTAGACATGCTTCTTCCATATTATTACAACATAAGGTTAGATTCTCACCTCTTGCCTTGAACACAGTCTAGATAGGCGTGTTGGTGATCCATCCAACCATCTTAATCATAGCTAATGTACCTTCTCATTCACCATGTTTAATCCTTGCTTTGAAGTCGAGACAACATGCAACCGTGTTTTTCCATTTTCTAGCTGTGCACTTCCATATTTCTTCTTGTTTTATCCTTGATACAAGTCAAGCTCCTTATTCTCATCAAAGGATTCAGCAATTTGTATATGGGTTGGTAAGAAGGCACCTGATAGCATGTATTATAGTCTATATTTTGGGATTGGTTTAGACGTTTTATCTTCATAAATATGCATGTATGGATGTATATTCTTTGATTATATTGTGGTTTTGTCTACCTTTGCGGGAATCGAGGTCTACACCTAGTTTTGTTGTAATTGTAGGGAAAATGGCACGTTTTGGAACGAAATGGAGCTAAGGAAGCTAAGGAGTCATTGGAGTACATTCTAGAGCTTTGAGAAGATCTCAGGAAGCATGAAAATGATTTAGAGGATTGATTTTGGACCAGATTCGAGATGATTTACATTCAGTTGAGATTCACCTCGGTCAACTACAGGGTCACCTCGACCGAGGTGATCTTGAGGAGCGTCCCGACCGAGGCGAACACCCTGCCGCCGGCGAGATCTTTATTTTTGGATGAGATCTTCTATTTTTGGAAGGAGAATATCATATATTTTTTGCTGGATTTCTGGAAGGAAGATATTATATTTGGCTGATTTATTTTGAGAGATATGGATATATTTTCTAGGAAATTATCTTTTTAAGATATTTTATCTTTAGAAGATAATTCTCCTATATAAAGGGTTAAATTTTCTACAATTCAGCCAGCTTGGAGCATCTGGAATTTTTGGAGAGTTGAAGAAAGAGTTGAAGGAAGTTGAAGGATTGAAGTTCAAGGAAGGTAGGAATCATAGTTGGAGTTGGCTTTTGAAGGAGTTTGTAAGATCTTCTTAGATTGCTTTTGATTTGTTGTCTTTTCTGATTGTGATTTGAGGAACGCTGATTTGTTACTTGTTTGATTCAGTTATTGAGACCTTTTTGTGTTAAGGTTTTCTTATTCGAATATTGATTCCTTTCTCATAAATTTGATTATTGTTATCATGGTGATTGTTGGCTAAGTTTCTTATGCTATTCTAGGGTGATTGACTAAAGGTTGTGGGAAAGACGATGATAGAATGATCTTAATCCCAGCAGGACCCTGAAAGCTCGAGTCTTTACCTTAACCCTAGAACACCTCGGTCAGTTATTGAACATCTCAGCCGGGATGAAATATAACTGAACGAGGTGAACCTTTTCTGAACCTTATATGAGTTAAGAGTTTAAGTTTGTCAAATCCTATTCTTATTATACATTTCCTATTTCAATGCAAGCTTAGGATGAGACTTACCCGGTGATTCCTTTGCTTGTTTACCCAAGATCATGAGTGTAGGTAATAAAGGTTTATCCTTTATTGGGGTTTGAGTGTGCCTTCATCTCATCCTTGTGAGTTAGCCTGAGACTTACCCGGTAAAGTTTGATTCTATTCCCTTGGGTGGTGTGTTGGTTTGAGATTATAGTTCCTTTCCTTAGTACCTTGAGACTTACCCGGTGATAGGATCTTTGGTTTGGGATAGTGAGTAGTGAGACTTACCCGGTAATCTATTCCCACCTTAGAAACACCTTCCCTTTGCAAATCTCAGCTTTGTCCGCGTTATCCTTTGAGATCTTGAGTCGGAACCACAACTAGATGCTTTAATCCCTAGAACCCGCATTCCCTTTATCTGACTTTTATATAATCTTTGATAGCTTTAATTCGTGGTCATTAGTTATTTGACAACCTGATTTCCGTGCTTTGTTTTACCATAGTTCCTATGTTCGACCCCTGTAATTCTTGCTTTTATTACAATTGATCCGTACACTGCGGGTTCGCATATTGTTCAAGCATACTTCTTGGGTTATAAATATTAAAGCTCGCACACACCTTTTGGAGCGAACAAGTTTTTGGCGCCATTGCCGGGGACTTGGTCTAGACCGAGCCGGTTTCGGTTGTCTTTCGGGGCTATTGCCCTTGTCGCTTTTGACTACTTTACTTGAGTGTTTTTGCAAGATCTTTCTTTAGGTTTATGCAAAGAACTCGTGCTGGAAAGGAAATCGTTCCCTACGATCCCGAAACAGAAAAGACCTACAAGAGAAGATTGAAAGAAGCTAAGATGGCCAATCAAGACAATCACGATCTTGAAGCCGAATTAAAGGAGGCATTGGAACAGCTACGCCTCAGTAAGGAAGAACTGCAGCGAGAGAAGGACGAGACTCGCGCGAGAACAGAAGGAATCGAAGCAGATATGGCCGCTCTAAGGGCCTAGTTTCTGCCTCGACCGATCCGAGATCCTCGACCCAGGCAAGACCCAGTTCATGTTGCCCCGGCCGAGATACACTTACCACCTCGGATGCCTATCCGAGACGTTCTTTTTGCTGGAATTCCACAAACCCTAGGATACAGGATGGACCTTAATCAGCAAGTTAGGCATCCAGGAGTCAACCTAGGTGATCCAGTTGAGCATGATTATGAACTTAGACCGCAAGTTATAACCATGATCCGACAATGTCAATTTTGAGGTTTGGAGAGAGAGTCACCACATCAACATTTGCAAAACTATGAGATTTTGATGGAGACCTTGAGACCTTCAAGACTAGTGAATAATAACTACAAGTTGAGCCCTTTCTATTTTTCTTTGAAAGACAAGGCGCTTGCTTGGTATCAATCTCTTCCGGCCGGAAAAATCAACACTTGGGAAGAGATGACGACGGAGTTTCTAACTAAGTTCGTTCCTCCCTCTAAAACCGTTGAATTGAGGGGAAAGATCAATACTTTTATCATGAAGGACAAGGATAGTTTGTCCAAGTCATGGGAAAGATTCAAGGATATTCTATTGGATTGCCCACATTATGGGATTCCAAATATCGAGTTGCTGGAAATTTATTTCAAAGGTTTGGATGGAGCTACTCAATTCAATCTCCAACTACTTTCAGCCGGCACAATCATGGATATGCAAATAGATGAAGCTTGGGATTTCATTGAAAAGCAAGCTTTACACATGGAGAAGTACTCCCATCAAGGAATTGAAAATGGAGCAAGGAGAGTTAGCTTCCAAGACACATCATCAAATGGAGCTCAACTCACCTTGCTTAGCAATGAGGTAAAAGCATTGAAGGAGATTTTAGTAGCTCAAACGAAGAAGGAGAAAGATGGAGGATATCAAGGAAGAAACAACTATCAAGGACCGCGGAACAACAATTACAACAACAATAGAAACTCCAACAAAAACAATTGGAGATCTAATCAACAAAATCCCGGTAACCCTTATTCTCATGCTAATAATGTTTTTAACGCCCCCTCTTCTTCTTCTACTCCATTGAGAAGTCAGGAGCCTGGATCGAGTTCGTCCCAGCCAGAGAAGAAGGATGTTGTGCTGGAGGAATTTCTGATCAAGCTTAACGCTATGGAGACATCGATGAATTCATTTTCAAAGGCACAAAAAGCGTTAGAGCAACAATTCTTCAACAAGGCGAATGAAGCGCCAAGAGATCCAGGGAAGTTCCCAGCAAGGACAAAGAGCAACCCTAAGGGACAGATTATGGCGATAACAACACGCAGTCTATTGAAAACTGTAGATCCAGTACCTCGGTCGAGCCACGACCAGACGAACACTTTGGTCGTGGTGCCAACCGAGGTGGAGCCCCAGAAAGTGAAAGATAAATCTGAAGTTTATGTTCTACCTCCTGCTTATAAACCACCACTTCTATTCCCTCAGTCAAGGGCGAGGGCACATCTAGACAGGCATTTTGGTAAGTTTGTAGACCTTATGAACAAACTACATATTAACATCCCTTTCCTTGATGCCATTCTAGGGATGCCCGCCTATGAGAAGTTTCTGAAAGAGATTCTATCAAGGAAGAGGAAGCTGGAAGATTTTGGTGAAGTAAGGATGACATCTAAGTCTTTGGAGCTCAATCAAATCATGAAGGAGAAGATGCCACCCAAATTAAGAGATCCCGGTCATTTTGCATTCCCATTTAAGTTGGGGATGTAACCTATGATTCATTGTGTGATCTAGGAGCCAACATGAGTATCATTCCGCTAGAGCTATGTGATAAAGTCGTACTTGGAGAGCCCAAGCTGGTGAAGATGACACTATACATGGCGGATCGCTCCATTACCCTTCCCGTGAGCATTTTGGAAGACGTTCCCATCAAGTTAGATAATTTCTACTTACCTATAGATTTTGTTGTACTTGACATTCCCGCAGATTATCCCTTTTCTATCATTCTCGGGAGACCATTTCTAGCAACTTCGGGTTGTAATGTGGATTGTAAGAACGCCAAGTTGAAATTCAACATTGGTGGCGACCATGTGGAGTTTGCATTGCTCGTTGCAATGAAGGGAGAGCCGTTGGGAGATGACATCTTCAACATCTATGATGAAGAAGAATCAATAGAATTGGTGAGCTCTATCCTTATTAACAATCCTCTTGAAAGAGTTCTTAGTTTTAGTTTAATGGAGGAAGGTATAGATGTCTCTTGTGATGCAAATATACGGAGCTTAAAAGCATTGGAAGCAGATCCAGAAGCTAAGATTGAGAAACTAATCCAGGAGAAGAAAATAAATTTAGTTTTCTGTCCCAATTCTAGTACCTCGGCCGAGACACTTCCTGGACCAAGTGAGGTGTTCTTATCTGAAGAACATTTCGGTTACCCACCTTGGGCCTCGACAGAGTTCGCAAGCGAGATGATGTCAACTGAGACTTCTGAAATTCCAGTTCTTCGATCTAAGTCCACTTCACTAGAAGGAGAGGGCACAGATCTACCTCAGAAAGCACCTCCAATCGTAGAGCTTAAACCGTTTCCGAATCACTTGAGGTATGCTTTCCCTGGTCCGGATTCTACTTATCCCGTTATCATTAGTGCTTCCCTTTCTGTAACTGAATTGTCTAAACTGATGCATGTTCTGTGGAAACATCGAAAGGCCTTGGGTTATACTATTGATGATCTTGTCGGTATTAAGCCTTATTTTTGCATGCATAAGATACTAATGAAAGAACATAATAAGACTTCACGGGAACCTCAAAGACGGTTAAATCCAATCATGAAAAAGGTTGTAAAGAAGGAGATTCTTAAGTTGTTAGATGCAGATATCATATTTCCCATATCGGATAGCAAGTGGGTGAGCCCAGTGCATTTAGTTCCGAAGAAAGGAGGGATGACCGTTGTGACAAATAAGAACAACGAGTTGGTTCCAACTAGAACCGTTACGAGCTGGAGGATGTGCATTGATTATAGGAAGCTGAACGTGGCCACTCGGAAGGACTACTTCCCGCTTCCCTTCATCGACCAAATGCTTAAACGGTTAGCTCAACACTCCCATTTTTGCTATCTAGATGGTTATAGTGGCTTCTTTTAGATTCCTATCCATCCGGATGATCAAGAGAAGACCATTTTCACTTGTCCATGGGGGACATTCGCTTATAGGAGGATGCCATTCGGATTGTGTAACACACCTGCTACCTTCCAGCGTTGTATGATGGCTATCTTTTCCGAGTACATTGTTCGCTCCAAACGGTGTGTGCAAGCTTTAAATTTATAACCCTAGACTTAAGCTTAAAACAAGGATGCGAACCCGCAGTGTACGGGTCAATCGTAGTAAAAGCAAGAAAATTCCAGGGGTCGATCACAGGGACTTAGTGAAACAAAGTCCAGTACGGTATGCTAGTGTTAATGCTAACCACAAGAGCAAGTATACAATCAAAGATGAATAAGATGTCAAATAAAGCAAACATGCAATTCTAGGGATTAAAGCATCTAGTTGTGGTTCCAACTCAAGATCTATAGATAAGCGGACAAAGCTGAGATTTTTGCATGGGGAAGGTGTTTCTAAAGTGGAGTAGATCACCGGGTAAGTCTCACTACACACTAATCCCAAACCGTAACTCCTATTACCGGGTAAGTCTCAAGGAATTAAGATAAAGAACTATTGCCTCAAACTAACACACCATCTAAGGGAATAGAATCAACCTTTACCGGGTAAGTCTCAGGCTAACTCACAAAGATGGGATAGAAGCACACTCAAACCCCAATAAAGGACAAGCCTTTATTACCTATACTTATGATCGTTGGTATACAAACTAAGGAATTACCGGGTAAGTCTCATCCTAAGCTTGCTTTGAGCCAGAAAGGTAAAATAAGAATAGGATTTGGCAAACTCTAACACATTAACTCTCAGTTAAGGATCGGATAAGCCACCTCGGTCAGCCAGTTTCCACCCCGGCCGAGATGTTCATCGACTGAACGAGATGCTTAGGGTTAAGGTTAAAGACTCGAACTTTCAGGATCCTACTGTGATTAAGATCATTCTATCATTGTTTTTCCCACAACCTTCAGCCAATCACCCTAGAATCACACAAGGAAATTAGCCACTCATCATCATAATGAAAGTATTAAATATATGGGAAGAAGGTGAATATTTGAACAAAGAAGAATTTAATGAAAACACTTCAATAACTGAATCAAATATCACACAAAATCGTTCCTTGGATAATGATCCAATAAGACAAGACAACAAGGAAAAGAATTGAAGACAATCTTACAAAACCCTTCAAAAAGCTATAAAGCTATAGTCTTCAATCTTCCTTCAACCTTCAAAAAGGTTCTTCAACAACTCCCAAATTGGAGTAGGATGCGGCTGCTGCGTGTCCTCAGCTGTAATCGGATCGTATGCGGTGTATGCAGCCTCTAAGCATTATCGGATTTGTGGAAAATCCAACCCTTTTTATAGGAAAAATAAACCTCCAAAGATAATAAATCTTAAGAAGATATTATCCCATAAATATAGGTAAAATATATGATTCTGCATATCTCCTTCCTTCCAGAAGCTCAGCCCAAAAATATAAGATCACTTTCCAACTTTAAAAGATCTCAGCCAAGAATAAAATATTCTCGCCGCGTCCTAGGTGTCCGCCTCGGTCGAGTCGGTGTCTCTGGATCGCCTCGGTCGAGATGAATCTCTGGGCAACCGAGGTGATCATAACTGAGTGTAGAATCTCTCAAAAACTGGTCCAAAGTAAATCTTTAATCCATGGCTATGCTTCCTGAATGTAGCTCCAAATGACTCTTGACTCCTTTTGCTCCTTTTTGATGCAAAACGTACCATATTACCTGCAATTACAACGAAACTAGGTGTAGACCTCGATTCTCGCAAAGGTAGATGAAATGGTAGTAAAATCACATAATGTACATACAAACATGCAGATTATGAAAGATAAAACGTCCAAACAAACCTCAAAATATAGACTATAATTCATGCTATCAAAATACCCCATACTTAGCCCTTGCTTGTCCCTAAGCAAGTTCCTCATATAGAAATCAAGATAGAATGGATTATAAGTCAAGAAAATCAATGAAAAGTCTTTCAAAAACATTTTTATGGTGTGGAATTATCATAGATCACTCTAAGAGAGTACTTCCTGGAAATTAAAAACTCAATATGATCAAAACATTTTATAAATATAGGAAAGTTGTTCATCTTTGCATAAAATCATAGAATGCATAATAAATCATAATTATCAAAATTAATCATGTATAATCCGATTTAAACCGCTAAGTCAATCAACAAGCTCGAGGTCTCAAGGGCTTCCCAAAAAGAAAAGGTTCAAGAAACGCGTAGGGTAGGGATGTATGTAAGGTAATGTGGTGCTAGAATCCGGGAAAAGGATGAACTTCACTTTCACTTTGACTTGCAACATCTTCCACCAATAAGCTTTGCTTATTTCACATCTTTTTTCTCTTTTACTTTACTTTTTGGGATGCATGGATAGAGGTGCACAATAACCGAAGCCTAGGAAATCCGCAATCATCAATTTCTTGAGATGCGTCAAACCCTTGATGCACATACCATGACCCGTTAGGAATATCGCTCAATCCGACTTTGGCAAGACACAAACACCCGGCTATGTGAATGGTGCCGAGTTACTCATCTTCATGATTGACTTCCCCAAACCTAAAATTACTTTCTAACACTTTCACCTTCAGCCACTTCTCAACTTTTGACTTGCTTTCACCACTTCGCTTGCTTCCAAATTCCCGGATAGGTAAAGGGAGGCAATATGTATATGAGGGGCTAAGCATGATCAAGAAGAAGAAGAAGAAGAAGAATGAATTGCCTTGGTCTTTCCAAGAAGAACGTGAGAGAACTTATGCTGCGGTGTCAACCTTCAAATTCAACATAATTTGGATAAAAATAAAGTATTAAACATGCCAATAATTTCAAACAAAGCATTTAGCAACTTAAACATATCATAAAACATTTCAAACATATAAAGAATTTAAATCCAGTCGGTAAACAAGATCTTCACTGAGATCATATCCAGATAAGTAACAGAAAAATCGTTTTCGAAAACTCTCAGTTAACCCACCTCGGTCGAGATGTTCTTGGTTCAACCGAGGTGAAACACCTCGTTTTGCCAGAACTGTCCCGGTCGAGGTCAAAAAATTTTTTTAAAAACAGTTTTTTTTTCAGTTTCGACGTTTTTCTCAATCAAATAACCTGTAAGTATGCATGTGGTCTCAGATAAAAACATAGATGCAAAAGTGAAGCATAAATATAAAATATCCGATAAAACGTGAGTCATACATCAAAGTCATCAAATAAGTAGTCAAATAAGTACAAATACCCCATACTTGGGACACACTGTCCCAGTGGGTGTAAATAAAGTCTGAAAGAAAGGATGACTCACCGGATATAGCTAAACTGCATGAAGAAGTAAGAAACAGCTCCCAGATAAGACCATCTCGGTTGGCGAAGTACATCTCGGTCAAGGTGTTCTGACAGTACCCGAGATGTATATCAGTAAAGCTCGTTTCCTCAACTTCTCGAAATTTCGTTCTTCTAGTGTAGCTCTTGAACTGTGATCCTTCCTTTTGGAATACCTGGTTGTTGTCTAGAGGAAAACAAAAACAAAGCAACTATCTAAACTAAACTAGAAAAAGGAGAAGAAAGCAATACCTTGGGTTGCCTCCCAAGAAGCGCTTGGTTTAAGGTCGCTAGCTGGACCATACGGCATGGGATTACTCAATGCACTTCGAATGTCGTGGAGTGCTCATCACATCCGTAAAAATCTTCCAAGAAGGTTCCGGTTCCTAACTTCACCGGCAAATGGTAAGATCTCCCACGTACAAGCTTGTACGGTTTGATTCTCACCGGATTCCTTCTAGCCTTCCTGCACTCCAATGGGACATAATCTAGCCTTGCGTCCCATCCTTTCCTTGATCGAGAAAACAGTTTCTCGAGAATCATAGCAGCTTCCCCATCTATAGCTTGGGGATGGTACAAGGTCCTTAGCATGCGAGGGACCCCATACTTGAACAAGAGACTCTTCATCGCCTTAGCGGTGTAGTGCTTGCCAACTCCACTCCTCATGATCCAAGGAGCATCTTCTTCCAAAAATTTTAAGGAAGACTTCATCTTGATCTTTGGAGGTTCTTTCGGAAGAGACCTCCAACTCTCCGGTGCTTTCCTGAAAAATTCAGAAATTTTAATAGGAAATTCAAATGGAGTAAGAGAAATTACCTTGTAAAGTTTTCCAAAGTTCGAGACAAGTTTCGTGTTGGGTTGATAATCCACCCACGAAATCTCTCTCAGTTCTGCTAGTCTTCTTTCCACCTTGACCACATTCTCAGTAAATTGGCCAAAGTCTTCTGCATCCGCTTCTTCTGGTTCTGCAGGTTCTTCTTTCATCTCGACCGAGGTCACTTCCACCTCGACCGAGGTCTCAACAGTCAGATCGAGATCTTCCACATCTTCTACCTCAAAAGCTTCAGGAGAAACTTCTGGTTTGACTGGAGGTATGCTCGAAACGTGCAACACTTCCTTATGCTCCTCTTCTGGCTTAGCATAGGATAGGGTGCTTTCCTTGAGCTCCGTCACCTTCTTCATCAACTTCTCCAACCTAGATTCGAGAGAGTCTTCAAGAGGTTGCTCATAAGTCTTTCTAGGGACATTCTTCTCATCCCATATCGCAAGTTCACGCTGAATGGCTTCTTCTCTTTCCCATTCATTGTTGAACCAATAGAAGGAGTACTTTTCCTCCAAGTATTCATAATAATCCGCCCTAGCACTTTGTCTTGCTATCCAGGCTGGATCAAACATAGCCATCAGAAATCCTGAAAACTACAAAACTCATAGAAAGAGTAGTTAGTAGCAATAGGGGCAAGCGCCCCGAAAGCAAACCGTAACCGGCTCGGTCTAGACCAAGTCCCCGGCAACGGCGCCAAAAACTTGTTCGCTCCAAACGGTGTGTGCAAGCTTTAAATTTATAACCCTAGACTTAAGCTTAAAACAAGGATGCGAACCCGCAGTGTACGGGTCAATCGTAGTAAAAGCAAGAAAATTCCAGGGGTCGATCACAGGGACTTAGTGAAACAAAGTCCACTACGGTATGCTAGTGTTAATGCTAACCACAAGAGCAAGTATACAATCAAAGATGAATAAGATGTCAAATAAAGCAAACATGCAATTCTAGGGATTAAAGCATCTAGTTGTGGTTCCAACTCAAGATCTATAGATAAGCGGACAAAGCTGAGATTTTTGCATGGGGAAGGTGTTTCTAAAGTGGAGTAGATCACCGGGTAAGTCTCACTACACACTAATCCCAAACCGTAACTCCTATTACCGGGTAAGTCTCAAGGAATTAAGATAAAGAACTATTGCCTCAAACTAACACACCATCTAAGGGAATAGAATCAACCTTTACCGGGTAAGTCTCAGGCTAACTCACAAAGATGGGATAGAAGCACACTCAAACCCCAATAAAGGACAAGCCTTTATTACCTATACTTATGATCGTTGGTATACAAACTAAGGAATTACCGGGTAAGTCTCATCCTAAGCTTGCTTTGAGCCAGAAAGGTAAAATAAGAATAGGATTTGGCAAACTCTAACACATTAACTCTCAGTTAAGGATCGGATAAGCCACCTCGGTCAGCCAGTTTCCACCCCGGCCGAGATGTTCATCGACTGAACGAGATGCTTAGGGTTAAGGTTAAAGACTCGAACTTTCAGGATCCTACTGTGATTAAGATCATTCTATCATTGTTTTTCCCACAACCTTCAGCCAATCACCCTAGAATCACACAAGGAAATTAGCCACTCATCATCATAATGAAAGTATTAAATATATGGGAAGAAGGTGAATATTTGAACAAAGAAGAATTTAATGAAAACACTTCAATAACTGAATCAAATATCACACAAAATCGTTCCTTGGATAATGATCCAATAAGACAAGACAACAAGGAAAAGAATTGAAGACAATCTTACAAAACCCTTCAAAAAGCTATAAAGCTATAGTCTTCAATCTTCCTTCAACCTTCAAAAAGGTTCTTCAACAACTCCCAAATTGGAGTAGGATGCGGCTGCTGCGCTGATAGCGGATCTAAGCACGATCCGAAGATGGTTGAATTGTGGAAAATCCAACCCTTTTTATAGGAAAAATAAACCTCCAAAGATAATAAATCTTAAGAAGATAATTTCCTAATAAAATCTATCCATATCTCCTTAAAATAAATATCTTCATAAGATAATTTTATAGGAAATATCTTAAAAGATAACTTCCTAATAAAAATATATCCTATCTCCAAAAATAAATATTTTCTTAAGATAATTTTATAGGAAATATCTTAAAAGATAACTTCCTAATAAAATATATCTTATCTCCAAAATAGATCTCCTAAAATAAATTATCTTCCTTCCAGAAGCTCAGCCCAAAAATATGAGATCTTCCTTCCAAAAATAAAAGATCTCAGCCAAGAATAAAATATATCCCGCCGCGTCAGGATATTCGCCTCGGTCGAGATGAATCTCTGGGCAACCGAGGTGATCATAACTGAGTGTAGAATCTCTCAAAAACTGGTCCAAAGTAAATCTTTAATCCATGGCTATGCTTCCTGGGATTCCTTTTTGCTCCTCAATGTAGCTCCAAATGACTCTTGACTCCTTTTGCTCCTTTTTGATGCAAAACGTACCATATTACCTGCAATTACAACGAAACTAGGTGTAGACCTCGATTCTCGCAAAGGTAGATGAAATGGTAGTAAAATCACATAATGTACATACAAACATGCAGATTATGAAAGATAAAACGTCCAAACAAACCTCAAAATATAGACTATAATTCATGCTATCAAAATACCCCATACTTAGCCCTTGCTTGTCCCTAAGCAAGTTCCTCATATAGAAATCAAGATAGAATGGATTATAAGTCAAGAAAATCAATGAAAAGTCTTTCAAAAACATTTTTATGGTGTGGAATTATCATAGATCACTCTAAGAGAGTACTTCCTGGAAATTAAAAACTCAATATGATCAAAACATTTTATAAATATAGGAAAGTTGTTCATCTTTGCATAAAATCATAGAATGCATAATAAATCATAATTATCAAAATTAATCATGTATAATCCGATTTAAACCGCTAAGTCAATCAACAAGCTCGAGGTCTCAAGGGCTTCCCAAAAAGAAAAGGTTCAAGAAACGCGTAGGGTAGGGATGTATGTAAGGTAATGTGGTGCTAGAATCCGGGAAAAGGATGAACTTCACTTTCACTTTGACTTGCAACATCTTCCACCAATAAGCTTTGCTTATTTCACATCTTTTTTCTCTTTTACTTTACTTTTTGGGATGCATGGATAGAGGTGCACAATAACCGAAGCCTAGGAAATCCGCAATCATCAATTTCTTGAGATGCGTCAAACCCTTGATGCACATACCATGACCCGTTAGGAATATCGCTCAATCCGACTTTGGCAAGACACAAACACCCGGCTATGTGAATGGTGCCGAGTTACTCATCTTCATGATTGACTTCCCCAAACCTAAAATTACTTTCTAACACTTTCACCTTCAGCCACTTCTCAACTTTTGACTTGCTTTCACCACTTCGCTTGCTTCCAAATTCCCGGATAGGTAAAGGGAGGCAATATGTATATGAGGGGCTAAGCATGATCAAGAAGAAGAAGAAGAAGAAGAATGAATTGCCTTGGTCTTTCCAAGAAGAACGTGAGAGAACTTATGCTGCGGTGTCAACCTTCAAATTCAACATAATTTGGATAAAAATAAAGTATTAAACATGCCAATAATTTCAAACAAAGCATTTAGCAACTTAAACATATCATAAAACATTTCAAACATATAAAGAATTTAAATCCAGTCGGTAAACAAGATCTTCACTGAGATCATATCCAGATAAGTAACAGAAAAATCGTTTTCGAAAACTTTCAGTTAACCCACCTCGGTCGAGATGTTCTTGGTTCAACCGAGGTGAAACACCTCGTTTTGCCAGAACTGTCCCGGTCGAGGTCAAAAAAAAATTTTTTTTTTTTTTTTAAAACCAGTTTTCTTTCAGTTTCGACGTTTTTCTCAATCAAATAACCTGTAAGTATGCATGTAGTATCAGATAATCATATAAAGGCAATGAAGCATAAATACGAAAATATCCGATAAATATAATATCATACATCAAAAGTAGTCAAATAACGTCAAGTAGTCAAATAAGTACATCAAACACCCCATACTTGGGACACACTGTCCCAGTGGGTGTAAATAAAGTCTGAAAGAAAGGATGACTCACCGGATATAGCTAAACTGCATGAAGAAGTAAGAAACAGCTCCCAGATAAGACCATCTCGGTTGGCGAAGTACATCTCGGTCAAGGTGTTCTGACAGTACCCGAGATGTATATCAGTAAAGCTCGTTTCCTCAACTTCTCGAAATTTCGTTCTTCTAGTGTAGCTCTTGAACTGTGATCCTTCCTTTTGGAATACCTGGTTGTTGTCTAGAGGAAAACAAAAACAAAGCAACTATCTAAACTAAACTAGAAAAAGGAGAAGAAAGCAATACCTTGGGTTGCCTCCCAAGAAGCGCTTGGTTTAAGGTCGCTAGCTGGACCATACGGCATGGGATTACTCAATGCACTTCGAATGTCGTGGAGTGCTCATCACATCCGTAAAAATCTTCCAAGAAGGTTCCGGTTCCTAACTTCACCGGCAAATGGTAAGATCTCCCACGTACAAGCTTGTACGGTTTGATTCTCACCGGATTCCTTCTAGCCTTCCTGCACTCCAATGGGACATAATCTAGCCTTGCGTCCCATCCTTTCCTTGATCGAGAAAACAGTTTCTCGAGAATCATAGCAGCTTCCCCATCTATAGCTTGGGGATGGTACAAGGTCCTTAGCATGCGAGGGACCCCATACTTGAACAAGAGACTCTTCATCGCCTTAGCGGTGTAGTGCTTGCCAACTCCACTCCTCATGATCCAAGGAGCATCTTCTTCCAAAAATTTTAAGGAAGACTTCATCTTGATCTTTGGAGGTTCTTTCGGAAGAGACCTCCAACTCTCCGGTGCTTTCCTGAAAAATTCAGAAATTTTAATAGGAAATTCAAATGGAGTAAGAGAAATTACCTTGTAAAGTTTTCCAAAGTTCGAGACAAGTTTCGTGTTGGGTTGATAATCCACCCACGAAATCTCTCTCAGTTCTGCTAGTCTTCTTTCCACCTTGACCACATTCTCAGTAAATTGGCCAAAGTCTTCTGCATCCGCTTCTTCTGGTTCTGCAGGTTCTTCTTTCATCTCGACCGAGGTCACTTCCACCTCGACCGAGGTCTCAACAGTCAGATCGAGATCTTCCACATCTTCTACCTCAAAAGCTTCAGGAGAAACTTCTGGTTTGACTGGAGGTATGCTCGAAACGTGCAACACTTCCTTATGCTCCTCTTCTGGCTTAGCATAGGATAGGGTGCTTTCCTTGAGCTCCGTCACCTTCTTCATCAACTTCTCCAACCTAGATTCGAGAGAGTCTTCAAGAGGTTGCTCATAAGTCTTTCTAGGGACATTCTTCTCATCCCATATCGCAAGTTCACGCTGAATGGCTTCTTCTCTTTCCCATTCATTGTTGAACCAATAGAAGGAGTACTTTTCCTCCAAGTATTCATAATAATCCGCCCTAGCACTTTGTCTTGCTATCCAGGCTGGATCAAACATAGCCATCAGAAATCCTGAAAACTACAAAACTCATAGAAAGAGTAGTTAGTAGCAATAGGGGCAAGCGCCCCGAAAGCAAACCGTAACCGGCTCGGTCTAGACCAAGTCCCCGGCAACGGCGCCAAAAACTTGTTCGCTCCAAACGGTGTGTGCAAGCTTTAAATTTATAACCCTAGACTTAAGCTTAAAACAAGGATGCGAACCCGCAGTGTACGGGTCAATCGTAGTAAAAGCAAGAAAATTCCAGGGGTCGATCACAGGGACTTAGTGAAACAAAGTCCAGTACGGTATGCTAGTGTTAATGCTAACCACAAGAGCAAGTATACAATCAAAGATGAATAAGATGTCAAATAAAGCAAACATGCAATTCTAGGGATTAAAGCATCTAGTTGTGGTTCCAACTCAAGATCTATAGATAAGCGGACAAAGCTGAGATTTTTGCATGGGGAAGGTGTTTCTAAAGTGGAGTAGATCACCGGGTAAGTCTCACTACACACTAATCCCAAACCGTAACTCCTATTACCGGGTAAGTCTCAAGGAATTAAGATAAAGAACTATTGCCTCAAACTAACACACCATCTAAGGGAATAGAATCAACCTTTACCGGGTAAGTCTCAGGCTAACTCACAAAGATGGGATAGAAGCACACTCAAACCCCAATAAAGGACAAGCCTTTATTACCTATACTTATGATCGTTGGTATACAAACTAAGGAATTACCGGGTAAGTCTCATCCTAAGCTTGCTTTGAGCCAGAAAGGTAAAATAAGAATAGGATTTGGCAAACTCTAACACATTAACTCTCAGTTAAGGATCGGATAAGCCACCTCGGTCAGCCAGTTTCCACCCCGGCCGAGATGTTCATCGACTGAACGAGATGCTTAGGGTTAAGGTTAAAGACTCGAACTTTCAGGATCCTACTGTGATTAAGATCATTCTATCATTGTTTTTCCCACAACCTTCAGCCAATCACCCTAGAATCACACAAGGAAATTAGCCACTCATCATCATAATGAAAGTATTAAATATATGGGAAGAAGGTGAATATTTGAACAAAGAAGAATTTAATGAAAACACTTCAATAACTGAATCAAATATCACACAAAATCGTTCCTTGGATAATGATCCAATAAGACAAGACAACAAGGAAAAGAATTGAAGACAATCTTACAAAACCCTTCAAAAAGCTATAAAGCTATAGTCTTCAATCTTCCTTCAACCTTCAAAAAGGTTCTTCAACAACTCCCAAATTGGAGTAGGATGCGGCTGCTGCGCGTGTGCTGCGTGTATGCGAGATGTTCTAACTGTAAGCGGATGTTGGATTTGTGGAAAATCCAACCCTTTTTATAGGAAAAATAAACCTCCAAAGATAATAAATCTTAAGAAGATATTATCCCATAAATATAGGTAAAATATATGATTCTGCATATCTCCTTCCTTCCAGAAGCTCAGCCCAAAAATATAAGATCACTTTCCAACTTTAAAAGATCTCAGCCAAGAATAAAATATTCTCGCCGCGTCCTAGGTGTCCGCCTCGGTCGAGTCGGTGTCTCTGGATCGCCTCGGTCGAGATGAATCTCTGGGCAACCGAGGTGATCATAACTGAGTGTAGAATCTCTCAAAAACTGGTCCAAAGTAAATCTTTAATCCATGGCTATGCTTCCTGAAGGATTCCTTTTTGCTCCTCAATGTAGCTCCAAATGACTCTTGACTCCTTTTGCTCCTTTTTGATGCAAAACGTACCATATTACCTGCAATTACAACGAAACTAGGTGTAGACCTCGATTCTCGCAAAGGTAGATGAAATGGTAGTAAAATCACATAATGTACATACAAACATGCAGATTATGAAAGATAAAACGTCCAAACAAACCTCAAAATATAGACTATAATTCATGCTATCATACATCGAGGCGATCATGGAGGTATTCATGGATGACTTTTCAGTATATGGTTCCTCTTTTGATAATTGTTTGGCTAACCTTTCTCTAGTTCTACAACGTTTTGAAGACACTAATCTTGTTCTAAATTGGGAGAAGTGTCACTATATGGTTAGCGAAGGAATTGTTCTAGGACACCTCGTTTCCAACCGAGGTATTGAGGTTGATCGAGCTAAGATCGAGACTATTGAGAAACTTTCTCCCCCTTGTTTAGTTAAGGGTGTGTGGAGTTTTCTCGGGCATGCAGGTTTCTACAGGAGGTTCATCAAGGATTTCTCAAAAATCTCTAAACCGCTCACTAATCTTTTGAATAAGTATGTTGTTTTTGAGTTTTCGCAGGAATGCCTTGATGCTTTTTACAGGATAAAGGAGGCGTTGATTACCGCTCCCATCATTCAACCTCCCGATTGGACCTTGCCCTTTGAGATCATGTGTGATGCTAGTGATGTGGCCGTAGGAGCGGTACTTGGATAAAAGAAGGATGGCCGTACCAACGCCATTTACTATGCTAGCAAGACGCTAGATGAAGCTCAACTGAACTACGCCTCCACCGAAAAAGGAGCTTTTGGCAATTGTTTATGCTTTTGAGAAGTTTCGCTCTTACTTAGTGGGAGCGAAAGTTATTGTTTACACTGACCATGCAACTATTCGTTACTTGCTCGCTAAGAAAGATGCGAAGCCGCGTCTTATTCGTTTGATTCTCTTGCTTTAAGAGTTTGACCTAGATATTCGCGATAAAAAGGGATCCGAGAATTCTGTTGCGGATCACCTCAGCCGGCTACCTCCCTCCTCGCTCAAGAAGGATGACCTACCCATGGATGATTCATTTCCCAATGAGCACTTGCATTTGTTAGAACGTTAGATAGATTTCTTTGTCTCACCCCATGACGAAGGTGAAGTATGGGGTGAGGACACCTTCTAGCTTGTTTAAGGAAGATGTACGGTCCAACTAGCGACCTTAAATCAAGCGCTTCTTGGGAGGCAACCCAAGGTATTGCTTTCTTTTCCCTTTTCTAGCTTAGCTTTAGATAGTTTGCTTCGTTTTGTTTTTGTGTCTTCTATACAGGAACCAGGAACTTTCTAAGGAAGGATTACAGCTCAGGAGCTACACTGGAAGGACAAAAGTTTGAGAAATTGTGAAGACGAAGCTTGACTGAGACACATCTCGGTTGCTGTTACAGCTGTAATAACCGAAAATTTTAAGTTTTTGACGAATGGAAATTTACCAAATTTCGATACGACAATCATAATTAAATAAATAAATAAACTATATAAAGCGAGTTTAAATGTTATCATTTTATGTGACCTTAAATCACATAAAATGATAACACAAAATTTGGTAATAAAATAAATATATAAATAATAAAAAAAAATAAAAATAAAAATAAAGATAATACAGAATTAATTCCGTATTATATACTTCCGTACCTATTTAGAATCCGAACGAGTAACGAATTCATTTTCCGTGCTAAAATGAAAATGGGCCGGATGTGGGCCACTGCGAGGCCCAATCAGCAGCCCACCTCTTAAATTTAACCTAACCCTAATTTTCCTAATCATCCTACTAATTAATCTCCTCCTAATCTAATACTTCTAAACCTCCGCCGCTACCCATCTTCTCGCTAATCTGCAGAAGATCGTAAACTGCAGCCTTCTGCCTTTCGCCGGAGACGACAGCGGAGCCACCGCCACTCGCCCGCCTTCCCTGCTCGCCGGCGACCTCAACCCGGGTAAGTGGTCGTCTCTCTCTCCCCCTGTTCGCTGTTTTTCTTTCCGGCCCCTGCTGTTACGGGACTCACAGCCGACTTCCGGCTACGCGCAGCACCGGCACGAAGGCCGTCGAGTGCCACCGAGCCGTCCGCCGCGGCGACCACCACGTCCGCCAGGTGAGCCGCCTTCCCTTTCTCCTCCCTCCCGCACCCCTCTTTTGTTTCTGCTTCTGTTTCTAGCCGGACCTTAATCGCCGCTCCTCCGCAGCCGACTGCTGTTTTGCTCCGCCTTCATCTGTAGACGCCGCTGCCAACCGCCGCCCTCTGTCGCCGCTTCCCCGTCGACCACCAGGTCTCGTGGCAGCCAGACCGGACGCTCCACACGTCACCTTGCAGCCAGAACCGGACACACCAGGGACTGTCGCAAGTCTTCCATTCCGGTAAGTCGACTCCTCTGTCCATCCGTTTCCTTCCACTGCTGTTGCGACTCCGGAATCAATAATCGTCTTCTTGCGCAGCCGGATCCATCGCCGCCGGAAACGCCAACCCTTAACGCCGGACTGCCGATTCCGTAAGCTTGCTCCTCCTCTCTTCGACTTCACTGCCACCCATGTGTTTGTGAACTGCTGTTGTTGAGCCTAAGCATAAATAACGTAAATGAGCTGCTGAGTATGTTCATAAAATGAAAGGAAGGGCTGCTGTAAATTAATTTAAATTCTTCAGCTTTTAGGTTTCGAACAGCCCACCTTGTCGATCAATTATAAAATGTTTGGATAAAGATCCACCGTTGAATTTTGGATATGTTGTAGACGGATATATGTAGTTTATCATATTAAAATTTGGTGAGAAATGAACGGTCGGATTGAAAGTTACGAGCTCCCGAAGTTAGGTAGTTGAGCAGTTTTATTGAACTTATAAATTTGACTAAGTATAAGAAAGTAGAGTGAGGAACCGACTTTGGGAATTATTATAAAAATATCGGCTGAACAGTTTGGTGAAATTCTTTCTTCTAAGGCTAGATAGAACCTCATAGATGATCTAGATATTAAATTCGGAAATTTTATAAGCCGTTAAGAATTTTATATTTAGAGCCGAAGTTAAACCTTTTTTTTCGGTCCTTCCGGAAAATAGAAACATAAGAAAAATGTCCGTTTCGCACCTAATAAAATTCTAAGAGTTAGGATATATTTTAGAACTTCAAATAGGAGTTTGGACATGAATTTTAGGGTCTTCGAGAAAATCGGAACGAAGGGTAAAATGGTCATTTTACCCTAAAACTAATAATGTAGCTAGTACGTCTTAATACTTATTTAATCTCAGAAGTTTTAGACTTCTATCTACGTGAAAGTGTGCTAATACACTTATCGCCTTTAACAGGCAACTGAGTGGGTACAGTTACAGAGCAAGTGATTATTAAAGAGTCGAGCATTATAACAGGTAAGTCCTTTGGGCTTACTTAGCTGACTGCTAAATATGAGTATAAATGATGATGGTGGTGTGTGATTGACATGTTAGAGAGATAGGTTGTGATATATAAATACCGACCTGTATTTTGGCCTAAGAGTAACGGGCGGTGGCATTCCGCTCAGTAGCTCGCAGGGCGCTGGGGGTTTCTTTCGGGACTAGTCCACACATGGTTTGTAGTGATGCTACCACAGGAAGTCAGCTATACCTACACCAGTTGGATAAGGAACGGAGGCGAGAACTAATAATAGTTCTCGTGCCACAACTTAAATTGAATAATGTGAATCACTAAAATAACAGATAATAATTGGTTGAGTGCCAGCATGTTGTTTGTTTATTTTGTTTCTGCTTGTGTTTGTGCTGTTATCATTTTACTTATATTTGGTTAGTTAGCTAACGGTTGATATGTTGTTTAGATTTGACACAGGTTAGAGCAGATGCCGAGTGATCCAGATGGTAGTGGTCAGCCGGGGTGTCGTACTTTAGGACGTTTTGCAGTTTTTGCATTTGTGGGTTTTTCAGTTGAACATCGTTTCCTTCCGTACTTTGATATATTACTTTTCCGGCTGTAGTTGATCTGGTCACATTCATGCATTGATAAAAACTATTTTTATGATTTTTAGTTTTTCCTTATCGGTGCCTTGTTGTAAGATCATGTTAAGTTGTTGTCAAACTAAGGTCGGGACCCACTGTGCAGTCCTAACCAGTAACTCCCTAAGTTGTAAAATTTGGGGTGTTACAACTTGGTATCAGAGCCAGGTTGGCAACAATGGCACTTGAATCTTCTAAAAAGGGTCGTATAAGTAAATAAACAGAACCCGAAAGGGGTCTGAGTTTTCCAACGAAAAATTTTGGTTTTAAATGCATACAGAGTCGGGTTGGGATAGAAAGTACGGACGACCACCACTACCTCTGCGGATCTCGGTAATCTTAGAATAATTATGGACTTGTAATGTTATGATAGATTAACTAGTTATATCTATAGTGATTACTATTCGTGCAGATGGCACGTACTAGGGCTGCACAAGTGACTGGCCGAGGTAGGGGTCGTCCCCCCCCTTCCCCCAGTCAGACAGGATCGAGCTGATAGCACCCCTACTGTCAGAGGGCGTGGTCGTGTGGGTAGACCTCCACTAGGGAGAGGTCGAGGACGAGTCCCTCGAGATGACCCACCTGCAGCAAGCGTACTAGAGGCTGCTGTAGAGGAAGTAGCTGAGAGTGTAGGCCCCGAGGTCAGGCCTGTGGCCGCCGCTAGGTCTGGAGCGCAGGGAGCTCGTTCTATGGAGTCGGGCCGGGTCTCTATTGGAGCATCGGAGTATAGAGAGTTCAGAGCCTATGTTGAGCGCAGGGAAGAAGCTGCCAGAGTGGAGAGGCTTACTCAGGTACCATCAGTGGAGCCGGCTAGATCAGCTCAGGTGACACAGGGAGTGTCTCAGGTGCCGGCTGTATCTGAGAGGAGGGCTGCTGTTGATAGAGCACCTACTGGGGTCAGAGCACCGAGACCGGATGAGTGGTTGAAGGCTTTCAACTCTCAGAAGGTCCCCTCATTCAGCGGAGAGATAGGGCTAGAGGTGGAGCACTGGATAGGGAAGATTGAGACTGCTTTGGAGGCAATACGTTGCCCCGTGGACCGACAGGTGGATTTGATACAGACCTGCTTCACAGATGTATGCTCATTCATGGTGGCGTACCATTCGTAGCCGAGTCACCAGCTGGGAGCAGATGAAGACCATTGTTAGAGACAGGTACTGCCCAGTTTCGCTGAGGAGGGAGAGATTCCAGGATTTCATTGAGGCGGGATTCGAGGATATCCCGATTGCTGCAGCTATAAAGAAGTTTCAGAAGGAGTTGACTTTGCTTGGACCGTCTGCACCTCCAGAAGAGCAGCATGTTTATCTTTTCTCCAGGAGGTTGAGAGAGAGTACCCGATCCTACCTGGCTGGATTCCGCTGTGAGACCTTGTCTGATTATCAGGATAGGGCCTCTGCTTATGAGAGAGATAGACCAGCTTCTAGGAAAGCAGCACAGTCTAGTGGGCCGGATAAGCGGCAGAGGACCGGACATGCTGGTAGTAGTGGAGCAGTAGCAGGCTATAGTAGAGGACAGACGCAGGGGAGGTCCAGCTACCACTCTACAGTTCGGACACCTAGTGGAGATCGACAGTGTTTTAACTGTGGTGGCCGTGATCACATTAAGCCGGACTGCCCGAAACCACCGGTCACTTGCTTCACTTGTGGGAAGCCGGGACACAGGGCTACTTTCTGCCGTCAGGGCAAGGCTTCTTCTCAGCAGGGATCTTCTCCTGCAGGTGCTGAGAAGAGTGTACAGAGACCCCCTCAGTACCGAGCTCCGAGTCAGCAGCAGCAGCAGTACCGGGCTCCAAGACATCCTGCTTCATACAGTGCTGCACAGGAGTCAGGTCGTGGCAAAGGACGTGGTA
Organism: Fagopyrum esculentum; assembly: GCA_033239045.1. Classification (NCBI taxonomy): domain Eukaryota; kingdom Viridiplantae; phylum Streptophyta; class Magnoliopsida; order Caryophyllales; family Polygonaceae; genus Fagopyrum; species Fagopyrum esculentum. The sequence goes on from BSUD01000002.1 coordinate 133,443,789, forward strand.
GTACCACTGACACTAGAGGAGGACCATCGAGAGTGTTTGAGCTGAGGAGCACTGAGCAGCCTGCAACACCTCCGACCACAGGTACCATTTGGATCCATGACTTACCTGTGCGTGTTTTATTTGATACGGGTGCCACACACTCCTTTATATCAGATGCATGTGTAGATAGGTTGTCCTTAGCTACAGTAGAGGGTGTACCTTTCGTGGTTGGGTTACCAGATGGGGGTAAGGTTAGAGGATCTCGAGAGATTTATGACTGCCCTATTCACCTGGGAGGTCGGATTTGGTTAGTAAATTTTCTAGTCATGCCCCTAGCACATGAGGACGTGATACTAGGGATAGATTGGATGACTAGACATGGAGCCGTCTTGGATATTGGTAGGAGGACTGTGACTGTTGCCACGGAGGAGGGCCACAGAGTTATATTCCGAGGTTGGGACCTCGGAAAGTCCGGCACAGTCATCAGTGCAGTGAGGGCAGCCAGATTGATAGCACAGGGTTGCGAGGCCTTCTGGTGTTATGCCATGAAGGAGC
>BSUD01000002.1:133444524-133475368 GCA_033239045.1 Fagopyrum esculentum
ACCAGGGCTACCCCCACAGAGGAGTGTGGATTTTAGCATCGAGTTAGAGCCGGGCACGAGACCGATCTCGAAGGCCCCGTACCGCATGGCCCCGATAGAGCTGCTTGAGCTGAAGAAGCAGTTAGAGGAGTTAGCAGAGAAGGGCTTCATACGCCCTAGTGTTTCTCCCTGGGGCGCACCAGTGCTGTTTGTGAGGAAGAAGGATGGATCGATGAGACTGTGTATCGACTACAGAGAGTTGAACAAGGTCACCATCAAGAATAAGTATCCATTGCCTCGCATAAATGATCTGTTGGACCAGCTGCATGGAGCATCAGTGTTCTCGAGGATAGATTTGAGATCGGGTTATCACCAGCTGAGGGTGAGAGATCAGGACATACCTAAGACGGCATTCCGGACTAGGTATGGTCATTATGAGTTTGTAGTGATGCCATTCGGGCTCACTAATGCGCCAGCAGTATTTATGGAGTTGATGAATGGGATTTTCATCGACTTCTTAGACCAGTTTGTAGTGGTCTTCATCGACGACATTCTAGTTTACTCTAGAAGTCGAGAGGAGCATGCCGGACACTTGAGGACAGTGCTGCAGATTCTACAGGATAGTCAGCTATATGCTAAACTATCCAAGTGTGAGTTCTGGATGTCAGAGGTGGCATTCCTTGGCCATGTAGTGACTGCCGAGGGGATTAAGGTCGACCCGGCGAAGATTGAGTCAGTGTCTTCTTGGCAACCTCCGAAGAATGTGAAGGAGGTTCGCAGTTTCCTTAGATTGGCAGGGTATTACCGTCGGTTTGTGGAAGGGTTTTCCCTGATCGCCTGACCACTCACTTCCCTCCTAAGGAAGACTACTCGGTTCGTCTGGTCTGAGCCGTGTCAGCAGAGTTTTGATGAGCTGAAGAAGAGATTGACGTCTGCTCCGATCTTAGCACAGCCTGAGGGTACAGAGGACTTCGTAGTGTACAATGATGCATCCAAGCTGGGCTTGGGGTGTGTCTTGATGCAGAGGGGTAAGGTTATAGCATATGCGTCTCGACAGCTGAAGACGTATGAAGAGAAGTACCCCACTCATGACCTAGAGTTAACAGCAGTAGTGCACGCTCTTAAGATCTGGCGTCATTATCTCTATGGAGCGACCTGTCAGATCTTCACAGACCATAAGAGTCTGAAGTACATATTCACTCAGCGGGAGTTGAATAACCGCCAGAGGCGGTGGCTAGAGTTGATCAAGGATTTTGACCTTGAGATTCTTTACCACCCTGGAAAGGCGAATGTAGTTGCCGATGCTTTGAGTCGGAAGACGCCTCAGGAAAAGGCGATAGCCCGGTTGACAGTACAGCCACAGCTACAGAGAGACTTAGCTTGGTTAGAGATAGAGATCCAGTTCCCGGATACAGCTCATCAGTTAGCCACCATAGAGTTGCTCCCTGACCTGTTGGGTGAGATCCGACAGAAGCAGGAGACCTGTCCGATGTTGACCCGGATCCGGGACCGGATGGCACGAGATGAGGCACCTCAGTTCACTATTGGTGCCGATGGAGTGATGAGACGACAGGACCGTGTTTGTGTGCCATCAGACCGTGAGCTGAGGCAGAGGATACTAGGTGAGGCTCATACTACCCCTTACTCCGTACATCCAGGAGCGAGTAAGATGTATAGGGACTTGAGACGTTCCTTCTGGTGGGGTGGTTTGAAGCCTGATGTGGCCCGTTATGTAGCTCAGTGTGCGACCTGTCAGCAGGTCAAGATTGAGCACCGTAGATCCGGAGGAGAGCTACACCCACTTCCAGTACCACACTGGAAGTGGGAAGACATTTCTATGGATTTCGTCACTGGATTGAGGCTCAGCAGAGGCTTTGATGCCATTTGGGTGGTAGTAGACCGTCTGACGAAGACCGCACGTTTCATTCCGATTAAGGAGACGTGGCCGGTAAGTCGTCTAGCAGAGGAGTTCACCAGGCATATTGTGAGACTCCATGGAGTACCGAGGACTATCGTATCCGACAGGGATGGACGTTTTACCTCGAGGTTCTGGCAGCAGGTACATACTGCTCTGGGTACGAGTCTTCACTTTACCACTGCCTACCACCCACAGACAGACGGTCAGTCAGAGAGGACCATCCAGACCCTGGAGGACATGTTACGGGCATGTGTGCTAGATTGGGGACAGGTATGGCCAGATCACCTCCCACAAGTAGAGTTTTCATATAATAACAGCTGGCATGCGTCTATTGGGATGGCACCTTATGAGGCTTTGTACGGCCGGAGATGTCGTACACCGCTATGTTGGGATGAGCCTAGCAAGGCTGATGGAGTGGTACCAGACCAGATACAGGACGACATCGCTCGGATTGCATTAGTCCGGGAGAGGATGTTAGCAGCTCAGAGTCGTCAGAAGTCTTACGCCGACAAAAGGCGTCGACCTTTGGAGTTTAGAGTAGGTGCACAGGTGTGGTTAAGGGTGTCACCTACGAGGGGAGTTAGACGTTTCGGCATTAAGGGGAAGTTGAGTCCCCGGTATGTCGGACCATTTGAGATCGTAGAGAGAGTCGGAGAGGTTGCCTACCGACTAGCACTACCACAGAGATTAGAGGGAGTACACCCAGTTTTTCATGTATCTCAGCTGCGAGAGTACATTCCGGATCCGAGACACGTCATCAGCCATGAGGATCTGATAGTGGAGCCTGACCATACGTTTGTAGAGTACCCCGTAGCTGTCTTGGAACGCAGTACCAGACGTCTGCGATCCAAGGAGATACCTATGCTGAGGATCCAGTGGTCTAGGAGAGGAGCGGATGAGGCCACTTGGGAGACTGAGGAGAGTGTTAGACGTAACTACCCCGAGTTCTTTGCGGGGTTAGAGGTTATTTCTGTTTGACGAAATAGTACTCAGATGTTGTGTTGTTTGACCTTTCAGGTTTTCATGTTGTTTTGAGTGTTTCTGTTTCTCTTTGTGATACTTGTTGTTTGATGCCTGAGTAGTTGCTTGGTAGAAAACGAGGATGTCGAGAAAACTAAATATACCAAAAGAAATGTGTGAGTAAGAGAAATAACCTAAGTTTCGGGACGAAACTTCTTTTAAGGGGGCACTGATGTAATAACCGAAAATTTTAAGTTTTTGACGAATGGAAATTTACCAAATTTCGATACGACAATCATAATTAAATAAATAAATAAACTATATAAAGCGAGTTTAAATGTTATCATTTTATGTGACCTTAAATCACATAAAATGATAACACAAAATTTGGTAATAAAATAAATATATAAATAATAAAAAAAAATAAAAATAAAAATAAAGATAATACAAAATTAATTCCGTATTATATACTTCCGTACCTATTTAGAATCCGAACGAGTAACGAATTCATTTTCCGTGCTAAAATGAAAATGGGCCGGATGTGGGCCACTGCGAGGCCCAATCAGCAGCCCACCTCTTAAATTTAACCTAACCCTAATTTTCCTAATCATCCTACTAATTAATCTCCTCCTAATCTAATACTTCTAAACCTCCGCCGCTACCCATCTTCTCGCTAATCTGCAGAAGATCGTAAACTGCAGCCTTCTGCCTTTCGCCGGAGACGACAGCGGAGCCACCGCCACTCGCCCGCCTTCCCTGCTCGCCGGCGACCTCAACCCGGGTAAGTGGTCGTCTCTCTCTCCCCCTGTTCGCTGTTTTTCTTTCCGGCCCCTGCTGTTACGGGACTCACAGCCGACTTCCGGCTACGCGCAGCACCGGCACGAAGGCCGTCGAGTGCCACCGAGCCGTCCGCCGCGGCGACCACCACGTCCGCCAGGTGAGCCGCCTTCCCTTTCTCCTCCCTCCCGCACCCCTCTTTTGTTTCTGCTTCTGTTTCGAGCCGGACCTTAATCGCCGCTCCTCCGCAGCCGACTGCTGTTTTGCTCCGCCTTCATCTGTAGACGCCGCTGCCAACCGCCGCCCTCTGTCGCCGCTTCCCCGTCGACCACCAGGTCTCGTGGCAGCCAGACCGGACGCTCCACACGTCACCTTGCAGCCAGAACCGGACGCTCCACAAGTCAAGCTCCTTATTCTCATCAAAGGATTCAGCAATTTGTATATGGGTTGGTAAGAAGGCACCTGATAGCATGTATTATAGTCTATATTTTGGGATTGGTTTAGACGTTTTATCTTCATAAATATGCATGTATGGATGTATATTCTTTGATTATATTGTGGTTTTGTCTACCTTTGCGGGAATCGAGGTCTACACCTAGTTTTGTTGTAATTGTAGGGAAAATGGCACGTTTTGGAACGAAATGGAGCTAAGGAAGCTAAGGAGTCATTGGAGTACATTCTAGAGCTTTGAGAAGATCTCAGGAAGCATGAAAATGATTTAGAGGATTGATTTTGGACCAGATTCGAGATGATTTACATTCAGTTGAGATTCACCTCGGTCAACTACAAGGTCACCTCGACCGAGGTGATCTTGAGGAGCGTCCCGACCGAGGCGAACACCCTGCCGCCGGCGAGATCTTTATTTTTGGATGAGATCTTCTATTTTTGGAAGGAGAATATCATATATTTTTTGCTGGATTTTTGGAAGGAAGATATTATATTTGGCTGATTTATTTTGAGAGATATGGATATATTTTCTAGGAAATTATCTTTTTAAGATATTTTATCTTTAGAAGATAATTCTCCTATATAAAGGGTTAAATTTTCTACAATTCAGCCAGCTTGGAGCATCTGGAATTTTTGGAGAGTTGAAGAAAGAGTTGAAGGAAGTTGAAGGATTGAAGTTCAAGGAAGGTAGGAATCATAGTTGGAGTTGGCTTTTGAAGGAGTTTGTAAGATCTTCTTAGATTGCTTTTGATTTGTTGTCTTTTCTGATTGTGATTTGAGGAACGCTGATTTGTTACTTGTTTGATTCAGTTATTGAGACCTTTTTGTGTTAAGGTTTTCTTATTCGAATATTGATTCCTTTCTCATAAATTTGATTATTGTTATCATGGTGATTGTTGGCTAAGTTTCTTATGCTATTCTAGGGTGATTGACTAAAGGTTGTGGGAAAGACGATGATAGAATGATCTTAATCCCAGCAGGACCCTGAAAGCTCGAGTCTTTACCTTAACCCTAGAACACCTCGGTCAGTTATTGAACATCTCAGCCGGGATGAAATATAACTGAACGAGGTGAACCTTTTCTGAACCTTATATGAGTTAAGAGTTTAAGTTTGTCAAATCCTATTCTTATTATACATTTCCTATTTCAATGCAAGCTTAGGATGAGACTTACCCGGTGATTCCTTTGCTTGTTTACCCAAGATCATGAGTGTAGGTAATAAAGGTTTATCCTTTATTGGGGTTTGAGTGTGCCTTCATCTCATCCTTGTGAGTTAGCCTGAGACTTACCCGGTAAAGTTTGATTCTATTCCCTTGGGTGGTGTGTTGGTTTGAGATTATAGTTCCTTTCCTTAGTACCTTGAGACTTACCCGGTGATAGGATCTTTGGTTTGGGATAGTGAGTAGTGAGACTTACCCGGTAATCTATTCCCACCTTAGAAACACCTTCCCTTTGCAAATCTCAGCTTTGTCCGCGTTATCCTTTGAGATCTTGAGTCGGAACCACAACTAGATGCTTTAATCCCTAGAACCCGCATTCCCTTTATCTGACTTTTATATAATCTTTGATAGCTTTAATTCGTGGTCATTAGTTATTTGACAACCTGATTTCCGTGCTTTGTTTTACCATAGTTCCTATGTTCGACCCCTGTAATTCTTGCTTTTATTACAATTGATCCGTACACTGCGGGTTCGCATATTGTTCAAGCATACTTCTTGGGTTATAAATATTAAAGCTCGCACACACCTTCTGGAGCGAACAAGTTTTTGGCGCCATTGCCGGGGACTTGGTCTAGACCGAGCCGGTTTCGGTTGTCTTTCGGGGCTATTGCCCTTGTCGCTTTTGACTACTTTACTTGAGTGTTTTTGCAAGATCTTTCTTTAGGTTTATGCAAAGAACTCGTGCTGGAAAGGAAATCGTTCCCTACGATCCCGAAACAGAAAAGACCTACAAGAGAAGATTGAAAGAAGCTAAGATGGCCAATCAAGACAATCACGATCTTGAAGCCGAATTAAAGGAGGCATTGGAACAGCTACGCCTCAGTAAGGAAGAACTGCAGCGAGAGAAGGACGAGACTCGCGCGAGAACAGAAGGAATCGAAGCAGATATGGCCGCTCTAAGGGCCTAGTTTCTGCCTCGACCGATCCGAGATCCTCGACCCAGGCAAGACCCAGTTCATGTTGCCCCGGCCGAGATACACTTACCACCTCGGATGCCTATCCGAGACGTTCTTTTTGCTGGAATTCCACAAACCCTAGGATACAGGATGGACCTTAATCAGCAAGTTAGGCATCCAGGAGTCAACCTAGGTGATCCAGTTGAGCATGATTATGAACTTAGACCGCAAGTTATAACCATGATCCGACAATGTCAATTTTGAGGTTTGGAGAGAGAGTCACCACATCAACATTTATCAAAACTATGAGATTTTGATGGAGACCTTGAGACCTTCAAGACTAGTGAATAATAACTACAAGTTGAGCCCTTTCTATTTTTCTTTGAAAGACAAGGCGCTTGCTTGGTATCAATCTCTTCCGGCCGGAAAAATCAACACTTGGGAAGAGATGACGACGGAGTTTCTAACTAAGTTCGTTCCTCCCTCTAAAACCGTTGAATTGAGGGGAAATATCAATACTTTTATCATGAAGGACAAGGATAGTTTGTCCAAGTCATGGGAAAGATTCAAGGATATTCTATTGGATTGCCCACATTATGGGATTCCAAATATCGAGTTGCTGGAAATTTATTTCAAAGGTTTGGATGGAGCTACTCAATTCAATCTCCAACTACTTTCAGCCGGCACAATCATGGATATGCAAATAGATGAAGCTTGGGATTTCATTGAAAAGCAAGCTTTACACATGGAGAAGTACTCCCATCAAGGAATTGAAAATGGAGCAAGGAGAGTTAGCTTCCAAGACACATCATCAAATGGAGCTCAACTCACCTTGCTTAGCAATGAGGTAAAAGCATTGAAGGAGATTTTAGTAGCTCAAACGAAGAAGGAGAAAGATGGAGGATATCAAGGAAGAAACAACTATCAAGGACCGCGGAACAACAATTACAACAACAATAGAAACTCCAACAAAAACAATTGGAGATCTAATCAACAAAATCCCGGTAACCCTTATTCTCATGCTAATAATGTTTTTAACGCCCCCTCTTCTTCTTCTACTCCATTGAGAAGTCAGGAGCCTGGATCGAGTTCGTCCCAGCCAGAGAAGAAGGATGTTGTGCTGGAGGAATTTCTGATCAAGCTTAACGCTATGGAGACATCGATGAATTCATTTTCAAAGGCACAAAAAGCGTTAGAGCAACAATTCTTCAACAAGGCGAATGAAGCGCCAAGAGATCCAGGGAAGTTCCCAGCAAGGACAAAGAGCAACCCTAAGGGACAGATTATGGCGATAACAACACGCAGTCTATTGAAAACTGTAGATCCAGTACCTCGGTCGAGCCACGACCAGACGAACACTTTGGTCGTGGTGCCAACCGAGGTGGAGCCCCAGAAAGTGAAAGATAAATCTGAAGTTTATGTTCTACCTCCTGCTTATAAACCACCACTTCTATTCCCTCAGTCAAGGGCGAGGGCACATCTAGACAGGCATTTTGGTAAGTTTGTAGACCTTATGAACAAACTACATATTAACATCCCTTTCCTTGATGCCATTCTAGGGATGCCCGCCTATGAGAAGTTTCTGAAAGAGATTCTATCAAGGAAGAGGAAGCTGGAAGATTTTGGTGAAGTAAGGATGACATCTAAGTCTTTGGAGCTCAATCAAATCATGAAGGAGAAGATGCCACCCAAATTAAGAGATCCCGGTCATTTTGCATTCCCATTTAAGTTGGGGATGTAACCTATGATGCATTGTGTGATCTAGGAGCCAACATGAGTATCATTCCGCTAGAGCTATGTGATAAAGTCGTACTTGGAGAGCCCAAGCTGGTGAAGATGACACTATACATGGCGGATCGCTCCATTACCCATCCCGTGAGCATTTTGGAAGACGTTCCCATCAAGTTAGATAATTTCTACTTACCTATAGATTTTGTTGTACTTGACATTCCCGCAGATTATCCCTTTTCTATCATTCTCGGGAGACCATTTCTAGCAACTTCGGGTTGTAATGTGGATTGTAAGAACGCCAAGTTGAAATTCAACATTGGTGGCGACCATGTGGAGTTTGCATTGCTCGTTGCAATGAAGGGAGAGCCGTTGGGAGATGACATCTTCAACATCTATGATGAAGAAGAATCAATAGAATTGGTGAGCTCTATCCTTATTAACAATCCTCTTGAAAGAGTTCTTAGTTTTAGTTTAATGGAGGAAGGTATAGATGTCTCTTGTGATGCAAATATACGGAGCTTAAAAGCATTGGAAGCAGATCCAGAAGCTAAGATTGAGAAACTAATCCAGGAGAAGAAAATAAATTTAGTTTTCTGTCCCAATTCTAGTACCTCGGCCGAGACACTTCCTGGACCAAGTGAGGTGTTCTTATCTGAAGAACATTTCGGTTACCCACCTTGGGCCTCGACAGAGTTCGCAAGCGAGATGATGTCAACTGAGACTTCTGAAATTCCAGTTCTTCGATCTAAGCCCACTTCACTAGAAGGAGAGGGCACAGATCTACCTCAGAAAGCACCTCCAATCGTAGAGCTTAAACCGTTTCCGAATCACTTGAGGTATGCTTTCCCTGGTCCGGATTCTACTTATCCCGTTATCATTAGTGCTTCCCTTTCTGTAACTGAATTGTCTAAACTGATGCATGTTCTGTGGAAACATCGAAAGGCCTTGGGTTATACTATTGATGATCTTGTCGGTATTAAGCCTTATTTTTGCATGCATAAGATACTAATGGAAGAACATAATAAGACTTCACGGGAACCTCAAAGACGGTTAAATCCAATCATGAAAAAGGTTGTAAAGAAGGAGATTCTTAAGTTGTTAGATGCAGATATCATATTTCCCATATCGGATAGCAAGTGGGTGAGCCCAGTGCATTTAGTTCCGAAGAAAGGAGGGATGACCGTTGTGACAAATAAGAACAACGAGTTGGTTCCAACTAGAACCGTTACGAGCTGGAGGATGTGCATTGATTATAGGAAGCTGAACGTGGCCACTCGGAAGGACTACTTCCCGCTTCCCTTCATCGACCAAATGCTTAAACGGTTAGCTCAACACTCCCATTTTTGCTATCTAGATGGTTATAGTGGCTTCTTTTAGATTCCTATCCATCCGGATGATCAAGAGAAGACCATTTTCACTTGTCCATGGGGGACATTCGCTTATAGGAGGATGCCATTCGGATTGTGTAACACACCTGCTACCTTCCAGCGTTGTATGATGGCTATCTTTTCCGAGTACATCGAGGCGATCATGGAGGTATTCATGGATGACTTTTCAGTATATGGTTCCTCTTTTGATAATTGTTTGGCTAACCTTTCTCTAGTTCTACAACGTTTTGAAGACACTAATCTTGTTCTAAATTGGGAGAAGTGTCACTATATGGTTAGCGAAGGAATTGTTCTAGGACACCTCGTTTCCAACCGAGGTATTGAGGTTGATCGAGCTAAGATCGAGACTATTGAGAAACTTTCTCCCCCTTGTTTAGTTAAGGGTGTGTGGAGTTTTCTCGGGCATGCAGGTTTCTACAGGAGGTTCATCAAGGATTTCTCAAAAATCTCTAAACCGCTCACTAATCTTTTGAATAAGTATGTTGTTTTTGAGTTTTCGCAGGAATGCCTTGATGCTTTTTACAGGATAAAGGAGGCGTTGATTACCGCTCCCATCATTCAACCTCCCGATTGGACCTTGCCCTTTGAGATCATGTGTGATGCTAGTGATGTGGCCGTAGGAGCGGTACTTGGATAAAAGAAGGATGGCCGTACCAACGCCATTTACTATGCTAGCAAGACGCTAGATGAAGCTCAACTGAACTACGCCTCCACCGAAAAGGAGCTTTTGGCAATTGTTTATGCTTTTGAGAAGTTTCGCTCTTACTTAGTGGGAGCGAAAGTTATTGTTTACACTGACCATGCAACTATTCGTTACTTGCTCGCTAAGAAAGATGCGAAGCCGCGTCTTATTCGTTTGATTCTCTTGCTTTAAGAGTTTGACCTAGATATTCGCGATAAAAAGGGATCCGAGAATTCTGTTGCGGATCACCTCAGCCGGCTACCTCCCTCCTCGCTCAAGAAGGATGACCTACCCATGGATGATTCATTTCCCAATGAGCACTTGCATTTGTTAGAACGTTAGATAGATTTCTTTGTCTCACCCCATGACGAAGGTGAAGTATGGGGTGAGGACACCTTCTAGCTTGTTTAAGGAAGATGTACGGTCCAACTAGCGACCTTAAATCAAGCGCTTCTTGGGAGGCAACCCAAGGTATTGCTTTCTTTTCCCTTTTCTAGCTTAGCTTTAGATAGTTTGCTTCGTTTTGTTTTTGTGTCTTCTATACAGGAACCAGGAACTTTCTAAGGAAGGATTACAGCTCAGGAGCTACACTGGAAGGACAAAAGTTTGAGAAATTGTGAAGACGAAGCTTGACTGAGACACATCTCGGTTGCTGTTACAGCTGTAATAACCGAAAATTTTAAGTTTTTGACGAATGGAAATTTACCAAATTTCGATACGACAATCATAATTAAATAAATAAATAAACTATATAAAGCGAGTTTAAATGTTATCATTTTATGTGACCTTAAATCACATAAAATGATAACACAAAATTTGGTAATAAAATAAATATATAAATAATAAAAAAAAATAAAAATAAAAATAAAGATAATACAGAATTAATTCCGTATTATATACTTCCGTACCTATTTAGAATCCGAACGAGTAACGAATTCATTTTCCGTGCTAAAATGAAAATGGGCCGGATGTGGGCCACTGCGAGGCCCAATCAGCAGCCCACCTCTTAAATTTAACCTAACCCTAATTTTCCTAATCATCCTACTAATTAATCTCCTCCTAATCTAATACTTCTAAACCTCCGCCGCTACCCATCTTCTCGCTAATCTGCAGAAGATCGTAAACTGCAGCCTTCTGCCTTTCGCCGGAGACGACAGCGGAGCCACCGCCACTCGCCCGCCTTCCCTGCTCGCCGGCGACCTCAACCCGGGTAAGTGGTCGTCTCTCTCTCCCCCTGTTCGCTGTTTTTCTTTCCGGCCCCTGCTGTTACGGGACTCACAGCCGACTTCCGGCTACGCGCAGCACCGGCACGAAGGCCGTCGAGTGCCACCGAGCCGTCCGCCGCGGCGACCACCACGTCCGCCAGGTGAGCCGCCTTCCCTTTCTCCTCCCTCCCGCACCCCTCTTTTGTTTCTGCTTCTGTTTCGAGCCGGACCTTAATCGCCGCTCCTCCGCAGCCGACTGCTGTTTTGCTCCGCCTTCATCTGTAGACGCCGCTGCCAACCGCCGCCCTCTGTCGCCGCTTCCCCGTCGACCACCAGGTCTCGTGGCAGCCAGACCGGACGCTCCACACGTCACCTTGCAGCCAGAACCGGACACACCAGGGACTGTCGCAAGTCTTCCATTCCGGTAAGTCGACTCCTCTGTCCATCCGTTTCCTTCCACTGCTGTTGCGACTCCGGAATCAATAATCGTCTTCTTGCGCAGCCGGATCCATCGCCGCCGGAAACGCCAACCCTTAACGCCGGACTGCCGATTCCGTAAGCTTGCTCCTCCTCTCTTCGACTTCACTGCCACCCATGTGTTTGTGAACTGCTGTTGTTGAGCCTAAGCATAAATAACGTAAATGAGCTGCTGAGTATGTTCATAAAATGAAAGGAAGGGCTGCTGTAAATTAATTTAAATTCTTCAGCTTTTAGGTTTCGAACAGCCCACCTTGTCGATCAATTATAAAATGTTTGGATAAAGATCCACCGTTGAATTTTGGATATGTTGTAGACGGATATATGTAGTTTATCATATTAAAATTTGGTGAGAAATGAACGGTCGGATTGAAAGTTACGAGCTCCCGAAGTTAGGTAGTTGAGCAGTTTTATTGAACTTATAAATTTGACTAAGTATAAGAAAGTAGAGTGAGGAACCGACTTTGGGAATTATTATAAAAATATCGGCTGAACAGTTTGGTGAAATTCTTTCTTCTAAGGCTAGATAGAACCTCATAGATGATCTAGATATTAAATTCGGAAATTTTATAAGCCGTTAAGAATTTTATATTTAGAGCCGAAGTTAAACCTTTTTTTCGGTCCTTCCGGAAAATAGAAACATAAGAAAAATGTCCGTTTCGCACCTAATAAAATTCTAAGAGTTAGGATATATTTTAGAACTTCAAATAGGAGTTTGGACATGAATTTTAGGGTCTTCGGGAAAATCGGAACGAAGGGTAAAATGGTCATTTTACCCTGAAACTAATAATGTAGCTAGTACGTCTTAATACTTATTTAATCTCAGAAGTTTTAGACTTCTATCTACGTGAAAGTGTGCTAATACACTTATCGCCTTTAACAGGCAACTGAGTGGGTACAGTTACAGAGCAAGTGATTATTAAAGAGTCGAGCATTATAACAGGTAAGTCCTTTGGGCTTACTTAGCTGACTGCTAAATATGAGTATAAATGATGATGGTGGTGTGTGATTGACATGTTAGAGAGATAGGTTGTGATATATAAATACCGACCTGTATTTTGGCCTAAGAGTAACGGGCGGTGGCATTCCGCTCAGTAGCTCGCAGGGCGCTGGGGGTTTCTTTCGGGACTAGTCCACACATGGTTTGTAGTGATGCTACCACAGGAAGTCAGCTATACCTACACCAGTTGGATAAGGAACGGAGGCGAGAACTAATAATAGTTCTCGTGCCACAACTTAAATTGAATAATGTGAATCACTAAAATAACAGATAATAATTGGTTGAGTGCCAGCATGTTGTTTGTTTATTTTGTTTCTGCTTGTGTTTGTGCTGTTATCATTTTACTTATATTTGGTTAGTTAGCTAACGGTTGATATGTTGTTTAGATTTGACACAAGTTAGAGCAGATGCCGAGTGATCCAGATGGTAGTGGTCAGCCGGGGTGTCGTACTTTAGGACGTTTTGCAGTTTTTGCATTTGTGGGTTTTTCAGTTGAATATCGTTTCCTTCCGTACTTTGATATATTACTTTTCCGGCTGTAGTTGATCTGGTCACATTCATGCATTGATAAAAACTATTTTTATGATTTTTAGTTTTTCCTTATCGGTGCCTTGTTGTAAGATCATGTTAAGTTGTTGTCAAACTAAGGTCGGGACCCACTGTGCGGTCCTAACCAGTAACTCCCTAAGTTGTAAAATTTGGGGTGTTACAACTTGGTATCAGAGCCAGGTTGGCAACAATGGCACTTGAATCTTCTAAAAAGGGTCGTATAAGTAAATAAACAGAACCCGAAAGGGGTCTGAGTTTTCCAACGAAAAATTTTGGTTTTAAATGCATACAGAGTCGGGTTGGGATAGAAAGTACGGACGACCACCACTACCTCTGCGGATCTCGGTAATCTTAGAATAATTATGGACTTGTAATGTTATGATAGATTAGCTAGTTATAACTATAGTGATTACTATTCGTGCAGATGGCACGTACTAGGGCTGCACAAGTGACTGGCCGAGGTAGGGGTCGTCCCCCCCCTTCCCCCAGTCAGACAGGATCGAGCTGATAGCACCCCTACTGTCAGAGGGCGTGGTCGTGTGGGTAGACCTCCACTAGGGAGAGGTCGAGGACGAGTCCCTCGAGATGACCCACCTGCAGCAAGCGTACCAGAGGCTGCTGTAGAGGAAGTAGCTGAGAGTGTAGGCCCCGAGGTCAGGCCTGTGGCCGCCGCTAGGTCTGGAGCGCAGGGAGCTCGTTCTACGGAGTCGGGCCGGGTCTCTATTGGAGCATCGGAGTATAGAGAGTTCAGAGCCTATGTTGAGCGCAGGGAAGAAGCTGCCAGAGTGGAGAGGCTTACTCAGGTACCATCAGTGGAGCCGGCTAGATCAGCTCAGGTGACACAGGGAGTGTCTCAGGTGCCGGCTGTATCTGAGAGGAGGGCTGCTGTTGATAGAGCACCTACTGGGGTCAGAGCACCGAGACCGGATGAGTGGTTGAAGGCTTTGAACTCTCAGAAGGTCCCCTCATTCAGCGGAGAGATAGGGCTAGAGGTGGAGCACTGGATAGGGAAGATTGAGACTGCTTTGGAGGCAATACGTTGCCCCGTGGACCGACAGGTGGATTTGATACAGACCTGCTTCACAGATGATGCTCATTCATGGTGGCGTACCATTCGTAGCCGAGTCACCAGCTGGGAGCAGATGAAGACCATTGTTAGAGACAGGTACTGCCCAGTTTCGTTGAGGAGGGAGAGATTCCAGGATTTCATTGAGGCGGGATTCGAGGATATCCCGATTGCTGCAGCTATAAAGAAGTTTCAGAAGGAGTTGACTTTGCTTGGACCGTCTGCACCTCCAGAAGAGCAGCATGTTTATCTTTTCTCCAGGAGGTTGAGAGAGAGTACCCGATCCTACCTGGCTGGATTCCGCTGTGAGACCTTGTCTGATTATCAGGATAGGGCCTCAACTTATGAGAGAGATAGACCAGCTTCTAGGAAAGCAGCACAGTCTAGTGGGCCGGATAAGCGGCAGAGGACCGGACATGCTGGTAGCAGTGGAGCAGTAGCAGGCTATAGTAGAGGACAGACGCAGGGGAGGTCCAGCTACCACTCTACAGTTCGGACACCTAGTGGAGATCGACAGTGTTTTAACTGTGGTGGCCGTGATCACATTAAGCCGGACTGCCCGAAACCACCGGTCACTTGCTTCACTTGTGGGAAGCCGGGACACAGGGCTACTTTCTGCCGTCAGGGCAAGGCTTCTTCTCAGCAGGGATCTTCTCCTGCAGGTGCTGAGAAGAGTGTACAGAGACCCCCTCAGTACCGAGCTCCGAGTCAGCAGCAGCAGCAGTACCGGGCTCCAGGACATCCTGCTTCATACAGTGCTGCACAGAAGTCAGGTCGTGGCAGAGGACGTGGTAGTACCACTGACACTAGAGGAGGACCATCGAGAGTGTTTGAGCTGAGGAGCACTGAGCAGCCTGCAGCACCTCCGACCACAGGTACCATTTGGATCCATGACTTACCTGTGCGTGTTTTATTTGATACGGGTGCCACACACTCCTTTATATCAGATGCATGTGTAGATAGGTTGTCCTTAGCTACAGTAGAGGGTGTACCTTTCGTGGTTGGGTTACCAGATGGGGGTAAGGTTAGTGGATCTCGAGAGATTTATGACTGCCCTATTCACCTGGGAGGTCGGATTTGGTTAGTAAATTTTCTAGTCATGCCCCTAGCACATGAGGACGTGATACTAGGGATAGATTGGATGACTAGACATGGAGCCGTCTTGGATATTGGTAGGAGGACTATGACTATTGCCACGGAGGAGGGCCACAGAGTTATATTCCGAGGTTGGGACCTCGGAAAGTCCGGCACAGTCATCAGTGCAGTGAGGGCAGCCAGATTGATAGCACAGGGTTGCGAGGCCTTCTGGTGTTATGCCATGAAGGAGCGCAAGAGCCTGACAGTAGAGGAGATACCAGTCGCATGTGAGTTTGCAGAGGTCTTCAGGGACGACTTACCAGGGCTACCCCCACAGAGGAGTGTGGATTTTAGCATCGAGTTAGAGCCGGGCACGAGACCGATCTCGAAGGCCCCGTACCGCATGGCCCCGATAGAGCTGCTTGAGCTGAAGAAGCAGTTAGAGGAGTTAGCAGAGAAGGGCTTCATACGCCCTACTGTTTCTCCCTGGGGCGCACCAGTGCTGTTTGTGAGGAAGAAGGATGGATCGATGAGACTGTGTATCGACTACAGAGAGTTGAACAAGGTCACCATCAAGAATAAGTATCCATTGCCTCGCATAAATGATCTGTTGGACCAGCTGCATGGAGCATCAGTGTTCTCGAGGATAGATTTGAGATCGGGTTATCACCAGCTGAGGGTGAGAGATCAGGACATACCTAAGACGGCATTCCGGACTAGGTATGGTCATTATGAGTTTGTAGTGATGCCATTCGGGCTCACTAATGCGCCAGCAGTATTTATGGAGTTGATGAATGGGATTTTCATCGACTTCTTAGACCAGTTTGTAGTGGTCTTCATCGACGACATTCTAGTTTACTCTAGAAGTCGAGAGGAGCATGCCGGACACTTGAGGACAGTGCTGCAGATTCTACAGGATAGTCAGCTATATGCTAAACTATCCAAGTGTGAGTTCTGGATGTCAGAGGTGGCATTCCTTGGCCATGTAGTGACTGCCGAGGGGATTAAGGTCGACCCGACGAAGATTGAGTCAGTGTCTTCTTGGCAACCTCCGAAGAATGTGAAGGAGGTTCGCAGTTTCCTTGGATTGGCAGGGTATTACCGTCGGTTTGTGGAAGGGTTTTCCCTGATCGCCCGACCACTCACTTCCCTCCTAAGGAAGACTACTCGGTTCGTCTGGTCTGAGCCGTGTCAGCAGAGTTTTGATGAGCTGAAGAAGAGATTGACGTCTGCTCCGATCTTAGCACAGCCTGAGGGTACAGAGGACTTCGTAGTGTACAGTGATGCATCCAAGCTGGGCTTGGGGTGTGTCTTGATGCAGAGGGGTAAGGTTATAGCATATGCGTCTCGACAGCTGAAGACGTATGAAGAGAACTACCCCACTCATGACCTAGAGTTAGCAGCAGTAGTGCACGCTCTTAAGATCTGGCGTCATTATCTCTATGGAGCGACCTGTCAGATCTTCACAGACCATAAGAGTCTGAAGTACATATTCACTCAGCGGGAGTTGAATAACCGCCAGAGGCGGTGGCTAGAGTTGATCAAGGATTTTGACCTTGAGATTCTTTACCACCCTGGAAAGGCGAATGTAGTTGCCAATGCTTTGAGTCGGAAGACGCCTCAGGAAAAGGCGATAGCCCGGTTGACAGTACAGCCACAGCTACAGAGAGACTTAGCTTGGTTAGAGATAGAGATCCAGTTCCCGGATACAGCTCATCAGTTAGCCACCATAGAGTTGCTCCCTGACCTGTTGGGTGAGATCCGACAGAAGCAGGAGACCTGTCCGATGTTGACCCGGATCCGGGACCGGATGGCACGAGATGAGGCACCTCAGTTCACTATTGGTGCCGATGGAGTGATGAGACGACAGGACCGTGTTTGTGTGCCATCAGACCGTGAGCTGAGGCAGAGGATACTAGGTGAGGCTCATACTACCCCTTACTCCGTACATCCAGGAGCGAGTAAGATGTATAGGGACTTGAGACGTTCCTTCTGGTGGGGTGGTTTGAAGCCTGATGTGGCCCGTTATGTAGCTCAGTGTGCGACCTGTCAGCAGGTCAAGATTGAGCACCGTAGATCCGGAGGAGAGCTACACCCACTTCCAGTACCACACTGGAAGTGGGAAGACATTTCTATGGATTTCGTCACTGGATTGAGGCTCAGCAGAGGCTTTGATGCCATTTGGGTGGTAGTAGACCGTCTGACGAAGACCGCACGTTTCATTCCGATTAAGGAGACGTGGCCGGTAAGTCGTCTAGCAGAGGAGTTCACCAGGCATATTGTGAGACTCCATGGAGTACCGAGGACTATCGTATCCGACAGGGATGGACGTTTTACCTCGAGGTTCTGGCAGCAGGTACATACTGCTCTGGGTACGAGTCTTCACTTTACCACTGCCTACCACCCACAGACAGACGGTCAGTCAGAGAGGACCATCCAGACCCTGGAGGACATGTTACGGGCATGTGTGCTAGATTGGGGACAGGTATGGCCAGATCACCTCCCACAAGTAGAGTTTTCATATAATAACAACTGGCATGCGTCTATTGGGATGGCACCTTATGAGGCTTTGTACGGCCGGAGATGTCGTACACCGCTATGTTGGGATGAGCCTAGCAAGGCTGATGGAGTGGTACCAGACCAGATACAGGACGACATCGCCCGGATTGCATTAGTCCGGGAGAGGATGTTAGCAGCTCAGAGTCGTCAGAAGTCTTACGCCGACAAAAGGCGTCGACCTTTGGAGTTTAGAGTAGGTGCACAGGTGTGGTTAAGGGTGTCACCTACGAGGGGAGTTAGACGTTTCGGCATTAAGGGGAAGTTGAGTCCCCGGTATGTCGGACCATTTGAGATCGTAGAGAGAGTCGGAGAGGTTGCCTACCGACTAGCACTACCACAGAGATTAGAGGGAGTACACCCAGTTTTTCATGTATCTCAGCTGCGAGAGTACATTCCGGATCCGAGACACGTCATCAGCCATGAGGATCTGATAGTGGAGCCTGACCATACGTTTGTAGAGTACCCCGTAGCTGTCTTGGAACGCAGTACCAGACGTCTGCGATCCAAGGAGATACCTATGCTGAGGATCCAGTGGTCTAGGAGAGGAGCGGATGAGGCCACTTGGGAGACTGAGGAGAGTGTTAGACGTAACTACCCCGAGTTCTTTGCGGGGTTAGAGGTTATTTCTGTTTGACGAAATAGTACTCAGATGTTGTGTTGTTTGACCTTTCAGGTTTTCATGTTGTTTTGAGTGTTTCTGTTTCTCTTTGTGATACTTGTTGTTTGATGCCTGAGTAGTTGCTTGGTAGAAAACGAGGATGTCGAGAAAACTAAAATATACCAAAAGAAATGTGTGAGTAAGAGAAATAACCTAAGTTTCGGGACGAAACTTCTTTTAAGGGGGCACTGATGTAATAACCGAAAATTTTAAGTTTTTGACGAATGGAAATTTACCAAATTTCGATACGACAATCATAATTAAATAAATAAATAAACTATATAAAGCGAGTTTAAATGTTATCATTTTATGTGACCTTAAATCACATAAAATGATAACACAAAATTTGGTAATAAAATAAATATATAAATAATAAAAAAAAATAAAAATAAAAATAAAGATAATACAGAATTAATTCCGTATTATATACTTCCGTACCTATTTAGAATCCGAACGAGTAACGAATTCATTTTCCGTGCTAAAATGAAAATGGGCCGGATGTGGGCCACTGCGAGGCCCAATCAGCAGCCCACCTCTTAAATTTAACCTAACCCTAATTTTCCTAATCATCCTACTAATTAATCTCCTCCTAATCTAATACTTCTAAACCTCCGCCGCTACCCATCTTCTCGCTAATCTGCAGAAGATCGTAAACTGCAGCCTTCTGCCTTTCGCCGGAGACGACAGCGGAGCCACCGCCACTCGCCCGCCTTCCCTGCTCGCCGGCGACCTCAACCCGGGTAAGTGGTCGTCTCTCTCTCCCCCTGTTCGCTGTTTTTCTTTCCGGCCCCTGCTGTTACGGGACTCACAGCCGACTTCCGGCTACGCGCAGCACCGGCACGAAGGCCGTCGAGTGCCACCGAGCCGTCCGCCGCGGCGACCACCACGTCCGCCAGGTGAGCCGCCTTCCCTTTCTCCTCCCTCCCGCACCCCTCTTTTGTTTCTGCTTCTGTTTCGAGCCGGACCTTAATCGCCGCTCCTCCGCAGCCGACTGCTGTTTTGCTCCGCCTTCATCTGTAGACGCCGCTGCCAACCGCCGCCCTCTGTCGCCGCTTCCCCGTCGACCACCAGGTCTCGTGGCAGCCAGACCGGACGCTCCACACGTCACCTTGCAGCCAGAACCGGACACACCAGGGACTGTCGCAAGTCTTCCATTCCGGTAAGTCGACTCCTCTGTCCATCCGTTTCCTTCCACTGCTGTTGCGACTCCGGAATCAATAATCGTCTTCTTGCGCAGCCGGATCCATCGCCGCCGGAAACGCCAACCCTTAACGCCGGACTGCCGATTCCGTAAGCTTGCTCCTCCTCTCTTCGACTTCACTGTCACCCATGTGTTTGTGAACTGCTGTTGTTGAGCCTAAGCATAAATAACGTAAATGAGCTGCTGAGTATGTTCATAAAATGAAAGGAAGGGCTGCTGTAAATTAATTTAAATTCTTCAGCTTTTAGGTTTCGAACAGCCCACCTTGTCGATCAATTATAAAATGTTTGGATAAAGATCCACCGTTGAATTTTGGATATGTTGTAGACGGATATATGTAGTTTATCATATTAAAATTTGGTGAGAAATGAACGGTCGGATTGAAAGTTACGAGCTCCCGAAGTTAGGTAGTTGAGCAGTTTTATTGAACTTATAAATTTGACTAAGTATAAGAAAGTAGAGTGAGGAACCGACTTTGGGAATTATTATAAAAATATCGGCTGAACAGTTTGGTGAAATTCTTTCTTCTAAGGCTAGATAGAACCTCATAGATGATCTAGATATTAAATTCGGAAATTTTATAAGCCGTTAAGAATTTTATATTTAGAGCCGAAGTTAAACCTTTTTTTCGGTCCTTCCGGAAAATAGAAACATAAGAAAAATGTCCGTTTCGCACCTAATTAAATTCTAAGAGTTAGGATATATTTTAGAACTTCAAATAGGAGTTTGGACATGAATTTTAGGGTCTTCGGGAAAATCGGAACGAAGGGTAAAATGGTCATTTTACCCTAAAACTAATAATGTAGCTAGTACGTCTTAATACTTATTTAATCTCAGAAGTTTTAGACTTCTATCTACGTGAAAGTGTGCTAATACACTTATCGCCTTTAACAGGCAACTGAGTGGGTACAGTTACAGAGCAAGTGATTATTAAAGAGTCGAGCATTATAACAGGTAAGTCCTTTGGGCTTACTTAGCTGACTGCTAAATATGAGTATAAATGATGATGGTGGTGTGTGATTGACATGTTAGAGAGATAGGTTGTGATATATAAATACCGACCTGTATTTTGGCCTAAGAGTAACGGGCGGTGGCATTCCGCTCAGTAGCTCGCAGGGCGCTGGGGGTTTCTTTCGGGACTAGTCCACACATGGTTTGTAGTGATGCTACCACAGGAAGTCAGCTATACCTACACCAGTTGGATAAGGAACGGAGGCGAGAACTAATAATAGTTCTCGTGCCACAACTTAAATTGAATAATGTGAATCACTAAAATAACAGATAATAATTGGTTGAGTGCCAGCATGTTGTTTGTTTATTTTGTTTCTGCTTGTGTTTGTGCTGTTATCATTTTACTTATATTTGGTTAGTTAGCTAACGGTTGATATGTTGTTTAGATTTGACACAGGTTAGAGCAAATGCCGAGTGATCCAGATGGTAGTGGTCAGCCGGGGTGTCGTACTTTAGGACGTTTTGCAGTTTTTGCATTTGTGGGTTTTTCAGTTGAACATCGTTTCCTTCCGTACTTTGATATATTACTTTTCCGGCTGTAGTTGATCTGGTCACATTCATGCATTGATAAAAACTATTTTTATGATTTTTAGTTTTTCCTTATCGGTGCCTTGTTGTAAGATCATGTTAAGTTGTTGTCAAACTAAGGTCGGGACCCACTGTGCGGTCCTAACCAGTAACTCCCTAAGTTGTAAAATTTGGGGTGTTACAACAGCACCTCGACCGAGATGTTCTTGGGGCAACCGAGGCGACTAGGTCTGACATCCTGTCAGACACCTCGGTCCGGTCGGGTCTACCTCGACCGAGGTGAAATCAAAATCAGAGAGGGGTATAAAAGGCGAGACGGTTTTCTCTCTCTTCATTTTTCCCTCCCAATAGCGCACCTCGACCGCGGCGGCTCAAACCCCTTAATTCTTTTTTTCTTGCTCGTTTTCCATGATTTTTGACTCGATTACACCGGAGGAAGAAAGAGGATCAGTTTCCAAGCATCAAACAGCAAGGAAAATGCTCCAAATCTACAAAATCTGGTTATTTTGCTCCAAAACCCTAACCTCTTCTTCTTTTCCTGATTTTGCACAGATTTGGCTTTGGTTGCCACTGATTATTGTTGAGAAAGATATAAGTACCCCTTAGGAAGCCTTTTGGTAGTGATTTAGGGGAAAATAACTTACAGATTTGACATTTACGAACGAATAGTCCTTCGCCTTGGTCCAGTCGGTTGTGTCTCGGCCGAGGTGTTCTTGAGGCAACCGAGGTGATCTTGTCAGAAATCATGAGTAGTAGTGATCGCTAGTTGGTCTTGAGAGACAGACCTAGTAGTTCCCACCAGTCCTCTCCTTCTTCTGCTTCACAGTATTCGATTCCGGTGATCCACGAGCGACACCACGCTGATTATGATCGTATTTGTGGGCGCCCTATCGTTGCCCCGCGTTTTCTAGATATTGCTGCCTTCGAGTGCCTCCATGTGGCGGAGTGTAATAACCAAAAAAATTTAAACGCCGTTTAAAACCGGATCAAACCGGATTCCGATCCGCCAACCTTTATTCCCTTAAATAAGATAAAACGATATTAAATTCTATTATTTTATGTGACCTTGATTCACATAAAATGATAATTTATGTAACCCGTAAATAATTCCGTACATTTAAAAAAAAAACCGAAGAGCGGTTCCGTGCAAAACGATTCATTCTTTCAGCTCATATTTTAACTAGAGGAACAGGCCCAATAGATCCAGCCCAATGACCTTTCAGCCCAACCCAATCTTAAACTATTCTTCCTTTAATCATAATTAACGCTAAACCTAATCTTTTCTAACCTAATTAGCAGCAATAACCGGCGGCTGTTTCACCTCCTTCCTCTTCCTTCTGCACAAGCGACAAGAACAACATCGATCTTCGGCGTTCACAGGCAACTGCAGCCCGAGTAACAGGCGTTCGTTCACCAACCCTCCCCGACGCGGTCTTCCCTGCGCCGGAGCCTGCTTCGTCCGCCTCGGCCAGGTGAGTACAGTTTTTCCCCTCCCTTCCTGAAGCGTGTACTGCTGTGAGGACCTTGCTGATGCACAACCGAACCATCACCAGGCACTCGACTGCACCGCCGTCTGGACTCCAACCGGTTGCACGTCTCATCGAAGTACTCGGCTCCCATCTGCTACGGATCTTAATTGGAGTAAGCAACCTGCCTGGTTCACGTCTCTCTCCGTCTAACCTAACCAACCTCCCCTAATCTGTTGCAGCCTTCCTTTGACGTACATCCTTGCTGTTGTTACAATCGAGTCCCTCTTCGGGGAGAGTAACAGCATGTCGAGACCCCACTACTGTAGGTGAGTGTTTACAACTTCCATCCTTGTACCATACCAATTTGAGAGTGTTTGCAATTGGTTGCTGAGTGGGATAGAGCGTAGATAGGCGAGTAAACAAGGAAGAGCTAAGGACATTGGAGGAATAGAAAATTAACATCAAATAAGTTAATTAGTTCATGCACTTTTGGGCTCTGTAAGTTTCGAACTGATGACCTCTAAGTAGAAATAAGGGAGACATATGATGACAAGAGGAATCGAAGTTTAGACCTCTTGCACACCTAAAATTTCAGCCTTGGTCTGCTGACTTTAGGATCTAGTTTTGATACCTTAAATCGAGAATCCACCGTTGAATTTTCGATATATTGTAGATTGATATATGTAGATTACTGTGTTAAAATTTGGGAGAAAGTTAACGGTCGGATTAGAACTTATAAGGACTCAAAGTAGGACAGTTGGGCTGTTTTTACAGTAGAGGAAAATTGGCTAAGTATGGAAAATTCTGCTTTTATTCCAACTTGTGAGATTTATGAGAGAGTGATAGTTGAGTTTTGTTTTGAGATCTTTACCCTTCTGTTTAGTATGCATATCATGGAGTATCTAGGATTTTTATTTTGGAATTTTTATAACCTTATCCAAGCGGCGTTTATGAACCCAAAATCAGGCTTTAACGACTATGGTATAAATGAAGAATGTTGGATAACTCTTATAAAACCTTACTAAATCCTTACCAAACTTTTTCTATGAGAACTAAATTATGGACATAGGTTCTAAAAGAAAATATTAGAACTAAATGATAGACTTTGAGAATTTTCGGCACTAAGGGTAAAATGGTCTTTTACGTAAGAGAGTTTTTTTCCGTAATTCCTTCGCATGAGGTTGGACATCTGGATGTGATTTTGATCCACATGCCTTATTTGACAGGCGTTTGAGTTACCACGGGTTCGGACCGAGTTGAGATTTGAGAAAGCGATTTTTGATCAAGGTAAGTCCTTGCGACTTACTTAGCTAGTTTCCGGATGTTAGTTGGATGACGATAGTGGTGTGTGTTGTGTGTTTATAATAAAAACTTGTTAGGACGACCGTTGTTGTTATGTTTTAAGGCCCAAGTGTATGTATAACGGGCCGTGACATCACTTCCCAGCTCTGCCAGGAGACTGGGAGGTTCTCTATACCCAGACCATACAGGTACACGGTGAGATGCATCGGATCCACTCCTGATGGGTACACGGGGGTGGAGGCGAGGTTTGGGAATCCCTCGTGTCACAAAATAAGTATCATTAGAGTGAATGACTTAAACGAAGATAATAAATGGATTGTATGAAAGCATGATGAGTGTTTATTATTTTATGTGTGTGTGTGCTATTATTATTCTCCTAATGTTTAGATAACTAGCTAATGGTTGTTTTGTTGTGTTTTTAGATTTACCGCAGGTTAGAACAGCAGTTGAGTGATCCGGAAGTAGTGGTCAGCCGGGTCTCCGTACTCTTTAGAGTGGAGGTTTGGGTTGTTGCATTGTTGTCTTTCCCTTTTGTTAAGACAGCTAGTCTTTTCCGTTGTTTAAGTACGATAGGCTGTTAGAATTTGTTGCATTCATCCTTTTTCAAATACATTTTATGAATTTCGGTTTTCCTTATTTGTGTCTTGTTGTAAGATCCTAGTAATATTGTTGTCAAACTGAGGTCGGGACCCATTGTGAGGTTCTAACCAGTAATGCCCCGAGTTCTGAGAATTCGGGGTGTTACAACATGGTATCAGAGCTCTAGGTTGGCAACAATGGCACTTGAAATCTTCTGAAAGACCGAATAAGTACTTGAGCAGAACCCAAAAAGGGATCTGAGTTTTAAAAAGGACTTTTGGTTTTCAAATGCATGCATAGTCTGGTTGGGGATAGAAAAGTACGGCTGACCACCACTACTACCGCGGATCTCAGTATGCTTAGTTTAGACTTATAGTATTGTATAATTATGTATGTTATATAAATATCTATATATATGTAGCATGTTGTTACCCTAGAGGATATGAAATATCCTTTAGTTGAGTTATCATGATGCGATCATCGCCTCATGATAAAACGTTTGGAGATCTTAAAGGGTATCTGTAAGAAGATAGTGGACTCATACCACAGATTGGGACATTACATTATGGCGGACGCCCTGGTGGTTTCTACAATTGTCCGAAGAACGAGTGGTTAAGGAGTTGAGGATTACTAGAGGATGTTAACAACAAGAACAATCGGGCGAGAAAAGAATATCAAGCAATTCAAATAGAAGTAATAGAAAACCGTACGAGGATTTTAGCGGTATGACGACGAGAGGTGAAACTCAAGATGCATGTAAGGACTAATAAGAGCGCGGATTGAAGAGGACAACATCAAAACACCATTCAAACAAAGTATAGCACAACTACACTTGGCGGGTTAAAGGACACTACAACCAAGGTGGATGCCACCATAGACAAGTATGAGCATGAGAGTGAATGCGAGGTTTGGGAATCCCTCGTGTCACAAAATAAGTATCATTAGAGTGAATGACTTAAACGAAGATAATAAATGGATTGTATGAAAGCATGATGAGTGTTTATTATTTTATGTGTGTGTGTGCTATTATTATTCTCCTAATGTTTAGATAACTAGCTAATGGTTGTTTTGTTGTGTTTTTAGATTTACCGCAGGTTAGAACAGCAGTTGAGTGATCCGGAAGTAGTGGTCAGCCGGGTCTCCGTACTCTTTAGAGTGGAGGTTTGGGTTGTTGCTTTGTTGTCTTTCCCTTTTGTTAAGACAACTAGTCTTTTCCGTTGTTTAAGTACGATAGGCTGTTAGACTTTGTTGCATTCATTCTTTTTCAAATACATTTTATGAATTTCGGTTTTCCTTATTTGTGTCTTGTTGTAAGATCCTAGTAATATTGTTGTCAAACTGAGGTCGGGACCCATTGTGAGGTCCTAACCAGTAATGCCCCGAGTTCTGAGAATTCGGGGTGTTACAACATGGTATCATATTCCACCTTGCCTTCCGCCTAGCTCACAGGATTTTTAGTGAGACTCTTCTGGCGCGTGTTCGCCACTTAGCGTGCGTGCAAATAAGCTTTAATTATAAAACTAGAAATCAAGCAAGCGAACCCGTAGTGTACGGATCGATATAGTTGAGCAAGAATTCCAGAGTATCGAACACAGGGATTTGGGGGGTTAAATCCAATTATCGAAGTGTCAAGCGAGTAAATATATGAGCTTTTGTAAATATTGGGAAAACAACAATCCTAAAGATCCAGGAATCCAGCTGTGGCAATCGATTCAGGATATACTAAAGATATAAGGACAAAGTTAAGGTATGCAAAGGTATACGAATGTAAGGTAATCGTACGGTAAAGTTCCAAAAACCTTATATGACTCACCTACAAGACACTCTCTATACAGGTTGTTGAGGCTTCAATATAGAAAGGTTCTAAAGGTAAGAATTAACGTCAAATACCCAAACTTATAATCCAAGGATCAAGACTAACTAAACCGATTAAAGTTGTGACACTCAGAATCGAGGTAGAGGTTGTTGAGGCTTCACTACCACCTAGAAAAGGTAAAGCCAAGACTAAGTTAAAGCAAATCTTTAACTTTGGATTAAAGTAAAATCAAGTTCGTAAACTAACACAAAATTACGGGTAGTTCTTGAGTTTCACGGCCGTGGAAGCTCAAGAACAGACCGTGGTTTAAGGTTGTCGGCGATTCTCTCTAACTCTCAGGATCCAATCTGTTTACGATCGATCTATCATCATCTAAGCCACAACTATTAACCCTTCACCTTATTTTGTTAATGGGTTTTAGCCAACAATAGTCATATTGATATCAAATTCAAGGTTTAAAAGAATGAAAGATGAAAACTTCCAAAAACTTTCAATAACTTTAAGATCAATCTCAAATCCACAAATCAAGAACAATAACGTCAATAGCTTTGGAATAATGCAAACAATCACGAATCTTAGATAAGAAGGAAGAACGGGATGTCAATCCGTCTCCTAAATCAAACCTAAATGAGAAGCGAAATCTTCTCACGAACAATCTTCCAAATCTTCAACTCTTCCGTCAATCCGGAAATGTCAATGGTAGAACGCAAATCTCCCAATCACAATCTCTGCAAGATGTGAAATTAGGGCAATTCCAAGGTGCAAGGGGAAATGCGTCTAAGCGTAAGCGAAGGTGACGGAATCTCTCTTCGTCCGTCCTTTTATAGTGTAAGATAAAATATAAGCCCGGCCCAATTGCGTAGAAGATCGTGGCTTAAAGTGTGGCGAAAAAGATCGCCAAGATCACGGTCGTGGAAGGTGTCACGACCGTAATTTAGAGCGTTGAAAGTGTCACGGTTTGACACAAGCCTTCACGGCCGTGTAAGTCACTGGAATGAATCACGCTTCCCTTGCCAAGGTTCCACGGCCGTGGACTTGAACGTGGAATGTAGTACGGCCGTATTTTAGAGCGTGGTTTAGGGCTAGAACGTAATTCTTCCTTTCCTCGTGCTATTCTTTAAGTTAGCACCATCCTTAGCTCCTAGGAATGTCCTCAATCCTTGGACATACTCAATCAAACTCCATTCTCGCACAATCCATTCGGAAATAGCTCTTAATTGCCTACAATCAACACAAAGCTTGTGTAGATCTCTATATCGACATTATAGACAAACTAGCTCACAAATGAATCAATGCTTAATCAATGACTATCAATATGGATGGAATATACTTAGAAAACGTGCCTAAAATATCACAATATTTCATGCCAACAGCGCGTACTGAAACGCCCTAGAAGGTCCGTCAGGGGGATCTTTTGAGTCTATTCTGTATGGTCACAGGGGGAGTTCCTGATTTTGATGGTATGCTAGTGTTAGCATGAAATATTGTGATATTTTAGGCAGGTTTTCTAAGTGTATTTCATCTACTTTGGTATTCATTGATAAAGCATTGAATCATTTGTGAGTTAGTTTATCTATTTTGTCGATATAGAGGTCTACATAAGCTTTGTGTTGATTGTAGGCAATTAAGAGCTAATTCCGAACGGATTGTGCGAGAATGGAGTTAGATTGAGCATGTCCAAGGATTGAGGACATCACTAGGAGCTAAGGAAGGTGCTAACTTGAAGAATAGCACGAGACTAAGGAAAATCACGAACTACCTCTAAACCACGCTCTAAAATACGGCCGTACTAGATTCCACGTTCTAGTCCACGGCCGTGGAACTTGGCAAGAGAAGCGTGGTGCATTCCAGCAACTTACACGGCCGTGGAGGGTTATGACAAACCGTGACCAATTTCCACGCTCGAAATTACGGGCGTGGAACCCTTCCACGACCGTGATCTTGGCGATCTTTCACGCAATATTTTAAGCCACGATCTTCTACGCAATGGGCCGGGCTCATATTTTATCCTACACTATAAAAGGACGGAAGAAGAGAGATTCCGTCACCTTCGCTTACACTTCGGTTTGCCCTAGTTTTATGCCTTCGTTCAAGATCGTCGTAGAGAGCTTTGCGCTTTGTCCTATTTCGATTTCCGGATTTACGGAAAGAGTGAAGATTTGGAAGACTTGTTCGTAAGAAGATTACGCTTCATCTTTAGGTTTGATTAGAAGACGGATTGACATCCCGTTCTTCGTTCTTATCTAAGATTTGTGATTATTCGCGTTATTCCGAATCTATTGACATTATTGTTCTTGATTTGTGGATTTGAGATTGATTTAAGATTTATTCAAAGTTTCCGGAAGTTTTCATCTTTCATTCTTTTAAATCTTGAATTTGATATCAATATGACTGTTGTTGGCTAAAACCCTTTAGCAATTCTAAGGTGAAGGGTTGATAGTTGTGGCTTAGATGATGATAGATCGATCGTAAACAGATTGGACCCTGAGAGTTAGAGAGAATCGCCGACGAACCTAATCCACGGTCTGTTCTTGAGCTTCCACAGCCGTGGAACTCAAGAACTACCCGTAATTTTGTGTCAGTTTACGAACTTGCTTTTACTTTAATCCAGAGTTAAAGATTTGCTTTAACTTAGTCTTGGCTTGCCTTTTCTAGGTGGTAGTGAAGCCTCAACAACCTCTACCTCGATTCTGAGTGTCACAACCTTAATCGGTTTAGTTAGTCTTGATCCTTGGATTACAAGTTTGGGTATTTGACATTAATTCTTACCTTTAGAACCTTTCTATACTGAAGCCTCAACAACCTTTATAGAGAGTGTCTTTTAGGTGAGTCATATAGGGTTTTTGGAACTTCACCGTACGATTACCTTACATTCGTATACCTTTGCATACCTTAACTCTGTCCTTATATCTTTAGTATATCTTGAATCGATTGCCACAGCTGGATTCCTGGATCTTTAGGATTGTTGTTTTCCCAATAATTTGAAAAGCTTCATACATTTACTTGCTTGATAACCTATAATTGGATTTAACCCCCCAAATCCCTGTGTTCGATACTTTGGAATTCTTGCTCAACTATATCGATCCGTACACTGCAGGTTCGCTTGCTTGATTCTAGTTTTATAAATTTAAAGCTTATTTGCACGCACGCTAAGTGGCGAACAAGTTTTTGGCGCCGTTGCCGGGGATTTGGTCTAGGCCGAATTCGGTTATCGGTTGTCAAGCTTGGGAGCTTCTCCCTTGTTATTTGATATCTCTTCGAGTGTATACGCGTGTCTAGGAACACCGAAGACCTCTTACCACTTGATCAAGAGCTTGAGAGGAATTTAAAAAGAAAGCGTAAGGAGAAAAAAATAGCTGAAGAAAGAGAGCGTGATCTCCAATCGGAGTTTGCGGAAAAAGAAGCTCAACTCCAATGGAGTGAGAAGACTCTTAGGGAAGAGATGGATCGTCATCAAACAACGGTTGATGATCTATCGGACATGATGTTCCAAATGAGGTTGGAGATAAACAACCTTAAGGTGAAAAAGAAAAGGAGGAGACCGGGAAGATCGGTTAGAGCCACTTATCCAATGAGGATAGCGACTCCTCCATGCCACCACTAGAGGAAATTGATCCCACGATCAATGTGAATCCATTCTTTCCACGGCCAGCTGCAAATCGCCGTGTTCCACCTAGGAATGCGAGGGTCGAACGTGTAGAAGAGGAGCCAAGAACTCTTGGCCAAAGGATGGATCTAACGCAGCGACCACGCCGTTTAGGTGTGAACTTTGATGCTGACGATGCACAAGGGTTTAGCTTCAACCCTCAAGTTATTACCATTGTTCGCCAAAACCAATTTGGTGGGACAAGTGCTGAATCTCCACACCAACATCTACCAAACTTTGAGATTATGATGGAGACAATGAAGCCTAAGAACGCAACTACCAACAGCTACAAACTCAAGCCTTTCTTCTTCTCCTTGAAGGGGAAAGCATTATCTTGGTATCAAGCTCTTCAAAGTGGAAAGCTTGAGACATGGGAGGATCTTTATGCGGAGTTCCTCACTAAGTTCTTTCCGCCATCCAAAACGGCGGAGCTAAGAGGTAAGATTAATGCATTTTCTATGAGATCTAACAAAAGTTTGTTTCAATCTTGGGAAAGATTTCAGGATTTGCTATTGGATTGCCCTCATCATGGCATATCCAAGCTTGCATTGTTGGAGATATATTATAAGGGGCTGGATGTGGAGACACAATTCAAGCTCCAATCCCTCTAATGTGGTACATTCATGGACATGAGGGAAGATGACGCTTGGGACTTCATTGAGAAGCAAGCGCGAGTCATAGAGAAGTATTCTCACCGGAAAGT
>BSUD01000002.1:133475378-133549835 GCA_033239045.1 Fagopyrum esculentum
TTATCTAAGATTTGTGATTATTCGCGTTATTCCGAATCTATTGACATTATTGTTCTTGATTTGTGGATTTGAGATTGATTTAAGATTTATTCAAAGTTTCCGGAAGTTTTCATCTTTCATTCTTTTAAATCTTGAATTTGATATCAATATGACTGTTGTTGGCTAAAACCCTTTAGCAATTCTAAGGTGAAGGGTTGATAGTTGTGGCTTAGATGATGATAGATCGATCGTAAACAGATTGGACCCTGAGAGTTAGAGAGAATCGCCGACGAACCTAATCCACGGTCTGTTCTTGAGCTTCCACGGCCGTGGAACTCAAGAACTACCCGTAATTTTGTGTCAGTTTACGAACTTGCTTTTACTTTAATCCAAAGTTAAAGATTTGCTTTAACTTAGTCTTGGCTTGCCTTTTCTAGGTGGTAGTGAAGCCTCAACAACCTCTACCTCGATTCTGAGTGTCACAACCTTAATCGGTTTAGTTAGTCTTGATCCTTGGATTACAAGTTTGGGTATTTGACATTAATTCTTACCTTTAGAACCTTTCTATACTGAAGCCTCAACAACCTTTATAGAGAGTGTCTTTTAGGTGAGTCATATAGGGTTTTTGGAACTTCACCGTACGATTACCTTACATTCGTATACCTTTGCATACCTTAACTCTGTCCTTATATCTTTAGTATATCTTGAATCGATTGCCACAGCTGGATTCCTGGATCTTTAGGATTGTTGTTTTCCCAATAATTTGAAAAGCTTCATACATTTACTTGCTTGATAACCTATAATTGGATTTAACCCCCCAAATCCCTGTGTTCGATACTTTGGAATTCTTGCTCAACTATATCGATCCGTACACTGCAGGTTCGCTTGCTTGATTCTAGTTTTATAAATTTAAAGCTTATTTGCACGCACGCTAAGTGGCGAACAAGTTTTTGGCGCCGTTGCCGGGGATTTGGTCTAGGCCGAATTCGGTTATCGGTTGTCAAGCTTGGGAGCTTCTCCCTTGTTATTTGATATCTTTTCGAGTGCATGCGCGGGTCTAGGAACACCGAAGACCTCTTACCACTTGATCAAGAGCTTGAGAGGAATTTAAAAAGAAAGCGTAAGGAGAAAAAAATAGCTGAAGAAAGAGAGCGTGATCTCCAATCGGAGTTTGCGGAAAAAGAAGCTCAACTCCAATGGAGTGAGAAGACTCTTAGGGAAGAGATGGATCGTCATCAAACAACGGTTGATGATCTATCGGACATGATGTTCCAAATGAGGTTGGAGATAAACAACCTTAAGGAGAAAAAGAAAAGGAGGAGACCGGGAAGATCGGTTAGAGCCACTTATCCAATGAGGATAGCGACTCCTCCATGCCACCACTAGAGGAAATTGATCCCACGATAAATGTGAATCCATTCTATCCACGTCTAGCTGCAAATCGTCGTGTTCCACCTAGGAATGCAAGGATCGAACGTGTGGATGAGGAGCCAAGAACTCTTGGCCAAAGGATGGATCTAACGCAGCGACCACGCCGTTTAGGTGTGAACTTTGATGCTGACGATGCACAAGGGTTTAGCTTCAACCCTCAAGTTATTACCATTGTTCGCCAAAACCAATTTGGTGGGACAAGTGCTGAATCTCCACACCAACATCTACAAAACTTTGAGATTATGATGGAGACAATGAAGCCTAAGAACGCAACTACCAACAGCTACAAACTCAAGCCTTTCTTCTTCTCCTTGAAGGGGAAAGCATTATCTTGGTATCAAGCTCTTCAAAGTGGAAAGCTTGAGACATGGGAGGATCTTTATGCGGAGTTCCTCACTAAGTTCTTTCCGCCATCCAAAACGGCGGAGCTAAGAGGTAAGATTAATGCATTTTCTATGAGATCTAACAAAAGTTTGTTTCAATCTTGGGAAAGATTTCAGGATTTGCTATTGGATTGCCCTCATCATGGCATATCCAAGCTTGCATTGTTGGAGATATATTATAAGGGGCTGGATGTGGAGACACAATTCAAGCTCCAATCCCTCTAATGTGGTACATTCATGGACATGAGGGAAGATGACGCTTGGGACTTCATTGAGAAGCAAGCGCGAGTCATAGAGAAGTATTCTCACCGGAAAGTAGAGGGGAACCGTGTGGAGCAAGGAGCAAAGCTCACAAATGAAGCTCAAACTCAAATCTTGAAAAATCCTTTGAAAAAACCTATCAAAATTGAAAAATTTTGAAAATTTTGTGCTTCTAGGAATTGAGATGATTTCTATGATAATCACCACTTGTGAATTGAGTTTTGATGACAATCGCATGCTTAAACAATTAGTGAATTGAAAAGAAATTGAGTGCGTTGATTATCCTTCTTTTTGCAAATTTCATAATATGATGAATGTTACTTAAATCATGTTGAGAAATTAAAGTTGAAATCACATAATAAGTTCTTATGCTTCTTTTTGAGATGATTAAGGCAATTCGATTTTCTTTCTTCTTTCTTTGATCATTTAGCCCCTCATTGAAATAATGACCTCCTTTACCTATCCGGGAATTTGGGGGAGTTGAATGAAAAAGGCATGTTTGATGTGGGAGGGCCATGAAAGCAATATTTTGCATTCAAAGGAATAGAAAGAAATTATAGGTTTGGGGAAGTCAATCATGACGATGAGTAACTCGGCACCATTCATATAGCCGGGTGTTTGTGTCTTGCCAAAGTCGGATTGAGCGATATTCCTAGCGGATTATGGTATGTGCGCTAAGGGTTTGAGGCATCTCATAAAAATTGAGAAACGCCAATCTCCTAGGCTTCGGTTTTTGTGCACCTCTATCCATAACTCCAAAAGTAAAGTCGAAAAATGAAAAGAAGAGAGCGAAGCTCTAAGTTAAAAGTGCTGCGGAAATCGCAAGAGAAGAAGAAAAGAGTAGTTATCCACTTTCCCGGATTCATGCACCACATTCCTTAAAGTTTTCCCTCCCTTTCCACATTCTAGACCTTGTTTGAAAGTCCTTAAGATCAAAAGAATGTTATATGACTTGGTGATCTAAATTGAAGTTTCTTATGATTGATTTTGATAATGTTTGAAGGTTATGATGTTCGCATGGAAGTTTGATTAATTCATGAGCTTTCTGTACTCTTTACTCCTTGATTATGCATATGAAAGTTTTATAAGCGAATGAAGCAAGATTTGAGAATGATCTATTGATTAGAAGGCACATTCATCTAAAAGAAGTTTTGCTTTGAGAAAGTACACATATTTCATCCTAACTTGTGTTTTAAAAGCTTTTTGAAAGACCTTGCTTAGGGACAAGCAAGTGGCAAGTATGGGGTTATTTGTTAGCATGAAATATTGTGATATTTTAGGCACGTTTTCTAAGTGTATTTCATCTACTTTGGTATTCATTGATAAAGCATTGAAGCATTTGTGAGTTAGTTCATCTATTTTGTCGATATAGAGGTCTACATAAGCTTTGTGTTGATTGTAGGCAATTAAGAGCTAATTCCAAACGGATTGTGCGAGAATGGAGTTAGATTGAGTATGTCCAAGGATTGAGGACATCACTAAGGAAGGTGCTAACTTGAAGAATAGCACGACACTAAGGAAAATCACGAACTACCTCTAAACCACGCTCTAAAATACGGCCGTACTAGATTCCACGTTCTAGTCCACGGCCGTGGAACTTGGCAAGAGAAGCGTGGTGCATTCCAGCAACTTACACGGCCGTGGAGGGTTGTGACAAACCGTGACCAATTTCCACGCTCTAAATTACGGGCGTGGAACCCTTCCACGACCGTGATCTTGGCGGTCTTTCACGCAATATTTTAAGCCACGATCTTCTACGCAATGGGCTGGGCTCATATTTTATCCTACACTATAAAAGGACGGAAGAAGAGAGATTCCGTCACCTTCGCTTACACTTCGGTTTGCCCTAGTTTTACGCCTTCGTTCAAGATCGTCGTAGAGAGCTTTGCGCTTTGTCCTATTGCGATTTCCGGATTTACGGAAAGAGTGAAGATTTGGAAGACTTGTTCGTAAGAAGATTACGCTTCATCTTTAGGTTTGATTAGAAGACGGATTGACATCCCGTTCTTCGTTTTTATCTAAGATTTGTGATTATTCGCGTTATTCCGAATCTATTGACATTATTGTTCTTGATTTGTGGATTTGAGATTGATTTAAGATTTATTCAAAGTTTCCGGAAGTTTTCATCTTTCATTCTTTTAAATCTTGAATTTGATATCAATATGACTGTTGTTGGCTAAAACCCTTTAGCAATTCTAAGGTGAAGGGTTGATAGTTGTGGCTTAGATGATGATAGATCGATCGTAAACAGATTGGACCCTGAGAGTTAGAGAGAATCGCCGACGAACCTAATCCACGGTCTGTTCTTGAGCTTCCACGGCCGTGGAACTCAAGAACTACCCGTAGTTTTGTGTCAGTTTACGAACTTGCTTTTACTTTAATCCAAAGTTAAAGATTTGCTTTAACTTAGTCTTGGCTTGCCTTTTCTAGGTTGTAGTGAAGCCTCAACAACCTCTACCTCGATTCTGAGTGTCACAACCTTAATCGGCTTAGTTAGTCTTGATCCTTGGATTACAAGTTTGGGTATTTGACATTAATTCTTACCTTTAGAACCTTTCTATACTGAAGCCTCAACAACCTTTATAGAGAGTGTCTTTTAGGTGAGTCATATAGGGTTTTTGGAACTTCACCGTACGATTACCTTACATTCGTATACCTTTGCATACCTTAACTCTGTCCTTATATCTTTAGTATATCTTGAATCGATTGCCACAACTGAATTCCTGGATCTTTAGGATTGTTGTTTTCCCAATAATTTGAAAAGCTTCATACATTTACTTGCTTGATAACCTATAATTGGATTTAACCCCCCAAATCCCTGTGTTCGATACTCTGGAATTCTTGCTCAACTATATCGATCCGTACACTGCGGGTTCGCTTGCTTGATTCTAGTTTTATAAATTTAAAGCTTATTTGCACGCACGCTAAGTGGCGAACAGCTAGCTGAGGACTTACACAAGATAAAGGGCAAGTCTAGAGGAGATATCTGTTGTGGAGGGTTGGTGACCCACATTGCTACCGCTATGGGTCTGGATCTTTCTGCGTTTACACTGGTTGCGGCTGCGAAGCCGCTGGGATTGCAGGAGATGATCACGAGACGTATCCTCGTTCCTCGTGGTCTTGGCACGCCTTACGTTGCCATGCCATGGGAGACGACGGCTCCACAGGGCATTTTGTGGTCATCTCAGTTCTTGTCTTTGACCGACAGTACTGGTCTGCTACCTAGTTTCCTTACATACAAGATGCCATAGACGCTACTGCTAATGATGAGGAGGATTATGATGGAGGAGCTGTCATGGAGACCGGTACTGATACCGGCGGCCCTAGTGTTCCCATTGTCAATCTGGATGATGAGGCGACGGAGGAGGAGACAACAGCACCACCACCACCACCTTAGCATAGATCACGTAGACGTAGAGATTTCGAGGCTTACCGACGGATTGATGAGCTGAATGAGCAAATTATTGATTCTTATGCGGCCATGATAGTAGACATATCCCAGCGGTTCAATGATGAGCGCCGCCACACTAATGGATGGATGCATCAGATAGGGGAGAGCCAACATTACTAGCGTTGGATGATGGAGATTCAGTTCCAGCAGGTTATGGGCTATCCCTTTGATCCATCCCAGCACCCCTACATTTCACATCCACCATCACCAGTTGACGAGGACTAGAGCTTTATGGATTTATTTCTTTATTTATTATGCAGTTCAGCTAGGTCCGGTGAGTATTCTATTTCTTAGACTTATATTTGACCCATTGGGACAATGTGTCCCAAATATTGGGTATTGTGGATGTATTACGACTTATTTGCTTCGATGCTTGTATAGTTTGTATGACTCTTTCGGTTATTATTGTTTATTTGGCTTTATGTGCTTATCTGTCATTACATGCATACATACAAGTTTTGTTTGAGAAAAAACGTCAAAAACTGGTTTGAAATTTTTTTTTATGATCTCGACCGGGACGTTCATGGCTGATCGAGGATGAACACCTCGGATGACGCCAGAACACCTCGACCGAGGTGGGTTCTTAACTGAGAGATTTTCGAAACGTTTTGTGCTTCTTCTCTGGATATGACCTCAATGATGATTCTGTTTGCAAATTGGTTTTGAAATCCTTATATGCTCGAAAGGTTTTATGATATGTTTAAGTTGCAAAAATGCTTTGTGTGAAGTTCTAGCATGTTTAATAATTTGTTTTTATCAAAATAATGTTGGATTTGAAGTTGACACCACATGAAGAGTTCTATCACATTCTTCCTGGGATGATTAAGGCAACTCATTCTCTTCTCTTCTTCTTCTTCTTGACCATACTTTAGCCCCTCATATACATATTTGTCTCCCTTTACCTATCCGGAAATTTGGAAGCAAGCAAAGAAAAGCAAGTGAAAGTGAAGTTTAGATGTTGGCTGAAAGTGTTAGAAAGAAACAACTAGGTTTGGGGGAATCAAACATGATGATGAGTAACTCGGCACCATTCACATAGCCGGGTGTTTGTGTCTTGCCAAAGTCGGATTGAGCGATATTCCTAACGGGTCATGGTATGTGAATCAAGGGTTTAAGGCATCTTGAGAAATTGATGATTGCTGATCTCCTAGGCTTCGGTTATTGTGCACCTCTATCCATGCATCCTAAAAAGTAAAGTAAAAAAATAAGCAAAGCTTATTGGTGGAAGATGTTAAGTTTCAAAGAAAGTGAAGTAAGATCCTTTTTCTTGGATTCTAGAACCACATATCCTATATACATCCCACCTTGACACGTTTCTTGACCTCTTTTGGAAGCCCTTGAGACCTCGAGCTTGTTGATTGACTTGATGGTTTAAACTGAATTATACATGATTAATTTTGATAAATATGATTTATTATGCATTCTATGATTTTTTTATGCAAAGATGAACAACTTTCTTATACTTATAAAAGGTTTTGATCATGTCTTGATTTTTTTTCCATGAAGCATTCTCTTAGAGTGATCTATGAGTGGAGCACACCACCTAAATGTTTTGAAATGTTTTTCATTGATCTTTCTGACTTATAATCCATTCTATCTTGTACTAAGGGTTGGAACTTGCTTGGGAACAAGCAAGGGACAAGTATGGGGTATTTTGATAGCATGTATTATAGTCTATATTTTGGGATTGGTTTAGACGTTTTATCTTCATAAATCTGCATGTATGGATGTATATTCTTTGATTATATTGTTCTTTTGTCTATCTTTGCGGGAATTGAGGTCTACACCTAGTTTCGTTGTAATTGTAGGGAAAATGACACGTTTTGGAACGAAATGGAGTTAAGGAAGCTAAGGAGTCATTGAAGTACATTCTAGAGCTTTGAGAAGATCTCAGGAAGCATGAAAATGATTTAGAGGATTGATTTTGGACCAGATTCGAGATGATTTACATTTAGTTGAGATTCCCCTCGGTCAGCTACAAGGTCACCTCGACCGAGGTGATCTTGAGGAGCGTCCCGACCGAGGCGAACACCCTGCCGCCGGCGAGATCTTTATTTTTGGATGAGATCTTCTATTTTTGGAAGGAGAATATCATATATTTTTTGCTGGATTTTGGAAGGAAGATATTATATTTGGTTGATTTATTTTGAGAGATGGATATATTTTCTAGGAAATTATCTTTTTAAGATATTTTATCTTTGGAAGATAATTCTCCTATATAAAGGGTTGGATTTTCTACAATTCAGCCATGCTTGGAGCATCTGGAATTTCTAGAGAGTTGAAGGAAGACTTGAAGGAAGTTGAAGGATTGAAGTTCAAGGAAGGAAGGAATCATAGTTTGAGTTGGCTTTTGAAGGAGTTTGTAAGATCTTCTTAGATTGCTTTTGGTTTGTTGTCTTGTCTGATTGTGATTTGAGGAACACTAATTTGTTACTTGTTTGTTTCAGTTATTGAGACCTTTTTGTGTTAAGGTTTTCTTATTTGAATATTGATTCCTTTCTCATAAATTTGATTATTGTTATCATGATGATTGTTGGCTAAGTTTCTTATGCGATTCTAGGGTGATTGGCTGAAGGTTGTGGGAAAGACGATGATAGAATGATCTTAATCCCAGCTGGACCTTGAAAGCTCGATTTTGTACCTTAACCCTAGAACATCTCGGTCAGTTATTGAACATCTCGGCCGGGATGGAATATAACTGAACGAGGTGAACCTTATATGAGTTAAGAGTTTAAGTTTGTCAAATCCTATCTTATTATACCTTTCTTGGTTCAATGCAACTTAGGATGAGACTTACCCGGTGATTCCTTTTCTTGTTTACCCAAGATCATGAGTGTAGGTAATAAAGGTTTATCCTTTATTGGGGTTTGAGTGTGCCTTCATCCCATCCTTGTGAGTTAGCCTGAGACTTACCCGATAAAGGTTGATTCTATTCCCTTGGGTGGTGTGTTGGTTTGAGATTATAGTTCCTTTCCTTAGTACCTTGACTTACCCGGTGATAGGATCTTTGGTTTGGGATAGTGAGTAGTGAGACTTACCTGGTAATCTATTCCCACCTTAGAAACACCTTCCCTTTGCAAATCTCAGCTTTGTCCGCGTTATCCTTTGAGATCTTGAGTCGGTACCACAACTAGATGCTTTAATCTCTAGAATCCACATTCCCTTTATCTGACTTTTATATCATCTTTGATTGCTTTAATTCGTGATCATTAGTTATTTGACAACCTGATTTTCGTGCTTTGTTTCACCACAGTCCCTGTGTTCGACCCCTGGAATTCTTGCTTTATTACAATTGATCCGTACACTGTGGGTTCGCATATTGTTCAAGCATACTTCTTGGGTTATAAATATTAAAGCTTGCACACACCTTTTGGAGCGAACAGCACCAACAAACACCTATACATGAGAAACATAAGAGTTGAACTCATAAACAACAAATTGATGAATTTTTATAAAAGTACTTAAAATTATGGGTTGTGAAAACTTCCCTTAAGTATTTCTCTTGTGCATATAATGAAGTGTTGTTCATAAGAGTATTATTAGGATAGACAACAACACATGCATACATGTAAAAATAAAACACACAAATCATCATAGGCACGAAAAACTGGATGTTAGAAGGGTTGTTTTTCTAGCTCTCATTCTCAACTCATGATCAACTAACTTATGAACCTTAACAAGCATCTCCTAAGTCATATAAACATCTTCCAAGTCATGTCTACCTATAATAAACTCCTTAATATCTATATCTTCTAAAATGTTGAAGTCTAAGGTAGGTAATAAACTAGGAAGTCTCAAATCTACATTTGCAACTTCATCCTTAATGCCTTTCCTATAAGGAACCACCAAAGCCGGAACTCGAGATTGTACTTCTTGCACTCACGACAACATTCACCCTTATTATGGTGTTTTTTCTCACTTAGCAATTCATCACATGCATTTCAACAAACGCAAGTTTTGTCAATTAGTGTATGTTCTTGTTTTATTGAATCCTATTAAGATTAATTTGAGGACAAGTTTGAAAAGAAGGAAACAAAATCTTCTTCTCGATCAATCTTTAACGATACAAGTGTAGCTATTTACTAATTTCACATTATATTAAAGTTGACCAGTATGGTCATATAGTTGAACATTTGGTAATATAGTTGAACAATTGAGTATGTAGTTAAACAATTTCGAATATAGTTGAACAATTTGGTCATATAGTTGTACAATTAGAGATACAAATTAACACATTGGCCTTACCAAAAAAATTAACACTTTTTATAATTAAATAGTTTCGAATATTGTTGAACAATTGACCATATAGTTGAAGAATTAAGAATATAGTTGAATAATTGACTAACTTAGGAACCTTAACACACATCTCCCAAGTCATGTAAACATCTTCCAAGTCACATCCACCTATAATAAACTCCTTAATATCTACATCTTCTAAAATGCTCAAATATAAGGTATGTAATAAAACAGGAAGTCTCAAATCTACATTTGCAACTTTATCCTTAATGCATTTCCTATAAGGATCCACCAAAGCCGGAACTCGATATTGGACTTCACAAGTCTCTTTCAGTTCGATCCTATGGGTTCTAGAATACTCTGTGTTTTGAACTAAAGGCAAAACAAGGGGCATATCCTCATGGAGAAGTTATAGAGTATAATCTAAAGATAGATGCAACAAATTAGAGGTAAATCACAATTCAATTATATCATTATCACACTATAACTTAGTTACTACACATTTAACTCTAGATCATTCATACCATGCATGTGCACATCACACTCAATAATAGTATCCGATGTAGATTCATGTTCAAACTATTCAAGGTCATCTATTTCATGCTTATCATATTCAATATCATCTACTAAATCAAATTTATGCTCATTTGTTTGATCACTAGCTATAACATGTGACACAATTTTAGATTCTGATAAGTGTAATTCTAAGTGATTAAACGTTAAAGTAGAAGGTTTACAATCACTCCTCTTTGGATTTACGGTAACCGCAATTGATGATATCATCATTGATGATGATGAAGGTGGAATATTGACAGGTAGTGTGTTGCATGAACCATGGTGCTCGGAGGATGGTTTATCTCTTCTCAGCACGTGTGGCTCCTCTTGTAAGGGATGGAAAATTCGTGGATCCAATGCTTTCAACATGCTACAAATCTTGTCCATGCATGTAGGTAATGTTGGAGTGTATTGAGCCTCTCTAGTTGCCATACTTTTAGTCATACTTGCTAGATCACCCTTCATCTCTTTTAGAAGCTGAAATATCTTGGATTCTACTAAATCGATTGGACTACTTTCCCTAGACATGCTTACATAAATAACAAATATATTTAAACAAGTTATGGTTAGTGAAAATTCAAAAAGTTTACAAGTGTTTCTCTCTTGCTCTCATTGCCTACTTGTTGCTTGTAGGCTTCTTTGATGAATTGCCTTGAGAGGATCGATACTTTAAGTGAGATCAATGTACTAGGGCAACCTATATAGATGTTGAAGGGGTTGTTGCACGTGAATTTATTCATTGCACACAAGTTTTGAACATAAAAACAAGAAGAAAGACTCAAAACAAACAAGTAGAAAGGGAATTCACACACAAAAGAAGAAAGGTAACAAAGAAGAGAAGAAACAAGAATCCTTAGAAAATAAACCTTACTTACCTCAACATGTGTAAATGGAGAAGAGTTGGGTGTCAAACGGTGAGGGGTTAAGAGGGTGGGAATCTGACGTGAAATAGAAGGAGGGTAGAATAGGAATGTTGTGTCACTTAAGTCTTCAATCTTAACTTGGATCTTATTTTTTGACGACCTTACAATAGTACAAACTAACACATAAAATTTAAATGAATGACTATTTTCTTTCTTTTCTTTTTATTTCTTTTCTTTTCATTTATAACAAAGTTGTCAAATAAAGAAATTAAATGAAGAGGATAGCTAATGAAGGGAAGTAATAAAAAAAATAGAAGTTGAAATTAACCCTCAAAAATATATTTGAATTGGTCTTGTTAGTTGCCTTCATTGTAGGAGAGCGGGGTTGATTCACTTGTACACACATACCTGATTGTTAGTTGAATCAAATCACGTTTCTCTTCTCTTTTTCTTTGTTAAAAACATTTTTCCTAGAGCAGCCTTCACCGAACGTTGAAAGATGGTAGTTTTTTGTGGTTTTGTGGCTAATTCTTCAATCAACACAAGAACAATGCAAGACTCTAAACAAAACTACAAGACTCAAATTCAAAGAAAAAAGACTCAATAGACTCGAATTGACTCAAGAGAAAAGAAAACTCATACCGTGGATGATGGTTGATGGAAGAGGTTGTTTGTCGACTAGCTCTTATACCAATTGATATGGAGATGATCCGTACTTCCTCGATTTAGACAATGAAAAGTCAATGGAACTTGATTTTGGATGAGATACTCTATACAAACAAATAAAAGGAATCAAACATGAGATATATGACTAAGAAAGACACATTGATGAAGTTAGAAGAAATGGAACGAAATAGATGATAGATAGAGAAGATAGACCCATAGAGAAAACGTTTGCAAGAACCCCGCGGTCAAAGACCAAAACAACACAACCAACGACTCTAACTTGTACAACTCCACACAATCTCAACAATAAAGGTT
The DNA here is from genome assembly GCA_033239045.1 of Fagopyrum esculentum. Classification (NCBI taxonomy): domain Eukaryota; kingdom Viridiplantae; phylum Streptophyta; class Magnoliopsida; order Caryophyllales; family Polygonaceae; genus Fagopyrum; species Fagopyrum esculentum. The sequence goes on from BSUD01000002.1 coordinate 133,487,519, forward strand.
GAGAAGCATGAAAAGGATGATTATGGAGCCTATGACACCAATCTTAGAGAAGATTGATACACGCAAGTCAACTAAGCCAAAAAAAACAAGATTGTTGTACTTTGCTCACTAAGAACCTCTTTGTGAATTGCAATTTATGTAAAACTTTGAGCTTAACAATGGTTGATCTAATCCTAAAACTGATTTTAAAAAAGGTTTATTATAATATTAAAACATATTAAAAACCTTAAATGTATTAAAATACCAAGTCTAAATGAATTGCATTATGATATCTTAAACAAGCTTCATTCAAACACACATCACATGCCTAAGAAGATGAAGTCAAGTGTACATAGGGATGTGTGGGGCTGTATGGGCAACTTCTACGTATGCATGGGACATCCACACTTGTGCTAGCTTTCTTGGAGATGTCTCCACCTCCAGCCATGGGTGGGATATCACAAGAATCCTCATGGATACATTTAAGGTCATGGCTGACCACTTAGAAGCAAATACCATCAACATTATATACAACTCTTGTGCAAGGTCCTTAGCTTAAAACATAGTGTGGCACTTTTATGGGTGGGATCTAGAGGGCATGAAGAAGGTGGTGTTGATGCTTCAGCATCAACTAATCATGCTCTCGTTTTTGATATCTCCTAACTTAATCTATAGCATCTTAATAATGCATCTCATCTAAATATTTACCTCTCATTTGAGGCTTAGAATAGATACCAAGGAATTTCAACAGCTAAGGTCAATAACTAATCCTACGAAGACAATATACAAGTTATCACTAACACAATTAACAAAGGAAGCAATTCTCAAACTATTGTTAGAATCCCTAAGTTCACACCTCTAGAGAAAGATTAATATTGCATGCATAAACATAATCAAGCATTTAAGACTACATTCACATCATAGCAAAACAATCATGTATTGGAATTTTCACCCCTGAAACCCTAGGATGAGATTTAGCTACTCATGGGAAAAATGACAATGAAATAGAATTGAACTATGCTATTATAAACAACAACTTAAAAAGAACATGTAACTAATAAATAAGACTTTGTACCTTACAAACTTGCTTTAAATCTTCAAAATAAGTAGAAGAGAGAACTAGCTAGTGTTTTCTTAGAGTCATTATGGGAATTAACTAGAACCCCTAAGGGCATATCTAACACAAAAAGAGGACTCCTTACCAATCAAGGGTGAATGGGGTATTTAATGAAATCTAGTGGACCTTTGGAGGAAATAAATGAACCTTTTGGGAAACAAAATGGACCCTTAGGGCCTGTTTACCTTGCGGGTTTATAAACTAAATGATAGTTTATAAACCTTAGCTGATTTTGTGTAACCGTTTACATGTGTATGAGTTTTTATTTGAACGAGTTTATTTGGGTTTTTAAACCCGTAAAAAATAACCTTCTCAAGATGAGGTTATTTTTATTTGGGTTTTTAAACCCGTATAAACCCATTAGTTTATAAACCCGAATAAACTCAAACCCTTACTAAACAGGCCCTTAGAGAAGACAAATGGACATTTGGAGAAAATAGAACTTTGGAACACCCCACACACACGCACGCACGCACGCACGCATATAGATTAGACAAATACCCTTAATGAAAGGTAAAAAAATGTACTAGGTCTTCTCTGTGCAAAGTATCAAGTTATAGCCCTTCAAAATATACTTAAAGTGGGTACTTGTGGGTCTTCTAACTTATTATGAGGCCTCCTATATCTTCATTTTACCAAAAGTGCGGAAAAATATGTACAGATCTTCTTGTGTCCACGAGCCTTCATTGTTTGCTTCATGGCTCTTCTATGAAAATTTCAAACATCCATACTTGACATCAAGTGTACTCTTGCTCGTTCTTGATCCTTAGCCTCATTTTATGCTTCTCAATACTTTAATATTGACCTATTTCTAACTCAAGGGCTCGTTTGGGACATTTTGTTTTTAGCATTTTAAGTTCACGGATGCTTCAAATCACACCTACAAGACAACTTAAAGTGAGTAGACATTCAGTTAACATTATATGCTCATAATGGAATGTGTGGATGCATACTTCATGCAATTCTAAAACTAAATTGACACTTATAACATTTAAAACGTAAGCATGAAAACATGATATCAGTCCATCAACACCTTAAACACCCCTCCCCCTAAACACCCAAAGAATGAGGGTGTTGATAATGTCATTAACACCGTCAAACACCAAAATAATAGATGATGGTGTTGTTTCAACATACCACACAAAAATAGTGGGTGTTGGTGATGTCATTAACATCCCAAACACCAAAATTTGGAGTTTTACTGTTATCATCAACACTTTAAACACCTAACATAGTGTATTAATGTTGTCTTTAATTAATGCCCAAACAAAGGGTGTTAGAATTTTCATTAACACCATAAACACAAAAACAAAGGTGTTTGTAATACCATCAACTCTCTCAACACACAAAAACAAGGGTATTATAGTGACATCAACACCCCAAATACCAAAATCAATGATGAGCTATCATCAATACCCCAAACACCAAAACAAGGGTGTTTGTGTTGTCAGCAACACCCCCAAACACCGAAGTAGAATTGTTGGGGTTGTCATTAACACCCCAAACATACATTGTTAACAAGATAAACCAAATTTAAAATAAAGTGAACAAATCAATCATGCACACATTATCAACAAAATCAATCATACATTGTCGTGGAACTTGGCATTTATGTACAAGTACTACTTGTACATTCATGCCAAGAGAGACAACCTTTGGATGAGGTGGATCCATCACAAGTACTTATAATTAGTGGAGCTTGAGGATTAGGTGATTCATTGTCGGGATTTGTCTTTGGTAAAGACAATCATGGGTTCTAGGGATGAGGCAACTACTTTTGCGGATCATTCGACGTCGTTGGAGGAAGTGGGAGTCTTGCTGTCATAGGTAAAACATTTTGGGTAGTTAAGGCTTATGAGATGTTTAAGAAGCATGAGGAGGAGGTGGAGTGGTACAGAGTGGTGCGAAATTCATCCAACATGCTCAAGCACTACTTTATTCTATAGATACCGATCCTTAGTCGGCTATCCACCAAGGACATGTACTTCCTTGATATTGATTCGATGTTCCACTTGTATGGGAGAGTGTGTGAGTCTCATGACCACTTGATCTTCGGTTGTATGTATGCATGAGAGGTGGAGGTAAGTATGTGAGGATTTTGGGATGCCTGGTGACATTACCACAAGATTTAAATTGGTTGGTTCACATTGTGTCTGACAAGAGTTGGTCGAGTAGGTCACGGATATATGCTTTATCTGCTACGGTTTACTACCTTTGGCATGCAAGGAATGACTTGGGTTTTGACCGGAACATGATTCTGATTAATGTACTTGAAAGATCGATCAAGTCACGTGTCTACAGTTTGTTACATGAGGCCTTCCTTTTCAGAGTCGGCGAGAGGATTCCATATTAGTTTATGCACTCTATTACTGAGTTATATTTTTCTTTGTCGTTTGCTTTATATTTGTACCGAGCTTGTTCCTCGTTTGTTGATGGATTTGCCAAGGTGTGCTGGCCCTTGTCTCGATGTTTTGGCACTTGTATGGCTTGTGAGTGTCTTAGTCTACTGATGTCATTGTTAAAGGTTGACGGACCTTATGAGTGGTGCCTGATCCGATGTATGTATTTGTTTAATGGTAGGGTAGTTGATACGTTTAGAAGGATTGTCTGCTTGCCTGGAACAAACGGTTTGATCTTTTGGACCATTGACAGTATGCCATGATTGTGTTTATATACATTGTTATGTTAGTTATGCTCCTTTATTTTTTTTATGAATTACAATTACCCAAAACAAATCAAAACATAATTTATGTTGTTTTTGAGAAGAATGATAATCATCACCGAAATCTAGCTTTATTGTGTCGAAAATTTGGGATGTCTTCTTGTGTTTTTGCTTTTCTTGTTTAATTAATCGACACGAACGATTATGAAGAATGGTAGCAAAAATCGTTTCGATTATTATGGTATCTCTAGTTTGTTGAATCAAAGAAGTTTATGCGATTGATATGAAAGTAGGAAGGCTTTTCATAGAGTATGAACAGAAGTGATATATAGGACATAGGAGATAAAAATATCAATCTTGTATATAATATATACAAAAGATAATAATACATAGTAAAAGCGGATTTACATACCTAACAGCCCAAAATCACATGTTCAACTAACCAATACACAGTGGTTAGTTGAATGCACCAATCACTAATTTAATAATGAAGAGCATTAATATATTCCAAGCATGATTTATATATACCACAGACCCTGCTGCTTACAAACCTCTATAAATAGCTCCTGCAAACACATTGTCGATCATCACATACACCACATTTGTATAACCATTATCATTTACCGACGGCCGATTGACATGGCGTGGGGGTTGAGGTTGGCGACGGTTTTGGCGACGGTGGTGATTCTGTCGCAAGTGCAAATGAGTATGCAACTTCCATGGAACCATCCCTTGAGACGAGTCGTGGACCGAGTTAACCAGAAGGAAGGGCCTTTTATTGGTCTTGTTATGGCCTTTGGTAAAGAGGAAATGGTTCTCATAGCCTCAGGCCACTTCACTCCTAGCCCATATGTCCCTGCTGTTCAAATTGCTGGTAGGTTATTACGTACAGTTTTAATGATAAAATATGTTTATTCATAATAATTAATTGCATGCAGCGTAAATGATATATCGAAATCCTACGTAAAAATATAATAAAATAAGTTTTAATTATGTTTATATGTGCAGGGAGGGTGTTTAACATTGGAACGATCAAAGATGTACCTACTATTTACGTCATGACCGGAGAACAAATCGTATGACAGATTTCTCTTTATCTATTACAATAAATTTTATTTTAATTGATTTTTTTTGTCTCATGTTTATTACGTGGAGTGCAGGCAAACGCGGCAATGACAATGCAAATATTGTACGACACATTTGATATTGTCGGAGTGGTTCACTACGGTATAGCCGGAGCTGTGAACGCTTCTTTGAACGTTGGAGACGTTGTCATACCCGACTATGTTGCCTACTCTAACTCGTGGCATTGGATTGTAAGACTTGTGATCTTAAGCTCACTCATAGCTTATAATTGCCTATAGAAAATTAGTATGTATTTATTCGGTGTTTGAAATGTATAGAATAACGCAACAGAAGCAGACGACGGATGGGTTATGACATTCGGAAACTTCAGTCTCCCGGAACCCGGCCAAAGTTTACTCGGACAGATTGAGTTCAATGCCGTTGAAGTATACACCGAACAATTCAACAACGGAAGTCGAATGAACGAGACCTTCTGGATCCAATCGGATCCTGCTTGGTTCAATTTGTCTCTTAGTCTTAAGGTAATTCAATTTGAATCAATATTATTATTTGATGTTTTGGGCCCTATAAATCGATTATTAAATTTTAAAATACGTGGTGAGATCTTTGTTACACTATTTGTGTGGTTTCTCTGACGTCATAGTGGATACATTTCTAGATTAAAAATTATAATAATATAATAATAAAATAATAAAATAAGATAAAACTAATCATAGATAAAACGAGCTGTATATTTAATTTGTAAAATAGAATATTTAGACTGGTGAGCTAGCAGGGATCGCGGGGGATGCAAATAATGTTGTCGACTTACGGCGGGTTGAGAATTTGGGTCAAATTATATCGGATCGGGTCATTTTCAGATGGGTAAACTCATTTAGTAATTATACTCCTATTTAACTCAGTTATTTTATTTAGAGAATTTATATATAGTAAAATAAGAGGGCGTACAAAACAAAAATTTATAATAAAATAAAAGTCTTTTTAACCCAATTCATTTTTATAGAATTGGTTAATTTTGATTTTGCATGCAGGATGTAGAGCTAGACCAATGCTTAAATTGGACGTCTCCTGAGGTTTGCACAACGACACAACCAACTTCTCACTTCGGACTCAAAGGATCAACTTCAAACGTTTACCTTGCCAACGTTGCCTTCAGAGACTTCACCTACCGCACCTTCAACTTCTCCATTGCCGATGAGGAAACGGCAGCGGTCATCCAGACATCGGTATCAAACAACAAGCCTTGTGTCGTCTTTAGGGGAATTTCTGACCTGGGAGGCGGCACTGCCAACTCGACCCAAACAGCTTTCTCCAGTGACCTAGGGGCCACCCTCGACGTCAAAACCCTAGCCGCCTATAATTGCATGAAAATGTCCGTTGCCTTCATTGAGCTCTTTGGTGCCAGTGCTAATCTTATCCGTACCATTTAGCCACCTACTATGGTATATGTATGTGTGGCTTGAAGTAATGTGTGTTTCCATTTTGCTAAGATCTATGAGTATTTGTGTGTAGAGGCTACGTGAAGCAGTATTATTGGCCTTAGTAGTATTGTGTAGTCCTCTACCGAATAATTTATCAATGAAGTAGATAAGCTTAAATGAAACGGTTTCTTGATGCGGGGTTAAGCCATTACGACTTATGATCTAGACAAATAGCCCTACACCACCTCACCCGTTAAATGAGATGCTTTCTTCACACAATTCAACAATGGCTATCAATGAAGAATGACGAAAATGAAACAGAAAGGATATATGTAAGATGAACGAATGATAGTTTGGTAGATGAGTGAGCTACAGATAAGGAGATCAATTGAAAGACCCTTGATCAAGATGATCAAGAATTAAACTAATGTCTTACCTCAACCCTTTCTCAATACAACCTTAGACAAACCTTCAATGGAGACAAGCACGAGGAGGCTAATTATGAAATATGAGCACTAATCTCTAAGGAAATTAGCACACACAAGAATCAACCAAGAAATAACACACGATTCAATCAAGCTCTCTCTATAATTGAATTTTTGAAAATGCACAATGAACTAATACACGGTTTTTGCTTCAAAAATAATCTAACTAGAAAGAAAATGTACAAGGAAGACCTTTACGTGTCTTTCAAAGCCTTCTTCCTAAAAAGAAAAATAATTAACAAAAAATAGGTAATTAAACTAAGTATAAAATGGTTAACTAGGCCTTTTACCACTATTACTCTAGTAATAATACCAATAGCATAAACTCATTAATTAAATATACCCTTAATAGAGTAATAGTGGTAAGTCAATTAGAGTGATAAAAATTAGAGTAAAAGGGGTAAGTAGGCGTTTGATGTATTATTGTAGATAAAATAGTCAGTTAAGTATTTAGGTATATAAACTAGGCCCTTCATTTTTTTGTAGAAAAAATAAATTAATTAATAAATCAAATAACTTCCATGTTTATCCACACACTCTCTCCTAATTAATATTGTATTTTTATTTAAATTAGGAAAAGATCAAATCAAATAACTTCCACGTTTATCTACACTCTCTCCTAATTACTATTGTAATTTTATTTTAATTAGGAAAGCATCAAATCTTTACCGATTAACAAGGAAACGGTTATACGGTATATATCTCTACAATAACGTTCCTAATCTATCGCTTTCGATTGAATTGAGCGATTATTGTATCATTGTGACACCAACAGTCATCATTGATCTAAAAATATTGTTCGCAAGATTAGTTGTTTGTTGTCGTTTGATCTTCTCTGCTATTCGTCGCGGTAGTCTGAACAATATCGGTGGTTAGTGCACTGTATTTTGATAGATCGTCGTTTGTAAATGCCTGTAACTAACTATTTACTCGATGGTGATCCTACATAATTATGTAAATGTTGGCTGTGAAGATTTCAAGTATGTCTCAAAGCTGTGAAGATGCATACATTTTTATGTTCTTGCCATACATATATTGTAAATGTTGGTTGTCTTTGTTTCACCGTGTGTTGATTTTATGTACATTAGAATTAATACATTGTATGAATCTTCCATGTACGTTGTGTTTATGTAAGTGGACATGTGTTGTTTAGTAATGATTTCTTATGTACCCAATAGTTTTAGACACAACTTAATTTTGTACATATATGTACTGTATTGAATAAAACAATTAAGCTTATGTACACGATTTGTTCATGTACATTAATGTAGGGATTTCTGTTGACGGCGAAGAAGGGTTTAGGAAAAAATGAATTCATGTACATTAATGTAGGAAATTATGTACAAATTTGTGCTATCTGTGAAAATTATGTACATAATTTGTGCTCCGATTTATGCTCAGAAACTGTATATTATTCTCGGAAAAGTTTCCAATTCGAAGATCCCATTCCCATCAGTTTTCCGATCGAGTTTTTCTTAATTTTATTTTCATTTCTTTTGTTTAATTGTTTTTTTTTTCTGTGCCTCTTCCCTTTCCATCATGGCATCTGAGCCTGTGATGTACCGCTCAAACAGAGGAGTCATAGCTTCTACCGCCCATCCTACATCCCTAGCTTTTGGTTCTACACTAGCCAACTACTGTTTGTTTTTTTTACTCCTCACGTTACCTCCCTTCTCTTAGACTCCTCATCCCTTTGATTCTCATCTCTCGAACTCTCTGTACTCTCATATGACCACTCCTGAGCAGCTCTCAACTCTCACTCGTGCTCCTCAGCCCTCCCACACCTCCTCTGTCGAGCCTATCTCCCTTGTCGTTCGTCTCTCTCTCCTCGCACCACCGGAAATCAGAGCTGCCTACCACCGAGATGAGATGCCTTCGCATCGCCTTGCCGGAGACCTGCCTGCCTTCGTCCACCGGAGCTCCACCAGGAAGCCCTAGCCGCCACCCTGTGTGTTGTCTTCCCTGCCGCCTCGATGGCCCTACCGCCTGGAGCCCTTGCCGAAGTGTTTGCAACCACCAGTGCAGTCATCCCTCCTCTGCACTGCCTTTTTTTCCTCTATAGCCACCAAGTGGGAGCAACAGACGCCGGAACTCCAGTGCAGCCGCCACGGGAAGAGCCATCCGCTGCAGAATCGACGCCGAGATTCCGCGTTGCCTTCTTCCTTCACCGGAGAAGCCTCTGTCGGCCGCCGCCCTGTTTTTTTTTTCCTTCCCCAGCCCTGCGCTGATGTACCAACATGAAGAAAACCCTTCTAGGGTTATTTGCAATCGGCCCCCTGAGTTTTGGTATAATTGCAAAATGTGCCCATCATTTATTATTGCAGATTTGTACCCAAATTTTGAAAAGTCGCGATTATGCCCTCTGCAGGAAATTAATTACAAAGGATGGCCAAACTTTTGATCACCAATTTATGTCCCATATTTATAAATTGTATTAATTGAAGGAAAATGTATTTATGGCTTTTAAATTTGGGATTAACTTGAATTATATTCTTATTTATATATACCATATATATTAAGCTCATGTTGGATTAATTACGGGTTATGACTCAAAGATTAAATTACGAGATTTTAACGTTGGCTTTGAAAACGAGTTTTACCTTGAGTTTATGATGTTATACAATTTGCCCGGAATATTATATTTACGGTTTTTAACTTGGGTTTTAGAAGTGGGTTTTCCTTAGATTATATATGTTCATTATTCCGTTCAAATTTAGCTTATAAGCTAAATTTGTTTAGTTTGGTGCTAGGTTCGGAAGTGCCCCGATAAATGCCTAACGAGTCCAAGTCGACATCCGTTGAACGACTTCAGTCTTTTGACGTCGTGTGAGTATTCTTTCCTCTCGGTTTAGTTATGTTAAGTTTTAGTATCATGCTAGGATGGATATAGCATAACTTAGAGTTAATGTCAAGTAGTGGCTTTGAACCTAGGTGAGTTTCGAAGATTTGATATTGTTTGATGGGTTATGTTGATTCCAAGCTTGAGGTGTTGGTTATCTTCCGAGATTGTTATAAGACTTTAAGTTATATGGTTGATCTTGTGAGCGTTTTGAGGCTCGAGGTGGGCTTGTATGATCTTGTACGATTTTGGAGTTAGGTTTGACTTATCCTAGTTGCGTTGTGAGTTATGATCTTGCGAGATCCGAGGGTTTAGAAGTCTTAGGACTTCTAGCATGTGTTGAGTGTGATGTGAGCATGAGGGATTCTAGGATGTGGTCCTAGAATTGAGAGTCAAATGGTCTTGCGTAGATCATTTGTATAGAAGTCTAAGACTTCTATTGTGAGTGGGTTGTTGTTGATATAGTTATCTTCTTGTGAGCAGGTTATGGGCTTCCTCCCTAAGGAAGGAGAGTGTTGTGAGTTGAGTGTGGTGACGAGGTAAGTCTCCGGACTTACTTAGCTCGTATTCCTTGTATTAGCATTGATGTGTGTTTGGTGGTGTGTGTTTATTCTTTATTGTTTATAACAACTAAACCGGAAATAGGACCACCGACCTTTATACTATTTGGCCCAAGTGTATGATAACGGGCGGTGACATCACTGCCTAGCTCTTGCGTAGAGCTAGGAGGTTCTTGGCGACTAGCCCGTGTGGTTAGACGGTCGGAGGCATCCACCGTTCCATGCGGTAAGTGGGGACCGAGGCGAGTTTCGGGAGATTCTCGTGTCACAAAAGAAGTTGAATTAGAACGGGATACGACTTAATAATAAAAAGATAATAAACCGGACTTGTGTGATTTGGTGTACATTGTGTGTTATGCTGATTTACTTGTGTTTGTGCCTTTCACCTTGATTCTAATGCTTCGAATATTAGCTAACGGTTTTATACCGATTGTTGTAGATTGTCTTGCAGGTTAGTAATGCGGCCGAGAGATCCGGAAGGGTGGGCAGCCGGGGTCCGTACATTTTAGGAAGGGTTTTGTTTGGAGTCATGTTTGGAGTTTTGTATATTGTATTATTGTATGCCGCATGTATGGCGTTTGGTCTTTGTAGTTGTTTTCGGCTGATGTCCGTTGTTTGTTTTCTTTTGGGTTTTCTTACATTGCATAAAATGTATTTCGGTTTTGGCCTATATTTGTGCCTTGTTGCAAGATCCGGTAAAATTGTTGTCAAGCTAAGGGTCGGGACCCATTGTGAGGTCCCAACCCGTAGCGCCCCGAGTCCCGCGGATTTGGGGTGTTACAACAGGTATATTTGTCATTGTTTTGAGATATATGTGACACTTTAACACGACTTTCTTTGGTACTTACTTTGCTTTTTTAGCACAACTATTTCTGACACCTCAAGTGTCGCAATTTACAATTAAATTATAAAAAAAATAATTGAACAATATAGTTATCTGTTTTCAACACCACTTTTAGTAAGTGAACATTATTACATATATATTTGTCCATGACTCTCTCCAATTCTTTGCATATTATAGGAACTAAAAAAGAGAGACAATAGTAAATTAAGCGTTTGATGAAAGAATAGGAAGCGGGTGTAAGAAGACGATGTCGCTATGTGATTTGGTGAAACCAAAGAAAAAAGAGTGACAATAGTTTATAAATTAAGTCATTATATCTGTTCATGGCATGCCTCGACCACCTATTGTGTTGATAACCATTATCAATGGGCTTCGCTCTTCCACCTTCATGCTTATGGTTTGGGCATGGCTTCTCATAATCCACCACATCCTTCTCTACAACCTTTCTTGACCTCTTTTATCACTCCCTTTAATACAACTACAATTTGTAATACAAACCAAAACAATATCAAAAATATTATGGGCTACTAGGTTAATATTAAAATTTGTAAAAAGCTGCAGCCTCCATGATCCTACAAGTCTTTTATTTAGATAGTGTAAATGAAGCAGTAAGAGATGAGGGACACATACACAAGAAAAACCGTTCACAGCTTCAATGACCCACTATCTTGATGACAAATCCACTGAAATCAATAATACAACTCAAAATGCAGTATTAAAAGTTGTCAAGTCTATGAAAGAGCAATTAGTAAGGTCAACAACCCTTCATAAGTTCAACTGAAACAAATTTAGTAAGGGAGTATGACAAAAAAAAAGGCACCAACATGAATCAGGCATTGATCAAATATAACTATTAGTTATCATCTCTATACATGAATCAGATCTTAATCTCAGTAGTGAACAAATGCCAAGTACACTAGATTGCCTAGAAGAGGATGCATATGCAATAATTATCACCATCTACTGTGATGAAGAACCGTTTGATCTTCCTAATATTGGCTAAAAAAATCAGCTTAGACATTCATGCAACATATCTAGGTAGAAGTGGATGATTCACTATTTAGAGTAAGACTCCTACAGATACAACAATGGGGAATTAATTAGTAATTAGGGATTTCATGACCTAAAAGCATACGGTAATGAAAGATACGATGCTCAAGTAATGAGGGATACTAATCAACTTCTAGTGTTCATATCTATCACATACATGGCTATATCCACCCAAAAGTTTGCGATATCCAGTAGAGCGCAGTGAGCACCCTTTTAATTGATAAAAAAATAAAATTATCCCTTGTTCCAACTGATTTTGCATCCTTCCTCTTTCGAAAAGATACTAATTTGTCTATAGGGATTCAAAGTAAAATAGAACAACAAGTTTAACTCTGATAAAGCATATAAAGAGCATGATTTCTATTTCAAATCACATAAGGAACACAACAAAGTATCACAATGAGCATTGAACAACCTTTCTAACCTCATCCTTCACATGAGGAAGACAGCAAAGTATCACAGACTTCACACTCACCACCTGAGAACTCGTCGGCGACATAAGCCAGACCATACACTAGTTCGCTTGAGAACTCGTCGGCGATAAGATTCTCTTCATTTGCAAAAAAATAAAAGTATTAGAAGTTTTCATCGATCAATGCAATGGTTTAGAAACGAAGAAGAAACAAAGATTTACCAGTTCCAATGGAGTATCTCCATGAAACAAAAGCTCTGAGTTGCCGAGCTGCTTTCTTCACATTATCTCCTTTGGCCTTCAGAAACATCAACACACAAGCCGCATTGCTGAACTTTTCCTATTTGAAATTCACACATCAAATTGAGGTTAAACAAAACAGAGTGTTGTCTGAGAACAATTGAAGCAAAAACAAGAAAAATTCGGGAATTACTTGTTTGACAGTCAAGCAAGCTTGCTTCCGGAGAAGAGAAAGTATGGCTTGGACTTTTTCTCATCTCTCCTTGATTATCTGTTGTTGCTCTTTCTTCATCGTTGCGATTGAGATGAGAAAAACAGATATCGGAGATGTAATGGAGTTGCGAATCCCTAGCTATCAACAAGAAGAAAAAAAAGAATTTTTAATAAGTTGATTTCTCTGTCCATCGCGGTTGATTTGTGTGCCAAGCTTCTGTTTCACGCAATCAATTTTCAATAACACAAATCGAGAAAGAATAAACAAAACAACGAAAAAAGAGAGTCAAGGTTCATTGAGACAGAGAGAGGAGCTGTGAAGAAGAAAACACCGACACTGAAGTGAAGTGAAGGGGAGGGCAGATAGTCAAGGTTCATTTGCGAGAAGAAGAAACTTTGCGAGTCGCTTAGACAGTACCTGATTATCCTAACCTAATATTGTGACACGTTCTCGTGTCCATAAAATAAAATAAAAAAGCGACACTCAAAATGTGTCACTATTTGTGTCATTTGCGACATACAAAGGTGTCTCTATTTGTGTCATTTGCGACACATCAAGATGTCTCTCTTTGTGTCATTTGCGACACATATATGTGTCCAAAATTTGCGACTCATTAACGTGTCTCTGATACCGCCATTTGCGACACTTATATGTGCCGAAAAACCGAGGCACCTTAAGGTGTCGCAATTTACCAATGGTTTTGCGAATGCAAATTTTTTGCGACACATTGACATAGTGTCGAAAGGAAAGTGTCGCATATAGTGCGCGTTTCTAGTAGTGTTTATGATGTTTTCCAAATGACATGCATGACATAGAGAAGATGATTTCTCCTTATTACAACGAAAGAAAGATGAATTTCGATGTAAATCTAGAACAGGATCTCCGGGATGAGCTAGACGAGTGTACAAAAGACTTGGTGACTCTATAGAAGGAGCGTGGTCATGGGAAGAAAAATCAAAAGGGTCAAACTCGACACTAGCAAGGTTATTAAAAGTGAACCGTCTAACGGATACAAGATTTTTAACAATTTTTGGTGCAACAAGGACATTGGATAACCGTAAGGGTTGGTTTGTGGTCGGGAAACTAGTTTCTCCAATACTTGTAGATGGAATACATATGTCATTGCCAACAATTATCGAATTAAAGGGATCATTATGCGAAATAGAAGAGAGTATACCTGGAGTATGAGTCATGTGTGAAGTGACGCCCGTGTCCATGTACCAATAGTTGTCCGTCGGATTCAACGACATAGTGGCAAATGAATAGTCTAGAGCAGTGGGCTGAAATTTAGCATGCAGATGGGCCTGCGGAGGCATTGGGCCGAGTAGGCTGGGTTGATACGGCAGCTGGGGATAGGGACGGATGGGCCGGATTGGGGCAGGGCCTATGGGCAACCAGGCTGGAGCAGGTGGGCCTTCGGGAAAGTGGGTCGTGGGCTGTGATAGAGGGACCCACCCGGCGTTAGGGCACCGCACAAAGTGAGTCGGCGCCTGTTGCGTAGGGTTGTCGCAAGAGCTCGCTGCCGACCCTTTCGTCCCCTACTGCGGCGCTGCTAGGACTGGTCCGACGTTGCCGGAGAGGAGCCGATTGTTGCCAGTACAGGTGAGCCGGTGGTCGGGTTGTGGTGGGTTGTAGTGAGGGCGGTTATTAACATGACCCACCAGTCAGATACCATGTGAAAATATGGATAAATTTCCATCGACTGATGGGTCATGTTAATAACCAAACGTATTTACATAATTACACAAGGCATCCCTCTGTTTAACTCTATTGACATATTAGTTCTATCTTGTGAGAATATAGATAGATTCTCCTTAGATTTCCATTGACTGATGGGTCATATTAATATCTAAACGTATTTACATAATTAAATAGGACAACCCTCTATTTAACTCTATTTACTTATTAATTCTATCACTCGGAATAATTTTTAAGATATTTGTAATTTGAATGAAGGTCAACAAGTTTGTATATCTAACTCATTTGGAGCTCGAGGAATGCTCTAAAAACGAGCCCTATAAGATCCGACTATGTTTTAGTGGTAGGTGAAGTCGGTCAAAAGATGTAACGAGACATTAACATTGGTTTAGGTGACTCAATTTGAATCTGATTTTATAATTCTAATATATGCTTACTTACTAGTTTGAAAGCTTCTCGCCTGACTTTATTTATATGAAAATAATCAAACGAGAACCACAGCTCTTACAGTAAAACAGTCTGTTTAGACCATTGATTTATGTTGGAGATAATAAGGTCCCACATCGTAAGATGGGCTCCGAGTCTAGTATATAAGATTGGTGAGCTACTCTTTCTATTGTCAATGACCCCTGCTCTACCGGTCCGTCTATATCGGACTTTGACAGTTTAACCGGGTGATAAATTTTTATAATAAATAACATATCATTATTAAGTGTCATTCTCTCCATAAGTTTATTTGTCTAACCCAATCTATATTATATTATCTCGTTAAAATACCTTATAAACCAGCATATCTAAAAGCCCAATGTTGAATTTAATTTCTGCCTTGGACGTGTCCCTATCAAAATAAGATTGTTATAACTTTTTAGAATTTTTTTTTAAAAAAAATCATAGTTGTTATAACTTTAGTTCAAAGTTTTTATACGAATTGTTTAAAATTTTTGTTAATTTAGTTTACAAATTTTACACTATGATTTTATATCTTAATTTTTTGTATTATTCTCAAGTAACGTTCATGTAAAACGTTTTTATTCTAATATTTTTTTAGTTTAAAACTTTTATATTATTAGTTTATAGAGTATTTTACTATTTCAACATTTTTATAATATTAGTTCCATATTAGAATTGGTAGTATACAAAATTTGAACAAATTAAATAAAAGTTTTGAACTAATAACATAACAATTACAAACTTTTTTTTGTAAAAATATATATAATGTTAATACAAATAAGGTTGAGCTAATAAAATAAATTTTTGGAAAATTCCTGTTGGTATCCCTGTGGTTTGGGGTTTTTCGAAATTTGCCCAACACTTTTTTGAAGTTTGGTTGGTACCCCTATGTTTTTATAATTCCGGAATTTGCCCTATACCGTCCAAAACTAACAGTAGGCTGCCAACCTCCCTCTGATAATTAAAAAAAAAGAAAAAGAAAAATCGTAGTCGTATCTCTTCTCCTCTCGAACGAAACTTCTCCTCTCGATTGAAAAATTGTAAGCCTGTTGCCTCTCTTCTCCAAGTTAACGTATCTCTTCTCCAAGCGAACGTATCTCCATCTCTTCTCCATGTTCGGGAATTCTCTTCTCTAGGTTCAAGAAGAACTCATTTCCAAGTTTGAACTTTGATATTTACTCTGTTGTTTCAAATTTCGAATTCGTTGTTAACTTTGCAGTTTCAGTTTGATTCTCCAACAATGGGTAAAATTTGGGCCTTTTGCTACCCTAATTGATGCACTGGTCTATTTGTCCCATGCAATTGGTAAATTTTTGATCATCTTGTTGTGATTGACATCTAATAATTTTGGTATTACCGATATAGTCTTCCAATGATTGAAAATGTAAGCATCAACATCCTGTTGTGATGTATTGGTCTCTTTGTAGCATGTGATTGGAAAAATTTTGGAACTATTCACTATTGATATAGTCTTGCAGTGAGCATTAGAATTAAAAGCTCTTTCATATTTCTGAAGGTTAATTATGAAGTTTAAGTTCAACTATATGTAAAATGCAAAAATGAGATTGTCCATATGTAACGAAAATCATGGAATTTTAATCTTAGATTTTTTATATTGATAATTTTAGTGTGCATTAGAGCAACCTGGTCATTTATGATGATATCAATCGCTTAAAAGAAAGGAATGCCGTGTTCAAATTGGTTGGATGTTATCATAACGATTTGTTGATTATTACTTTGCTGAATTTTAATAATTGGTTTTTCTAGAAGTTGAGGACGAAGTTTTATTTTTCTTGCACTATATTGATAATTTTAGTGAGGTGATATTTTTGTTACTGCAATTTTTGTTGGTTGTTGCTGAATTTTTATAAGATGAAGTTGCTGCTGAGTTTTCTTTCGCTGTCTATATGAGTTGCCCTAAAGTTGTTGCTGAGTTTTCTGCTGTTGTAGTCGAGTTTCTGAGCTGAAGCTGTTTGAATTTTTGTTGCCTGAGCTGAAGTTGTTCCTGTTACTGCAATTTGAGTTTTTGTTATCTAGCTTAGCCAAAGCTGCTACTATTACTACTTTTGTTATTGTCTGTTTTGTTGGATGAGTTTTCAGTGGAATGTTGTCTAAATTTTCTTATTGTTGTATTTTTTTTCCAATGGAAAATATCTCAAAATGTTTCTTTCGTTCAACTAATCATATATACATATACAACAAGATATTTGAGAGAAAATCAAGCACAAATGTTAATTTATATTCATCAAATTCACTGAACACAATATATAAAGTTGTAGCAAATAAAATAAATACATAGCGCAATATCTATTTTGCTTCTCAAATTTTTAGCATAATCATGTGCAAAATATGAGCTACTTTAACGACACAATGAAAATATTCCTTTTTATCCATCGCTTGATTCTTCAGCTCTTGCATGTCATTTTTGAACGTTGGTGGTGAATCATATTTTGGATTACTTATTGATTTATCCTCGCCTTAAAGATAAGTCATGTTCAACGCATCTTCCCATTGGTGGTAAATCATATTCAAAGGGTTCGCCATTTCAACGTTGAAGAAGAATTGGTTGAATCCATTGAAACTGCTACAAGAAACAACATGATTGTTCAAAATCATTACAAAAAAATCACAAACATTTATGGATAATGGAGCAACTAGATTCCGATATTCTTCAAACACCAAACATTCAGGATATCAGAATATTCAAAATAAACAATGTAAGCTTCAGCTATTCAAAAATAAATATGTACCCTAGTTCTACTACTATAGTAGGTACATACAATCAGATTTTTAAGATTAGTATTATTTACAAAATATTTGAGCACTTGTTCATGTGTTCCTTTCTATAAGTAGTGTTAGTATTTTAGTTGAGAAACCAGTCTACTGCAACTCTGCTGAGTATTACTAAATGATCCAATTGATCAAAAAATTGAACCAACATTACCAAAAAACTGATCCTATATTACCAAATGATCCATAGGACAACAAGCACACCCATATGACACTTCTAGCAAATTAAGAAAAGTAGCAATTAGTTAGTGATGTTGTTGCGTAGAAGTTCATGAAAGTTATCAATGTTGCCGTTGATTTTCTAAATCGAACATGGTTACAAATTTATAGCAGACTAAAGACACTACTTTTTTCATATTAGATCAAAAATCAAATTACTTACTAATGTCTACACACAAGTACTAGTCTAATCCAAGGTACAAAATCAACTACACACAAATACTCAAGAGTAAATTACTTACTTATGCCCAACTTCACAAACCACAAAATTTATAAAAGTTCGGAAACACTAGACTACTCCAACGTGGTTACGTATTTATAGAAGTTCATGAAAGTTACTGATATGTACACGCAAAAACTAGTATAATTCTAGTCTAATCGATGTACACAAAATCAGTTACACACACAACTAAACTCGAGAGTAAATCACTTACTAATGACCAACTTCACAAACCACAAATATATAGAAGTTCAAGAAATACTAGTAACTCATAAAAGTTACTGGTGTCTAATCCTATTCTAATCCGATTTACACATAATCAACTTCACAAACCACCAAATTGATATCAACAAAATTAGCTACAAATATCATAGCATAATCCTATGTACACTAGTAATACTTACCGATGTCGATTAGTTACTGGGTATGAAAAAAATCTCGATGTCTACACACAAATAATCAAGCCCACACCCAACTAACCTAGAAACCCAATCAATTACACACACACCGAAACCCAATCAAAACTAATGATCGTAACCTAACCAAAAAAATGAAAAACAAGGATTAGGGTTTCATACCTGGAGATGGAGAAGAGGAGAGGAGGAAATTCAAACATGGAGATTGAGTACTTTTCGAACTTATAGAGGAGAAGTAGATTTTTGTTCGAGAGGAGAAGCGAGTTGTTCTTCGCTTGTCTTCTTCACTCATAGTTGGCTTTGCTCTCGTTCGCACAATATTTTAGTTTGTTTGTTTTTAATTTCTTTCTTTATTAATATTTTTGTTGATGCGTATATACTAACGATCTCTACAGACGTTAGTTGGGCATATTTCGGAAATCCTAAAAACATAGGGGTACCAACCAACTTCAAAAAAGTGTTGGGTAAATTATGAAAAATCCCAAACCACAGGGGTACCAACCGGAATTTTCCTAAATATTTTAAAAAATAAAAATAAAAACTGCTCGTCACATTTTCGTACCAGCTCAACAACTCTTCATATTTTCATTGAACCAAAACCTTATAATTTATCGTACCAAGTATTTTGTTTTAACTAAGAAAAGAAATCCATGATTTGATTGCATTTATATTATGATAAATTTATAGCAAAGTATTATATCTTATAAGATAATATAATTTATATGTTATATTATCTAAAAACACGTTTGGGTGGAAAGAAACTTTCGCGGTGTGAATCACGTGTTTGCAGATCGAGAACCCTAACTAGTTTACTATTTGTAAATTATATTTAAATTTTTTCTACCATTAGTATTAATTTTATTAATTATTTGATCAGTTTATTAAAATTAGAGTGTTAATCTATTGGGATTTTGTTATTTTAGAAGAGGTAAAATGATGAAAATAAATATATTTTGATAAGATCAAATATTTCATAGAGTTATTATAATATTTATTGTTAGAAATCACATTCATCAATTAAAATAATAAATATCTGATACAAAAATTTATGATCATAATTATTTTTTAGCTTGAGATTTATTATTATATCCATGTATATAAATTTGCATTCTTACACTACTACTGAAAAATATATTTTATAATAATAAACTTAGACAAATTTAAGCAACACATACAAGACCAAAACAAAACACAAAACTAGGAAAAAGTCTAGTAAACCAAATTGTTTCAAAAACAATTGACTATGGCTTCCTCAATTTTGCATTCATCAAATCAACGAGGAAGCTTTGCCATTTTCACTCTTTTCACGGAGCTTCTCTTCGAGCTTTTCATCACAACATCCCTCTTCTTAATGTTTACACTCCTTTTCTCCAAGCTTCTACCCGTCGGTTCAATGCTTGAGGATCTCTAAAAACCTAAAATCCCTCATTTCAATACGAAATCGATATCATAACGGTCTCTAGCCAATTCTTTTGAGAAAGAAGAGATGATTGGTAAAGACTCTATCAAGGTTAGATCAGAGAGAATGCTAACAACCATTGAACATCTTAAGTTTGAAGAATATAATGTTGGAGATAATAAGTTCTTCACATCAAAATTTGTCGACATTCCGAGCCTAGTATATAAGGTTAGTGGGTTACTCCTCCTATTGTCAATTGGTTTTAGGATGGAACCTCACCGGGCTTATGTGCTGGACTTGGGTCCAACGCGCATATGCACACGGACATGCGATTGACCCCACGTTAGATATATCCAACTAATCCTTCATGGAGCATCCCGATCAGGGTCTTGGGTTATGGGGCTTGTCGGCGTAAAGACTCTAGTTACGGACACCGACAATGATGTTTTGTCCAATTGGGCTAGCCAGCCTTAATGCATGTCGTCAAGTGTCAACCGAGCATACTCTTGTACTTAAGGGGTGTGTGTGGAGTAATAATGTTCCAACATCGATAATAAAGGGATGAGTGGATCTAGTATATAAGGTTGATGGACTAATCTTGTTGCCAATTGGTTTTACAATGAAACTCTTATAGGTTTATGTGTTGTGCTTGAGTCTAACACGCATGTGCGCTCGTATGCACTCGACCCCCGCTCTATTTGGTCCATTTGTATCGAACTTTGACATGGTATATTGTTAAATATAATAGGTTACATTTGATTCTACATTGTATTTTATAGCCTCATTTACCCTTTGTAACTCCCTATATAAAGGGTTAATATCGTTAATAATATGTGTTGTCATCTCTCACCATTTGTATGGGTTCTCAACCCTAACATTATCATAGTATCATAGCAATTTTGGCTAACGACATTTTAGATCCTATCAACTCATTTTGACTCGGCTTGTGCGGCTCCAAACACGACATTTATGTCAATACAATATCAACTTTGTCTATCCAAACAACGGTTCATCTATATGCTATTCCAGCCTATCCAAAGCCACTAACTCTTATTGGCATTGTCTAACAACCGGGTTTTGAAGACTCGAAAAGAGTGGACCGCGACCATGGCCTTTGCTTACCCACGGGGGCGGCCCGTTGTCGCACCACCGTGGGTGCGGCTGCTGTTTCCCGTGGGTTCGGGTAAACATCAGATCGTGATCTCTTTCTTTTCATAGCCGTCATTTAGTTTTTTCCTTTTGAAGGAAATTAGGATCCGACGTTTTTCCCTTATTTTACCTTCCATCTAACCCTAGTTACAACCATTTTTCTTCCTTCCTCTTTCACATTCAAGTTCATTCTATTCTCCTTCTCTTTCCTTCACCTTTGTCAACAGTGTATCTCTCGATCATCCTTCCCAGCGTGAGGTCCTTGTGTCGGTCCCCTTCACAAGACTATAATCCAGGGAGGCGAGGAGTTCCTTGAACGTCTAGTAAGAAAGCTTATTCTCCTCCCTTGCTTCTTCCTCTTCTTCTTGGGTGAAGGAGTCTTGGATCAGTCTTACTCTTAGTTCTCTTCCATCACTGCGTGGGATGCCTTTGCATGTATTCAGGGTAGTATCTTTGGCCGTGTAAGGAATGTCAGTGTCAAGCTGAGCCAGCCAAAGGGCACCGGAGCACCGCCGCACATCAAAGAATGTTGTGGAAGTTCGCATGTGGAGTTCTCCCGCGACCGCGCCTGCATATTACCACGGTCGCATCTTCCCAGTGTCACCACACCGGCGCCTCTGACCATCGCGGTCGCGGCGACTCGGAGCTTTGTCACCGCGGTCGTGGCGACTCGGAGCTTTGTCACCGCAGTCACGCCCTTCCTCTCCCGCGGTGGCACCTTACCTCAAGTGAGTACCATCTTTTAGTATGTCGACTCCTTCCTTTTGTCGTAATAAATTCTAGACTAGTATCATGCTAAGTTAGAACCTAGCATAACTAGTGGGAATGTCAGTTAGTGGTTTGTGAGTTCATTAGTGGTTCAACGCCTTAGGTGGTTTGAGGAAACATTACGAGAACGTAGAGTTTGGTGTGTTGTTGTTTGATCTTGTGAGGATCTTGAGACTAGGATTAGGAACACCCTAGCATATTGTTATATGATCGTGTGAGGATCATTGAGATGAAAAGTAGGAACCTTCTAGCATGTTGTTATATGATCTTGTAGAGATCATTGAGACTAGAAGTTGAGGATTTCTAGCATGTCAGATAGTCGTTGATTCATGTGCCTTGTTTGATTAGGCGTAGAGTATTTTCCTCCGGAAAGCTGAGCCTGAATTTATAGCTGGGATTAACTTGAGACAGGTAAGCCCCTTGGGATTACTTATCTGACTTATGTGTGTTAGCTTAACTGTAATAGTGGTGTGTGTTGTATGTTAATAATAACATGCTAGGATGACCTTTATCGTGTTAGGCCCAAATAGTAATGGGCGGTGACAACTTGTCTAGTTCTGCAAAAGACTGGGAGGTTCTCTACGACTAGTCCAGACAGGTACACGGTGAGATGTATCGGATCCAGACCTGTTGGTATAAGGGGACAGAGGCGAGGTTCGGGATATCCTCGTGTCACAAAAGAAGTTGAATGACTAAAGTGAATAACCTAATAAAAGATAATAACCGGCTTGATTGTGAGCTTGCTATGTGTGTAGTTTTACCTTAAGTGTGTTTGTATTGTTATCGTTTTTCTGATAACTAACGGTTTTATCCGTTGTTCTAGATGCCTTGCATGTTAGAGATGTTGTCGAGTGATCCAGTCAGAGTGGTCAACCGGGATTCCCGTACATTATAGGATGGGATTGTGGGTTTTTAGTTCTTTTGCATTTGGCATTATATTTATAGTACTCGGCTGAGAGTCGGATGTCTTATTTTAGATGTTAATAGTTTGACGTTTTATCTATTTCAATATTATACTTATTTGTGCCTTGTTACAAGATTCGATGAACTTGTTGTCAGGCTAGGGTCATGACCCATTGTGAGGTCCTAACCCGTAGCATCCCGAGTTCCTAGAATTTTAGGTGTTACAACATGGTATCAGACCTAGGTTGACAACAATGGCACTCGCAATCTTCTAAAAGGTCAAATAGATAATTAAACAGATGCCAAAAGAGGTTTTAGTTTTAAAGTGATTTTGGTTTTAAAACTTGTGCATAGTAAGTCTTGGATAGAATGTAAGGGGGACCACCACTACTTTCGCGGATATCGGCATCCTAGTTTATATGTTGGACTATAGTTGTTTTTCTAGACTTTGTGCTATTACAGTAGTGTTAGCATAGTATTATACATAGGTATGACCTTATCGTATATGACATGCACTAGAGCTACATCTGTTGTAGGACGAGGTAGAGGTCGACCACGTCTTCCTCGTGCAGTCCGAGGGCGTGAACGAGCATGTAGACCTCCAGTAGCTAGAGGTGGAGGCTGAGTCCCCATTGCCGATCCACCAACGGTGGAGGTTATCTCTGAGGATGTTGTTGAGAGTGTTGTTCCCGAGGCTGGGGATAGGACCACTGATAAGTCTGGAGCACAAAGAGCGCAGTCGGCCGATTCAGGTCGAATTTACATAGGGGGGTTTGAGTGTCGTGAGTATGTCCAGTGAGTAGAGGAGGCTATTAGGATAGGGGGACCTGCCTCAACGCCACTAGTACATGTGAGATCAGCTGAGGTTTCACAAAGGGTGACTCAAGAGATAGTTGCACCGGCTAGAGTAGTTGAGGTCAACAGGGCTTGGGAAGAGCCAAGGGCACCGAGACCATAATCCTGGTTGAAGACTTTCAACCAGATGCGAGTACCCCCGTTTGAAGAGAAGGTGGGATTAGAGGTGGAGCACTAGCTTAGGCACATTGAGACAACACTGGAGTCGATTCGTTGCCTAGAGGATTGACGAGTAGAGCTGGTACAGACCTTGTTCCAAGACTAGACACACTACTGGTGGAGGATTGCCCGTAGTAGAGTCACAGGGTTTGACCAGATGAGGAGTCTCATCCGGGAACATTATTGTATTGCAGCACTGGATAGCGAGAGACTGCAGGATTTTCTAGAGGTTGGGTTTGAGGACAACCCTGTTTCGGAAACAATCAAGAAGTTTCAGGAGGGTTGGCACTACTGGGTCTGCCGCACCTCCAGAGGACCAACATGTGTATCTATTTTCCCAGAGACTAGGAGAGACTACCCGTGCATATCTTGCGGGTTTTTGCTATGACTCCTTGATGGACAATCAGGACCCAGCCTTAGCTTATGAGAGGGACCGACCAGGTCCAAGGAGGGCTGCTCAGGCAGAAGGGATAGAGAAGAGATAGAGGACTGAATCAGCCAGTATGGGTGCTAGAGCTTCAGGATTTGGGTGTGGGCACACACAGGGACACCCTAGTTATCAACAATCAGCACAGACTCTTGACAAAGGACGACGGTGTCATAACAACGAAGGGTATGGTCATATGAGATCCGAATGTAAGAAGTCACCAATGACGTGCTTCACATGTGAAAAGCCATGACACAAAGTTGTATATTGCCGACAAGGCAAGGAACTGTCACAACATGGTCCCTCCCCTGTTAGCGTTGTAAGAGGTGGACAGATACCGCCTCAGTATCAGGCTCAAGGTCAGCAACAACGGGCCCTGGGTTATCCTCCTCCTCCGGGTTCATCTCAAGGATAGAGTAAAGGTAGAGGACATGGTGGTGATGGTACCACAGACACGAGAGGTGCTCATGCCATATTTTTTTAGTTGAGGAGCGAGATGAGCCGACAGCACCAGCGACCACATGTACCATTCAAATTTATGGCTTACGTGTTAGAGTGCTTTTTGATACGGGTGATATGCACTCTTTTATTTCCGATTCTTGTGATGATAGATTGGCCTTAGAAACAGTAGCGGGGAGACTCTTCATTATAGGGTTACCTAATGGGGGTAAGGTTAGAGGTACTTGAAAGGTTCGCGATTGTCCCATCCATTTGGGAGGTCGTGATTGGCTGGAAGATTTCTTCGTCATGCACTTGGTATATGAGGGAATTATATTAGGGATGAATTGGATGGACCAACATAGGTCAATTCTAGATATTGGTAAGAGGATTGTGACGGTCACTACGGAGACAAGTCATGTGGAGATTCTCCGAGGTTGGGACCTCGGAAAGACATGTACAATCATCAGTGCAGTACGAGATGTGAGGCTTATCGGGTAGGGTTCTGAGGCTTTCTGGTGTTATACCATGAAGGATAGCGAGAGTTCGACACTAAAGGAGATCCCGATAGCAAACGAGTTCACATATGTATTCAGTGAGCCACCCGGTTTGCCACCGCAGAGGAGCGTGGATTTCTGCATTGAGTTAGAGGCCGGGACTAGGCTGATCTCGAAGGCACCATACCGTATGGCGCCTATCGAGCTATTTGAGCTAAAGAAGCAACTCGAGGAGTTAGTTGAGAGGGCTTCATCCGCCCTAGTATATCTCCTTGGGGCGCACTAGTACTCTTCGTCAGAAAGAAGGATGAGTCAATGAGGATTTGTATCAACTACCGAGAGCTTAATAAGATGACCATCAAGAACAAGTACCCGTTGCCTCGTATCGACGATTTATTAGATTAGCTGCATGGAGCTACCGTGTTTTCAGGGATTGATCTAAGGTCGGGATATCACTAGCTGAGGGTGAGAGAGCATGATGTGCCTAAAATGGCATTTCGGACCAAGTATGACCACTATGAGTTTGTAGTGATGTCATTTGGCCTCACAAATGCACCCGCCATCTTCATGAAGTTGATGAACGGTATCTTCATCGACTTACTAGACCATTGTGTGGTGGTCTTCATTGATGATATCCTAGTGTACTCTAGTAGCAGAGATGAGCATGCAGGGACTTGAGGATGGTATTCCGAGTCCTGTAGGATAGAGAGTTGTACCCTAAGCTCTCTAAATGTGATTTTTGGATGCTAGAGGTGGCCTTTCCTGGTCACTTAGTTTCCGCCAAGGGGATCAAGGTTGATCCGGCGAAGATAGAGTTATTAGCATCATGGCCGCCTCCTAGGAATATCAAGGAGCTACCTGGTTTCTTAGGCTTGGCGGGCTACTAGCGTAGGTTTGTGAAAGAGTTTTCCGTGATCACCCACCACTCACTTCCTTACTGAGAAAGTCTACTAGATTTGTTTATTCTGAGCCGTGCCTGCAGAGTTTTGAGGAGCTGAAGAGGAGGTTGACTTCCACTCCTATTTTAGCACAACCTGAGGGCATTGAGGACTTTGTGGTCTATAACGACGCATCCAAGCTAGGCTTGGGATGCGTTTTGATATAGCGAGGTAGGGTTATTGCATAACCATCTAGACACCTGAAGACGTATGAGGAGAACTACCCTGCACATGACCTTGAGTTAGTTGCGGTAATACATGCTCTTAAGATCTGCGTCATTATTTGTATGGAGCTACGTGTCAGATCTTCATAGACCATAAGAGTTTGAAGTACATATTCACTCAACGGGAGTTGAATAACAGCCAAAGGAGATGGCTAGAGCTGATCAAGGATTTTGATCTGGAGATATTGTACCACCTAGGGAAGGAGAATGTGGTCGCCGACGCCCTTAAAAGGAAGACGCCGCAGAGAAGGTGATAGCTCGATTGACGGCTCAGACTCAATTACAAAGAGATCTAGCGTGGCTGAAGATGGATATCCAGTTTCCGGATACGTGCAACCACCTGTCCACTTTAGAGATGCTACCTGATCTGTTTGGAGAGATCCGACAGAAGCATGAGAATTGTCCGGCTTTGACGAGGATCTAGGACAAGATGTCTCGAGGAGAGGCATGTATGTGTTGATGGGGTGATGAGACACCACGAGCGTGTATGTGTGCCGTCAAACAGTGAGTTGAGACAACGGATTTTACATGAGGCTCATACAACACTATATTCGGTACACACACGTGCGAGTAAGATGTATCAGGACGTTAGACTTTTTTTCTAGTGGGACAAGCGGGCTTAAGCCCGATGTGGCTAGATACGTAGCCCAGTGTGTGACCTATCAACGGTCAAGATTAAACACAGCAGATCAGGAGGAGAGCTCCACCCACTACCGGTACCGCAGTGAAAGTGAGAAGACATCTCCATGGATTTCGTCGCCGGCTTGAGACCGAGTCGGAGCTTCGACGCTATTTGGGTTGTGGTAGACTAACAAGGATACTTTTCAAAGGTCGTTATATCCTATCAAAGTAATTTCCGAACTCAATACTAAAACAAGTATAGTGATTAAGTAGGGGTTGAACCCAAGAGAGAAAAGAGCATATAAAGCACAAATTTATTAAAAACTATCAATTATGTGTAACCAAAAAGGGGGGTTGTGATTGTTAAAGTGACAAAAAGGCAAAGCAATTAAGAAGTTGATTTTAACGATTTTAAGAAAACACTGCACTTGATAATTATCCGCTTCAACATAAGATATGGTTGATCATTGTTTTCATGAAGTTTATTCCGAATTATGTTCTCATCTCGATCATATTTAAATACCGGTTCAACCAGCCCCGATATTACTTATTAACAATCCTAACTCGTAAACCTACATAATCAGATTTTAACAATAGCATTCAAATAAAGATAGAGATACACATGAATTAGAAACAACGCGTTACTAAAATCATGTGGTTATGTTCCACTCACGAATGACACTTTCAACCCGCTTATGTAAATGTGTTTGCTACTAGAATGATGACCCGAACCCGGAACGACAATTCCTAGCACTTTGGATAAGACTGAAGTACCTATATGGCCAAACTAGATAAAAGGGTGAGATACAATCAACAAGTTAAACTACCTAAAAACATACTTAAACTACCTAAAGAAGATAGTGATTTCATCGCCTATCATAGACTGACTGGTGAAGACCGCACGTTTCATTCCTATTAAGGAAATGTGGTCCGTGAGTCGGTTAGTTGAGGAGTTCACTAGGCAGATAGTGAGACTTCGCGGGGTACCGTGGACCATCGTCTCAGATAGAGATGGACGGTTTACCTCGAGGTTTTGGCAGCATGTGCATGCCGTCTTAGGTACGAGCCTTCATTTCACAATCGCTTATCAGCCTCATACGGACGGTCAGTTTGAGAGGACTATACATGTCCCAAACAAGTCTACAGTTTTTCCCTTTTGAGTGTTGTGTGAATAAATCTACAAGTCACTTACAATTGCTACACTAGAGTAGTAAATCTTTTGTTATTTTGAAATTTGTTGGTTTAGTTCTTGATTGGTATGATCAAAGGTCTTGTAATTCACCCCATTTATCTCCATTTTTCATGACATGATTTTCATCTATTATTTCCTTTTGTATAAATTTTTTTTACTTGTTGCATCTACATTTCTCCAAGAGAGTTTATCATATACAAATCAACATAATAAAGATTTGCTTATGGATTTTTAATAACTTCAATAAATTGTCTGACGCGTCCAAAAAATGAATCAACATCCTACCTACAAATAAGATTGAGTTTTTTTGTAATAAATGTAGTCACCATTAGTACATTTAACAATTTATACATTAGCAACAATCTCTCTTTATATTATTGAATTCATTTAAATATTTTGATTTATTTTTCTTACCTTAGTCCAACTCAGTAATAAAAACGCATATTTTATAGCATATTTTATGCTTAATGAATAAATTACTTTCTTTGCAACCCAAAATATAATTAACCATCTTAAACTCCTTATTCTTGCAAGAATATAAACTATTATTTTTTGCCGCACAACTGATCAATTGACTATAACATCAAATTATTTTTAAGTGTAACGGGATGTCCGTGCGTAGCACGGGCTTATACTACTAGTTTAAAAATACGATCTAGTTTTTTTTCTTTAATTTTTATTAGAAAATGATTTGAAAACCAACACCACCAAATTATATAATAAGTTTAGTTTACTATATGTAAATACATTAAAAAAAAGGGTGTTATTTGCACGGTTCAAGATTTTGTTAACGCACCACTCATACGCAATGTGTGACCGTTACGGTCACGCATTGCGTAACCGTAAAAAAAAATCACGGTTACGGGATCCGTAACCGTGAAGGTGTAAGATATTTTTTTTTTCGGATTAGAATTCATGTAGAAATTATCACGGATCCGGAACCCGTAAAGTTCACGGTTACGTATCCCGTAACCTTGACATTATGACGGTTACGGGATCCGTATGCGTGGTGCAATAACGAAATCTTGAACCGTGCGAATACGACTTCCGAAAAAAATTAAAAAAATTATAACATACTAAAACAGAATCCATTAAGGCCACATGTCAACCACTGAGGTATGCCACCTAGGATTTTTTTCAATAGATTTACAGATATGCCACAATATATTTACATATTTGCCATTTTTCTTTTATAAAATAAGTTTTAAAAATATTAATAAACAATCATCAATGCCACATCATCTTTAAAAATAGCATGTAAGAATTTGTTTGACTTAATAAACTAGATCTTCAAAATTTTAACAAACCCTATTTTGAAATCCTCTTCACATTTTTCAAACTCAGTTTTTATAGTTTATTAAAAATAATATAGCCACATTTTAAAATTTTATTTTATTTTCTTATCCTTTTTTTAATTTTCAAAATGTATTTTTTAAAGTTAATTATTGAATTTATATCCAATACATAAAAAAATGACTAAGTTTGGATGAAATGGTATTTCTTAGTGTTAAATACATTTTTATAGATTAACCAATACATAAGCTATAAAATTAAAAATATAATGCCTTTTCATTTAGACAAAATCCGCACGAGGTACGGGTACTAAACTAGTTTCTTACTAATAGAATAGCTTAAAAAACGAAACTTGTACGTAGCACGGATTATAAAATGATGGGCTAGGAGTGTTAGGAGCAACCAGTGATTCATATGGGCTTTCCTTGTAAACTTGGGGCTTAGTAAATGAGGGCCTGTCACCACAATTTGAGTTATAGGTACAAGTTAGTACATATTGATAAGGCTTCAAAATACAAAAGCCCAAACTAAAATCTAATGCAAACATAGCTAAAATCATGTGTAAAGGTATCAAACCATTTTTTTGTTTTACTGAATATTATCTTTCTATATAACATATTATATTATTTAGGACTTGTTTGGTATGCATATCAATATACTATACCCCATATTGTTATATTGATATCTCTAAAAGTTGGGCGTATTTAGGAACAAAAATGAATGTGCACAATCACCCGACTCCATTGGTCAACCAAATTGAATACACGGGCGAAAACTCTAGGGTTGTGTATACGGTCCCGACCGAATCGGATCGGTAAACTGTAAATTGATAACATCCTAAATCGTAGATTGGACCGGTCTGGACCGCAATTGAATACACGGGTGAAAACCCTAGGTTTGTGCATACGGTCCGGACCTAACCGGATCAGTATACCCTAAATTGATAACACCCTGAACCGTAGACCGGTCCGGTTTCGGATTGGACCGGTTTGTGCCTAAATTGTGCAATTGTACAAAAATATATTTATTATATTCGATCAGACTACTTTATATTTAAGCGATTGTTTATAAACGTATACTTTTTTGAGTGTTTTAAATAGAAATTTTTTGTATACAACAAATAATAAGATAAATTTTTTATCAAACTAAAAAATATTAGAATTTTATATTTTGAAAATAAATCATAGTGGAGTTGCGAGTCAAATATTTAGAATTGATAAATTCAGTAAATAACGTTAATTTTGGAGAAAGTTATGTTTTGAAATCGAAACGAAAATAGTAGATTTAATTATGTTGACGAAAATAGTAGATTAGTCTATAACATTTTTTTTGGTATAATTTGACATACTAGGCCTTTTTGAGTTTTTGTTAAAGAAAGTGTATTTTTTACCACTTTTATTTAATAGTAGATAAAAATAATTAACCCCTTTATTGAAAAAAAAAAGAAGGGAAAATTTGACTTACTAGGCTTTTTTTCAGTTTTTGTTTAAGAAAATGTACCCCAAATTTTTTACCACTTTCATTTAATAGTAGATAAAAATTATTAACCCTTCTATTAGAAAGAAAGAATAAATGTTGTTTGTTATTTGTTATATAAGTGTAATTTTTAATTTTTAATTTTTAATTACTAAATTTGTTTTCTTTTATTATTTTTCTTGCTTTTTTTTTATTTATTTTTTATTTTCTTTTTTATTATCTGGACTGAATTTCTCATACCGGAATTTCTCATACCAGAAATTTTCATTCCAGAAATTTAATACCAGAAATTATCATACGAAAAGTTCATACCAGAAATTTCATACCAGAATTTTTTCATACCAGAAATTTCATACGAAAAGTTCATACCAGAAATTTCATACCAGAAATTATGATACGAAAAGTTCATACCAAAATTTTGTAATACCAGAATTTTGCCATACCAAAAATTGTCATACCAGATTTTTTACACCAGATTTTCATACCATAAAATTACATACCATAAATTAGATACCAGAAATTAAATAGCATAAATAATATACCAGAAATTTGATACCAAAAATTAGATATCAGAAATTAAATAACATAAATTATATACAAGAAATTTGATACCATAAATTAAATACCATAAATTATATACCAGAAATTAAATAACATAAATTATATACAATTAGATACAAGAAATGGGGCAACGGTTTGGGGGTAACGTATGAGACTTGCACTAAGAAATGGCACCCGTCGTGTTATTATGGACAAGATGCCAGGCAAGCCAAGTTACATTCGTCCAGTGTTATGGTCCAACGCATCTTCCCACTACGACCGGTTATTGTCTTTCTGGGAGGACCAAATATTTGATAGAGAATCAGAGAAGCAGCTACTTGACTGGATCTTCCATCCGTCTAATCAGCAGCATCATCCTAATCTTATATTCATCACTGGATATTTGGGCATAGAAAAAACAAGTCTAGCAAAGTTGATTCATAATGATGCCCTAGTCTCTACTAGTTTTGACTTGCTATTATGGGCCTCGCTCAAATCAACTATTTTTATACCTCCCAAGGAGCACTTAAAAGATACGATTGTTGGAATTATAAGGTCTTTCACCCACCAGAGTTGGTTCTACCTGCAGGGATTGGATATGAAAACCCTCCAGCACAAATGGCTATAAGAAATGGCACCCCTAGTGTTATCATGCGGTTCTTCAAACCTGGAATACCATACCTTTGTCTGGTTAGGTACTGTTAATTCCTACCCTTTCCTAATATTTGGTAGTTTAGCAGCACTGGTAAATACATGTTACTAGTTAGTACTATCATCAACGAGTAGTCAATGAGAGGAAGGAGATGAATCCATATCTAGATCTGGATCTGGATCTAGATCTAGATTTGGATCTAGATCCACTGTCATTCACAGGAGACGAAACCACCATCGCCGAGAAGGAGCCAGAAGATTCGTCCTTAGTGCCGCCGGAGAAACTAGCGCCGTCTCCGCCGTCGAGAAGCACCGTCAAGAAACACGTCCCCCAAGCAACCACTGAAGAGATATCCGATTAGTAGGAGCTCTCCTTCATGGCGTGTATTGAAAGTTGAAACCAAACAGGAGAGAGAAGAGAGAGAGTCTTCAACCCTCTTGCCCTCCTCCTGCAACCCTCTTCATCCAGCAGTCTCACGAGCCCTCCATTTCTCGGCCTCCAGTAGTCTCACGAGCCCTAGATTACAAGGAAGCCAGATTTAGATCCATCTAGATCTAGATCTGTGGTGGTGGGTGGCGATTGGAGATGGCGTCGAGAGGGATGCTGATGCAATGGTTTCGAGTTTGAGAGAAAGATGAGAGAAAAGTGTGAGAAATGAAGGGATGCAATGGTTGCGAGTTTGAGAGAAAGATGGTAGAAAAGTGTGAGAAATGAAAGAGGAGGGAGACGGCCGTTCGAGTTTGAGAGAAGAATTAGAGGGTTAGGTTTCTACGGTAAAAAAAATAATATAGGGGTACAATTACTTAATTAAAAACCATAATAGCCTAGTTACTATTTGACATTCTCAAAAAAGCCTAGTTTCTAAATTAGCCCAAAAAAGAATAATAGACATTAGTTAGTGTTAAGTTGTAATTAGTATTACTGAATTTGTTTATTTTATTTTTTTTTTATTTTTTTCTTTTTCTTTTATTTTTTATTTTTTTTATTTCCTGTATTAAATTTCTGGTATGAAATTTTTCATACCAGAAATTTTTCATACTAGAATTTCACATATTGAATTTTTTTTACATACCAGAATTTTTCACTACCAGAATTTCTACATACCAGAATTTCAACATACCAGAAATTCAACATACTAGAAATTCAACATACCAGAAATTCATTTCCGAATTTGGTTTTTTATTTTATTTTATTTGCCTTTTTTTCCTATAATGAACATACCAGAATTTCTACGTACCAGAATTTCAACATACCAGAATTTCTACATACTAGAATTTCTACATACCAAAATTTCTACATACCAGAATTTCTACATTTACATACCAGAATTTCTACATACCAGACATTCTACATACCATAAAATCTACATACCATAAAATCTACATACCAAAATTTCCATGTACCAATTCTACGTACCAGAAACTTTACATACCAAACTAGGACTAATCCGCTTAATGACAGTACACATACGACAAAGAGCTGCAACCTTAAGACACTTGCACCGGTACAGGGAATCACCATACTTCAACAACCTAACATAATCTTTAGAGATCTTCGAAATGAGATTTCTGGCAGTGTTAAATTGACCAAGAGTAAGCTTGTAATGATCCTTGTTGTAGAGAACATGGAGAAGATCACCATAGAAAGGATGAATATCATCAAACCTGCAACTAAAATACAAAACCAACCCTATTCAATCTAATTTGAGATGTACGAGCTAAGAGGATGAACTGAGAAAATAATTGCACAACTAGAAACTGTAAACTACAAAACTACCTACAAACTCTGTTCCTTCCAAGTTCTAATATAAATCAAATCGATAATTCTCAGTCATAGCCTCTTGTACTAGATATAAACAGACCAATCGGATATAAACCATAGAATAAGATTGACATCCCAAGAAAAAAATCATACATTTAGAGAAAGCTCGAAGAACTGAAAAGAATTCGAGAAAGATGCCAGTAAGGGACGAACCTTCCTTTTCTTCGTTGCCGGCCATGATTCAACCGATAGACGGTGGCTGTTGAGGATTGAGACAGAGATGATGGGAAGAGAAGAGCAAAGGAAAGCAATTTGCGGCGATGGGAAGAGAAGAGCAAAGGAGCGGCGATGGGAAGAGAAGAGCAAAGGAGAGAGATGCGAAGAGAGGAGAGCGATTTGCGGCATTAGGGTTTAGGTAGAACGGTAAAAATATAATTGGGGTACATTTACTAAATGAAAAACCACTAAAAACCTACTTAGTATTCATAAATTAAAAAAAAACTACTTACTTAATTAAACTTTTTTTTTTTTATCAAGGGGTTGTTTCTATTTCGTCCACTCTTACAATTTACATGCACTTGCCTTCTCTTTTTCATTTCGTATTGTATAAAGACATCTTATAAACTAATTGAGCTATAAAAATAGTTATGCAGATGCAACATCTGACTCACCATGTGGGCCTCCCCTCTACTTCTGCGAAGGAGCCTTTATTTTGTAAATATCTCCATTATTCACTACCAAACATATTAATAAAGACCTACCCTCAACTCTACATTATTTATTTTCGTTTTCTCTTTTTTTTATTCCCTTCAAACACCAAAGTTACACTAAATCTGCTTCGAAAGATAGAAAACAAAGTCACGTTATGCCTTTTCACTGTTGATTTTAGGAGTTTTTACGTCCACTTTTTCGACTATATTGTTCTCGGTCTACTTTTTTTCGTTCTATGATGGAATTTTATAAACGCGTATCATGTGGGCTAAGATGTGTGATGAACCCCTCTTGTATGAACGTACTTTTCAAGACTTTTTCTTAAAATTGTAAGAACATCAAAATTAGGGGGAATGTAGGATTACGATACCGTTAGTATGTGTAGAGTCGAAATAGAAGATTTTTGTCTTTATTTCTGAAAATGTCCCGGATTACGTCGGTTGTAATAGCGTTCTGAAACTCATAATAGAACTACACTAGATCCAAGATCCGTAATGGTTTTGGAAATCTGGTGAACCGCTTCTGCGTTGCACTCTCGAGTTTTGAAGAAAAAGGAGGGCAGAAGACATTTGTCTTTTTTCTTCGGTTGTGTGTTGGAATGAGAAGACGAGACCACCTGTTATAGGCGATTTCAAAAGACAAAGGAGATCAACGCTTTTAATCCGAATTTTACAAACATAAAATCTTGATTTTTTTCATTTATGTAGTTGATGCTTGATTTGACCAAGCTTTGGGCCCACACCATTTTAACTTTGTAGTCCATGAGAGATTGGGTAAAAAATGATAGCCTTGAGTGATCAACCCAACACCATCAGTCCAATCCATTCTCGTTATGGTCTAGATAGACTGAGTCTGAGCCTGTGACTCGGCTCGACGCGTGCGGCTGATTAGCTCGCCCACTCCCATTGAAAATGGGTAGTGACCCAAAGATCACGGCCTTTAAGCGTTTTTCCTCCTTATATACTATAAGGATTCTATTACTTTTAGTCGATGTGGGATAACCACATTTTTTTCCTTAATTTTTTTCCAAGTTTTGTGTTGTGTACACGTAACTTCGGGCATCATTATCTCATTAACTCATAATTCAATTTTAGCAAATAAGTTTACCACGATTCAGTGCTCGTAGAGACGAAGCCAATGTTTCCGTTTTTCGGTGTTGACGATGGTTGGAGCCCATCGGAAATTTGCCCGAAAAAACCCGGCGCACTACATTTAATGTGTTGGTTCCAACAATCTCCCACATGAATATATATGATTCTAGATACATGTTTTTTGGGAAAAAAAAAATTGTTTGAGAGTACAGTCGAAAAACATTGCATTTGTGAGTGTAGTGTTTTTCAGCCATGAACCGCCCGTAGGAGTAGTTATCGGATTTACTCGTCCAAGAGATGACCATAATGTCTTGAACTCTTGGGGGTTTGAGGTAAGCCGAGACAATAACTATCACACATTTTCATCTTCTCACATAACCAAGTTCTTTGTTTGTGTTCATTTTGGCCTTGAACATGTCTTGTTAATCATGAGTGAACATGGAAACTTTAGCCTCCTCATTTTCCTAGACACGTCCTCATGTCACACTCACAAGGTGATTTGACCATGTTGAGTATCTTGAAATACCATGATGGAATCATTAAAAGCAAATTCTTAACCTCAAGCTCATAGTGCTAAACTCTATTCAACATGGTTAGGTTGTCTCTTTGAACCTACATTGTGGGCTCTCCAATCACATAGGTGGGGGTGTCCTTCAATTATAACCTTTGGTCATAAGCTTTAAGTTTAGTCCTTTTGATAATTTAACCACTTGACCTCTTGAAAAGCCTTTAGTAAATGGATCTGCAAGGTTGTCCACTGATTTGATGTAGTCTATTGAGAATACTCTAGTTGAGTCAATTTTGTAATGGATATAAGTCGTCGTCTTATGTGACATGATTTTCCATTATACAAGACGCTTAATGCCCGGGTTATAGCTGATTGGCTATCACAATGTACACTTATGTCCGGCATTGGGTTCTCCTACATTGGAATGTCTTCAAAAAATTTCGAAGAAACTCAACTTCCTCTACTATTTTATCCAAAGCAATGAACTCAGACTCCATCGTGGATCTGACTAATAACGTTTGTTTGGATGATTTTCATGACATTGTTATACCACCAACTGTAAATACATATCCACTCATGGATTTTGTGTTTCTAGAGTCAATTATCCAAATAGCATCACTGTATCCTTCTAGAACTGTTGGGTATTTGCCATAGTACAACTCATAACTTTTAGTATGACGCATGTAGGTCAATGCTCTAGTTATGCTTTTTCAAAGTTTAAAGCATGAATTACTTGTGTAGCGACTTAGTAAATTGACTGAGTGCTCGAAATTCAAATGTGTGCAATTGGCCAAGTACAAAAACTACCAATAACACGTGCATATTCGAGTTATGACACTGTCTTCCCCACATTTTTAGTAAAGTGGAACAGGATAAGTCCTTCGGAGTGTCTAGTGATCTTTTTAATTCGAGATTTTAAATCTGGATATTCATTAAATAAAAAATTTTCGAATATAAATCTTGATTTTTTATTTATGTAGTTGATGCTTGATTTTTTTTTTGGTAGTGATGACGGAAACCATTCGGTTCCGTACTTTATTCAATCAAAATAATAGCTAACACATAACAGTTCGACGGGTCGCTACTCCGCGAGCATCGTTCTTTAACAATTCAATTAACGAAGAAGGTGGAGACTGTATGTAAAAGTAACCTAATGGATAGGATGAAGCAATGGATGCCAAGTGATCGGCAGCGGCATTCGCTTCACGGTAGATATGTCGGAATTGGACTTGCCAATCCCTACGAATGAAGCCTTGGCAACGTGTTACCAGACTAGCAAGCGGATGATAGCTTGGAACGGAACGACTTACCAAATTGACAACTAACTCAGAATCAATTTCCACCATAATCTGACGAAAGCCTTTTTCCCACGCTTGGTATAGCCCCATGCAAAGTCCTCAAAGTTCCGCGCTTGGAACCGAGCATGGACCAATGTTCATTACGAACCCACATAGCCATTGGCCGTTAGTATCCCTGAACAACCCTCCCGCTGTTCCCACACCAATAGCTCTTTTGACCGACCCATCAGTGTTTAACTTGATCCAACCGACGTTTGGTTCGATCCATCTAACCATTAACTCTTCGGTACTCTTACTCGCAACCCTACCCCTCAGCTTTGACCAGTACATCGTCATGGACTTGACATCAGAAGGTATCCAAGCAATGCGATTCATTGGTACCTGATTACCCCGAAAAACGTACTCATTCCGCCATTTCCAACTTCGCCACAAGACCACCGCAAAGCATACATTCCACGGCATATTGTCACATATGGTATCATTGTTAGACAAGTTAAACTCAAGCCACTGTATCATTGAGTTACCATAAAATCCAGCCGCCACATCAGAGTTGAGAAGACTGCCCCACACGGCCGAGGTGACGGAACAATCCCTGAAGATGTGAAACAGACTTTCATCGCAAGTACCACAGACTGCACATAGTGGGTCAAAAGCAAGGTGACGTCTAACTCTTTCGAGATTAGTTAATAGTCTTCCCATAGACACGAGCCAAAGGAACACTCTAATTCGCTCAAGGAACGTGGAGCTTCCAAATCAACTTGTACAGATTCCTATTTTGGTCCAGATGATCATTATGTTCTATAGAAGTGAGATATGCAGAAGACGTCGAGTACATACCATCTGATGTGAGTTTCCAAGATATCGAGTCCGTTGTATTCTGATCCGTACCAATACTCCAACCTGCTACCTTGACCAGCGAGCTATACGGAAGAGCATTTCCAATTCTTGCCCAGTCCCAACCGCTATCCACCACCCAATAATCTGAAACCTTACTCAGCAGCTCAACATCAGTCGGGGAAATTAGTGCATCACATAA
Organism: Fagopyrum esculentum; assembly: GCA_033239045.1. Classification (NCBI taxonomy): domain Eukaryota; kingdom Viridiplantae; phylum Streptophyta; class Magnoliopsida; order Caryophyllales; family Polygonaceae; genus Fagopyrum; species Fagopyrum esculentum. The sequence continues at coordinate 133,526,157 of BSUD01000002.1, forward strand.
CAGTGGGCGGTTACTGCACCAGTTTTCCGTCCAGAATCGAGCTAACCTTCCATCAGCAATCATCCATGACATACCCGGTATAATAACCTTTGTTTTAGCCCATACTAATCCTTTCAAAATGTATGAGCCCTTTTTGTATAAGCTGCAGTCCAGGAAGCATCGATTATTATTGAACCCGTACTTAGACGCTAATAGGACAACCCATGGAGCACCACTGCAATTCATAAACCTCCAAGCAAACATACCCAGCGAAGCCATATTAGCGCAAGCAGTAGATCGGATACCAAGACCACCTCTTTCTAGTGGACGACACACATCCTTCCAAGCAACCAAGTGTATACTCCTTCGAGACTCCTCATCGCCCCAAACAAACGACCTACACAACCTATCCAGTTCATTGCACACAGTGATGGGGATCTTGATAATTCTCGATATATATGAAGGGAATGAGCATAGGGCCGACTTAACTAAAGTCACCCTACCCGCAAGACTCATCATACGCCCCTTCCAAGAAGCAAGCTTGCTCTTCGTCTTGTCTATCAAGGAGTTGAAATCAGTCCTCTTCATTCGAGAATGCATAATAGGAAAACCCAAATACTTTCCAAAGTCCGAAGTAATGGAGAAGCCAGCAATGGAAGATATAGAGTTCCTAAGATCCTCCTCAACATTTGGTGACACAAAAATATTGGATTTTTCAAGGCTCACCTTTAGACCGGAAGCTGTACAAAAGTCGGATATACACTATTTTATGACTTGAATATTAGCAATAGTAGCCTCCGCAAACAACACTATATCATCCGCGAAGAAAACATGCGAGAACCCAATACGACCTCTTTTAACATGTATTGGGGCTCACCTCTGATTGTCCACAAGCCTCTGAATAGCATGTCCAAACCGTTCAAGGCACAAAACAAAAATATAGGGGGAGATAGGGTCACCTTGGCGAACGCCTCTGCTTGGTATGAAACTGTCGGTCATCTCACCGTCCCAAAGCACCGTCATTGCCTGAGAACGATAACAAGATCTGATCCAACCTCTGATTGTTGAGTCAAGACCGATACTCTCACAAGTCTCCTCAATAAAGTCCCATGAGAGTCTATCATAGGCCTTTTCAAGATCAATCTTTATAGTCATCCATTTCTTTCCCGATTTTTTCCGTTCAATAGAGTGCACTAGCTCTTGTACGACCACAACATTATCCTCAATCCTCCTACCCGGAATGAAACTACTCTGCATTGGACTGACCGGTTTATTCATAAATGGTTGGAGACGGGAAACAATGATCTTGGAGATGACCTTGTACGTTACATTACAAAGTCCAATTGGGCGGAATTTAGACAAGTGTTCCCGGCTGGCGACTTTAGGAATTAACGAAATGAGCGTCTCATTAGTACCTTCCGGTAGTATACCTGACTCAAAGAACCTAGAGACGAAAGAGATAACATCCATCCCAACAACCTCCCAGGCATTCTGATAGAATAATGCACAATAACCATCTCTTCCGGGAGCTTTCAAGGGAGCCATTTTAAACACACACAACTTGATCTCCTCACTTGTTACGGGTCTGCACATGAAATTCAAATCCTCAGTAGAGATGGAGGGGAAGTTAGCCACATACCTATCATCAAGATCATCCGCTTGGTCATCCTTGGAAAAGAGTTTCAGGAAGTACTCCCTCGCGTTTGTTCGAAGCTGCAGGTCATTCGATATCCATGTACCCTCATCATTTTTAATTCGATCCACACGGTTATATCTTCTTTTGACCATAGTACTAAGATGAAAGTATTTCGTATTCCTATCCCCGTCCATCCAGAACTTCTCTCTCGACTTCTGTAGCCATAACAACTCTTCCTGCTCCAAGATATTATCAAACTCCGCTTGGAGCGAGCTATGCATCTCAAGAAGACCTTGTGTCAACTCACCCTCTAACTCGGCTTGAATTGACAGTAATCTATCCAGAATGTCCTTCTTCCTTGATTCGATTCTACCGAACGAAGCAGTATTCCATTTCAGCAGTTTATTCCGCAAGACGACAAGAGCACGACATATATCACTTCCATGCATTTTCCAGTTGTCCGATACCTCATGGAGATAATCCGGATGAGAAGTCCAAGCCGCCTCGAATCTAAAGGGACGTCGAGCCAGATTAACAACCCTACGGGGGTATAGTTGTAAGAGCATCGGGTTATGATCAGAGGATAAGGCCGGAAGGTGTCTGACAGTTGCTTCAGCCCATAATACCCTAGCTTCATTGCTCATAAACGCCCGATCTAGCCGTTTAGAGATTCTGTTATTACTCGTAGTACCCTTATTCCAAGTAAATCTTGGACCGCTGAATCCCATATCAATCAAGTTCGTATCTGAAACCCATTCCCGAAACAATCCAGAGTCTCTTGATAACTGATTCGATGTACCTCCTACATCAACACTATCCAAAACATAATTAAAATCACCACCCGCTATTACCGGACCCGAGCAATCAATAATAGCGTCCTTCAAAACATCTCAGCATGGTGCACGTCGGCGAGGAGTTGGAGGGTTATATACCGCAAAGACATCAACTGACATGTTGTTGATAATGACAGAAGCTTGTATATACGATACCGTCTTTACCTTCACAAATACAAATATTGATCCGGCATTCCATAACACCCAAATTCCGCCTTCAAATCCCGTAGCATCCACTCTTTCATAATTAGAGAATTTCAAACGTCGACAAACGTTATCTGCCGAGTCTCCCGAGATCTTAGTTTCGAAGAGAAACAAAATGTCCACCTTATGACGGTTAATCATATAATTCAGAGCTTTGCGGAACCGTCTATTACCCGCGCCCCTATAATTCCAGAAAAAGTGCTATCATTGGGAACCAACAATAACAACCGGACCGGGTGGCTTGTTGATAGTGTTCGATGTAGAAGCTTCCCCCATAAGCACATCTTGCCTATCCGGAGGAATAGGTTCAGCCGAATTTTCATGGGGATTAATATCAATCTCCATAGCCGGCGACGAAGAAGATGTTCCATTTCCTGTCTCAAAAAACTGTTGCTCCGCACCAATACTGGTCTGGGGAACAAGGCGGTTATTCGGCAAAGCCTTAGCAGATTCTACACTCATTGGTGGGTTTAATGGTGAAGCAACTGGGTTGCTGATTTGATTAGTAGGAGAGTTGGGCTTTGGGCCCCCAATTTTGGGCCGTTTAAAGTTCTTCTGGCTAGGGTTAGAGCTTTCTATTTTCTTGGAGGTGACGTGTTGAGTAACAGTTGCCGCCACATTAATTGGGTCAATAATAATTGGGTCACTGGTAACCTTTTGTTTCCCCTCCTGATTACTCGTAACGGTTTTCTCATTAATGTTGGTGGCTGCCGTCTCTTCCACGCTGGCCAGTTTCTGATACTGATTCTCCGAAACCAATGGTGTAAGCTTTGCGCTTTTGTCGGTCGTCCCCACTCTAGGTTTCCGAGGTCTTCTAGTAACCGACATCCAGGGTTCAAGAAATGATTCCTCTATTGTGCTTCCAGATTGTTCAGACTGCTCCCCATTCACGATAACCATTTGTGGATTAACCTCGCTAACAACTTGAGAACTCACCTCCTCATCGACTGGAGTAGTAGAGTTTACAGGAACGGACGACTGAGTACATCTCTCCACCCCATGTCCATACAGCCCACACCGGTGACAAATCGCATTTAAACCCTCATATACCACATGAACTCTATTGTCCCCGATTAGAATTGTACCAATCAATGGCCCGTCTAACTCGATCTCGATACACACTCGGGCAAATTTCCCCCTGGTAGCATACAGTGTATTAAGATCAACCTTTAAAGGAGTTCCCAGAGCAGACGCTAGCCCATAGAGGACACCTTCGTCATACAACTGCATAGGGAGATCGGATAGCCTAGCCCATGCAAATATAGTGCGCAGAGTATCGTTATAAGGGTTGAACCCGGCAACCCATGGTCGAACGGTAATGTAGTGGCCAAAGATTTCCCAGGGGCCTTCTGTTAACGATCTCAGAAAATCTTCCTCCTGATCAAATCTCACTGCATAGTATCCATTGGGTAGGTCCAGTATAGTCATCAAACCATTCGGCCTCCACAATTGGTAGAGTCTCTTCTCCAGCAATCGAAACGCCACATTCCTGCCCAAAACTTCGACAATAACAGCTTTCTTCCACTTTTCTGCTAACGCCTCCACCACGTCTTCATCAATTTCAGCAACGGCAAGGCCTTTGACCCCCTCCGGATAAGAGATCCTCATCTTTCGGTACTCAATGAGAGTATCACAACATAGTGGAGCTGCAATAGGAGACTGACCTCCAACGGCAGCGGCATAAGACTTACTGTCCGGCGGCTTATCAGGTGGCACCGGGGCCTGATTAGAAGGAGACCCCACCGTCGATGAAGGCAGGTTAGGGGGAAGAGACATGAGAGCGTTTTTTTTTGTAAAACCAATAATATTGTCCGAGCTTTGATGCTTGATTTGATCAAGCTTTGAGCCAAAAATGATATCCTTGAGTGTCCAACCCAACACTATCAGTCCAATTCATTCTCGTCATGGCCCAAATAGCCTAAGCCTGAGCTTGCGGCTTGGCTCAACACAGCTCGGCACACCACGATACGACTGGGCTCGGCTCAGCACATCTCGACGCGCCACGCCACGACTCGGTTCGGCTCAGAGCGCGCATGTGGTCGGTTAGCTACGCCCGCTCCCTATTGAAAATGGGTAGTGACCCAAAGGTCACAACCTTTAAGCGTTTTCCCTCCTTATATACTGTAAGGATTCTACTCCTTTTAGTCGATGTGGGATAACCACATTTTTGTTCCTTTTCCCGAGTTTTGTGTTTCATACACGTAACTTCGGGCATCATTATCTCATTCACTTGGAATCCAATTTTAGCAAATAAGTATACCACGATTCAGTGCTCGCGGAGACGAAGCCAATGCTTCTGTTTTCCGGTGTTGACGATGGCCGCCACCGGAAATTTTCCCGGAAAAATCCGGCGCACTACTTTTTAAAGAAATGGTTCCAACACCTTCTCACGTGATATTCGGCAGGCCCGACTCATAGCCGTTGCAACCCATTCTTATGAACAAAGCCTCAAATTTTTTGGGGCTTCGTAATGAAAAATTAGATTGATGGTACCAATGTATTAACATACCAACTAGTAAAGTGTGTGTTTATTATGCTTTTTTAATGTCATTGGATTGGGCCTTCAAAATCATTGAGCCGTGGAGTTTGTCTATCATGTCGTCAAGACCCTTGATGGGGAACGTTGGGGCCATGCTAAAAAGATAGAACTGAAAGTCGGGAGGTAAGTTAGTGGGCATAATAAAGACAAACCTCTGATCGGGCAGTTCAATTTTGTTGTCCATCAACATCATGGTGCCGTTGTCGGAGTTGAGGACTTCTTCTTTCTTGATGATGGATTCTTCTTTGTCCTCTCCAAATAACTCGCCAAACAACGGATTGACATATTCAATTGGAAGTGCCGGGGAGAAATCTTGAATGAAGATATCACCCTCGTCTTTGACTTTCCCTTGTCACACAATGGGGTGACAACCAACTCACGCTTTGGTTGTGTCGCCGGTTGGGGTCCTTCGTATTCGGCGGCCGTCATGAGAGCAACATTTGTGCCTTCAATATTTCAAGCTCTTCCCTTACAGACTTATTCTCTTCTCGTTGTTTCTTGTAGGGACATGTTGTCGTACCTTCAATATCACTATGTCAATGCCCCACATATGAGTGCGTAGGTCAATGACCACATGTGAGTAGATCAATGAGGTCAGTAGATCAATAACCCCACATATGAGTACGTAGATCAATGATTCACCTATCAATAAGTCAATAACCCCATATATCAATACGATCTTAACCAAAAGGGTCAATAACCTTTGATAGTCAATGACCCCGAGTATCAATACGACAATAATCCCACATAGGTCAATGACCGACATTAAGCAGTTCAATGACTCACATATTAGTAGATCAACGATCCACTTATCAAATATTAAAGATGTTATTTAACCTAATTCTTTTTAGAAGAATCAAATATTTCATTCACTATGTTTTAAGAATTTATTTAATAATTTAGTTATAAGTTAATAAAAAAATATTATGAGAATAATTGTGAAAGCGTCCCCTCATTGTGATTCCCACTGGTATACAACTATATAGTATATACATTGCAAAATAGGCAAATTTTTATCTGTATATACGTCTTGAAAATTTTGTTTATAATTTTCTAATTTATATTTGTATTTGTTAAAAATTATAATACGGGTCCATCCATAAGATCTCCGCTTTCTATTGCCTTGTCGTTTCTCATCCGCATCCCACACTTCTCTTCTGTATATCGAGTCCGCGAGTTCCTGCCAGATCGAAGGTATTTCTCTTCTACCCGATCTATAATCTTTGAACTCATTTGTGCGTAAGAATTCAGAATTTTTTCCGAACGCTTTTGATTGAAGAGTACAATCTCGTAATAGATTGATGTCACGCTGATTGATTTCTTCTCGTTGCTATATCCTTTTTGTCGCTTGAATTTCATAAATCGCGCTCTGCTTGTGTTCCTGAGCAAATAGCGATTCTGCAATCGCGCGAATTTTGGCAAATTGAGCTGTTCTTTGCACTTCTCGGTTTGCTTTCATCAATTATAAATCATTTTGCAAGTGCCTTTTTTTTTTTATTATTATTAAATCGAAGAGTTTGTAGATTGATACATGATCCGGTATCTTTGATCGGCTCTATGAATTGATGCTTATTTTTATTTATTTATTTTTGTTTGGTGGATAGTTTGAAAATGGGCGCAGTGAAAAACGATTTCGAAATGGATGATGGCAATCTGGAGATCGGGATGGGTAAGTTCTATTGATTTTTACTGTCATGTTGATCTCAAGTTCGGCATCTGTATAAATCGACTTCTGTTGTGTGTGTGTGGTGGAGGAGGGAGATGTGTGTGTTTGAGGGGGTGTTCAAATGTACTAGTCACTCATGATCCATCATTTCCTGTGTATGACAACTTCTTTCTTAGGGAGTACCGGAGTAGAAGGTGTTGTTTGTGGCTAGCTCATTTCATCATTTCAAAGGTTTTGTGTATGGTTATTGGTAACAAGGATATTAATCAAAATTTTGAATTGATAAACTGAATCAGGATCCTAGAATGCAAGAATTTAGATGCTGAATCATGCTAATATATGCTACTTCTTTGATTCAAATTTCAAGTAGCCATCTTGCCATTGAATTGTTAGGAACTGTTCATCAGAACATTTTGTAGAACTGATCCCTCATTTAAATTGTGGATTGTGATTGTTGCTATTGATGACTGACCTGTTTCAATATTTATGCACTATAGAGTATAGAACTGTTTCCGGAGTTGCTGGACCCCTTGTTATCCTTGAGAAAGTGAAGGTAGTATTGAGCTTCTTGTTTTTGCTCCGCCTTCATATATTTTAATACTCAGGTGTATATTTCTCTACTTTGTAATCCTGTAGAAAATTATTTGGTTTTTATTTGTTGGTAGGGACCAAAATATCAAGAGATTGTAAATATCCGTCTAGGAGATGGAACTTCTCGTCGAGGTCAAGTCCTGGAAGTTGATGGGGAGAAGGCTGTTGTGCAGGTAATTTTTATATGCAGTCTCTTCCTCCCCCATTGTGTTCAAAATGGTTAGATTGCTATATGAGTTGCTAGAATTCCTGTACGACTGGAAGAGGCAATGCAGTTGACTGCTGGAATGTTTGATTGATGAGTGTCGAACGGAGTTGGATTTGAAAATTTGTATAACTCAGTTTACACTTTTGGGGAAAACAATACTATTGAGCTAATGCAATACTTCTGGACTATTCTTTTCCGTGGGTATGCAATGTTGTCTTGTCCTTTAAGTATCATTTGGTTCATTGGGATTTCATTTATTTCTTTGTACGTTATGGAAAGTCTTCCAAGTCACAAGATTCAGTACAAAAGTATCATTAATGTGTGATAATCCCTATTTTGCTGCTTACTTATCTCTCCACTTACTGGAAATCTGATATTATCTAACTAGGTATATAATGACATAAAACTCATCGCTCAAAAATTTCTTTGTTTTTCACAAATTGAGAGTGGTGGTTCATCATATGGTGTGGAGGGACTTCATCCATTTGAATTGAGGGAATCATGAATTAGTGCTTGTTAGACTTGTGGGTGATTGCTTTCTCGTGCTCTGTAAACCGAAGGGTATCTGATTTACCATATATATATGAGCAATTAGTTGATCATCATTTTGCAGCAGGCCATCCCTTGAAATTGATAGGCTTCTGCATTCACCTTGATTTCTTTGCTTTTGGAATCTTTTTTTCAGCACCTATTGTGAAATTAATGTTTCTGGTGTGATGGCTGTTTGACCTAAAAATATCAGATTGTCGAACATTTTGATCAACATAAATTTTGGAATGTTTCTTTGGCAGGTGTTTGAAGGTACATCTGGTATTGACAACAAGTATACCACCGTACAATTCACAGGAGAGGTAAAAAGCTAGGAATTTTTTTCATCTATCAGGTTTAGGCTGGAATTATCTTTGCTAGTTTGCCAAGCAGAACTTAAGTTAATGTTACTGCTAGTGTCAGTTATGTTTGCCTTTGCCATTGGGATTTTCATTTTAGTCTTCCTTGACAGTGAATGAAATTTCAAACTAATTTTCTAGTTCCATTTGCTTATTCGTAATCTCATTATTCCTTCCTGATGTATCCAAATATTTTTTTATAGGTCTTAAAAACTCCTGTGTCATTGGATATGCTTGGACGCATCTTCAATGGATCCGGCAAACCCATTGATAATGGTCCTCCTATTCTTCCAGAGGCATACTTGGATATTTCTGGTATGTTAGGTTCCTTAAAAAGCGAGACACTCTAAGCTTCGAGCATTTATGCTTACTTAAATTGTTCATTTATTAATGTTTGCTGGGATTTTTTTAATCTTTTTTTTATCAGGTAGTTCAATCAACCCTAGTGAGAGAACTTATCCGGAAGAGATGATTCAGACAGGGATTTCTACAATTGATGTCATGAATTCTATTGCTAGGGGACAGAAGATCCCCCTTTTCTCTGCTGCAGGTCTTCCCCATAATGAAATAGCTGCTCAAATTTGCCGTCAAGCTGGGTTGGTTAAGCGTTTGGAGAAGTCTGATAACCTTTTGGAGGTATGCTTAGCATGGACAAAATCTTTTGGGAGCTACAAGTTTTTTTTTTTTTTTTTTTCTCTCTGTTTAAAAATTTAGAGGGCATAGTATCTGGCCATAAGTTGACATCTAGTCAGTAGTCACCCTTTAGGTTTGATACCTTATGGAGTTATCATCAGCTGCCATACTCACCGGGCCACACATTAATGTTTGTTTGTATGTTGAATAATTTACAGAGTGGTGAAGAGGACAATTTTGCCATTGTATTTGCAGCTATGGGAGTGAATATGGAGACTGCACAGTTCTTCAAACGGGATTTTGAGGAGAATGGGTCAATGGAGAGAGTTACCCTCTTCCTGAACCTGGTATGTTCTGTTGTGGCATGACTTTCCTTTTAATAGAAATAAGATTCTTCTTTCTGCAAGCTTTAATTGGAAGTGAGTTTTCAACCATGGTTTGATATTTTCTGTGTTCTCTTCTAGGCTAATGACCCCACAATCGAGCGTATCATTACTCCACGTATTGCACTCACTACTGCCGAATATTTAGCATATGAATGTGGGAAGCATGTTCTTGTCATTCTGACAGACATGAGTTCTTATGCCGATGCACTTCGTGAGGTATTAAAGTTTTTGTTTTTGCTTTACTGTTTTGTGGTGTCCATATTTAAAAGTAAAGAATGATTAGAGTTCACACCTAGGCATATTGGATATATTCCAAGTATACAGAAACATATATTAAAGGCCTATCTATAGAGAATGACAACTTATAAAAGTTTCAAAGAAGCTCAGTAGAGCAAGCAAATGACTTGGAGTTATAACTAATAGCTGCTCTTCTATAGGACAGCTTTATAAAATCCTTCATAGTTTAGGTTCCTTATTATTGGTTTAGCTCTTTCTGTTGAAAAGATTTGACACTACAACAGCACAAAAACATTTCTCTGGCTCTCTTTTATTTCTGGTTTATAGAGCTACCACTTGATCTGTTTGACCTGCCTGCTTTCCTGTAGAGATCAAACCGCTGGTGCTGCTATATTCACAACCCCAGGCTTTCACTTTCTTATTCGTTAGCATGATATTAAATGAGGCTACTGCTGAAATTCATAAATTCAAGTGTGTTGGCAAATATCTCACTAAAATCCACATGATATAAGCTGTTTATAACTGAAGTTTGCTCAATGATCTGACCAACAACTTAATGTCCCAGGTTTCTGCAGCTCGAGAGGAAGTTCCTGGAAGGCGTGGTTATCCTGGTTATATGTATACTGATTTGGCTACAATCTATGAACGTGCTGGGAGAATTGAAGGGAGGAAAGGCTCCATCACGCAAATTCCCATTTTAACTATGCCTAATGATGGTATGGTGTCTGTCCATAATCTTATTTGTTGATGAAATGAAACTAGTACTCGGAGGCTCACTTTTCTTTTCAAATTCAGATATTACGCATCCGACTCCTGATCTCACGGGATATATCACTGAAGGGCAAATTTATATTGACAGGCAGCTCCATAACCGGCAGGTAATGTCGTACCCATGACTGATTATGAGGATTAGTATTGAGGTTTCTGTTAGATTTCGTGATGAGGGAAGTAATCAATTACACTATAGTCTTCAAAAAAAATTGATAGGAAAGTAAAGAGAAAAAAAATAGTCATAGGGATGCTTCTGATATTGGCCTCTTTATTCAGTGTCGGTTAAATTACTAAAGAGTAGCCGATATCTCCAACTTTGTTACTTTATAGTCCTTAACTCGTTATCATGTCAGTAAGATACTGAAGGGATAAATTTTTGGAAGCCCCTGGTATGCGAGGCTAATTCTTTTCTTTCATTCTTGATACACAGATATACCCACCGATCAATGTTCTTCCTTCACTATCCCGTCTAATGAAGGTAAATCATAATAACTGGTTCCTGATTCACCTTTCTGTTGTTTTAAATGACTATAATAGTCATCTAATAAAGATGCAACTTTTGTATCTTTTCAGAGTGCCATAGGTGAAGGAATGACTCGTAGGGATCACTCTGATGTGTCAAACCAGGTTTGATCTGAAATTTGGCTACTTCATTATGACTACCTTACGTCTGATCAACGCATCAATAAGTCTCTCTTTTCCTTTCAGCTCTATGCCAATTATGCAATTGGAAAGGATGTTCAGGCTATGAAAGCTGTGGTTGGAGAAGAAGCTCTTTCTTCAGAGGACTTGGTATGTTTATTTGGTTTTGACATGAAATTGCATCTTCTTTATTGATTTTAGATTACATAGATCATAATTTATCAAGCTAACTGATTTTTTATCTTCTAGTTATACCTGGAGTTCCTGGACAAATTTGAACGGAAGTTCGTTACGCAAGGGGCATATGACACCAGAACCATATTCCAGTCACTTGATCTGGCCTGGACTCTCCTGAGAATCTTCCCTCGTGAGCTCCTCCACCGTATACCAGCTAAGACTCTCGACCAGTATTACAGTAGAGATGCATCCAATTGATGAGAAGAAACATGATGAGCTTCTCAGTTTCAGGGCTGCAAGTTATTGTTCGAATGAAGTTCATTGTTTTCTAGATTGCCTCCATCTGCCATCTACCTCCAATAAACTTTCCCAATATTATTCTTTGAAATGATGCCTCAATCTGCCTCTCTTTCCAGCCAGTTGCTGTATATTTATTCCGAGTATCCATCCGCCAGGATTCGCAAGGTGATTGTTAGTTTTATCGAGTCTTTAAGTTACAACCTCTTGAGTTGCTTTGGAGCTTAGTAATGGACTCTTTCTGGAGATCAGCCTGAGAATGGAGTGAACGATGTTTCTGCTTCCATCATTTTGATGTGCATGTAATTTGTTGAGGGAACATTATTGGTTTTCAGAGCGTCGAATTCTTGTTTTAAGTCAACTCGAGCACCGTATTTCTTGCGGTAAATTACATGTTTACTGGCTGGATATCTTATGCATAGATCAGGCATTTCAGCATCGATGTGCCCGTTTGGTCCCGATTCGGGCATGTAAGCTTCTCACAGACGATGAGAAAGAAGTGAAACCAGCAAGAACATCCATGAACTACAAAGGGCTCATTTATAAATTACAACGAAAGTACAAAATGAATATCAAACTACATGTCTGTGTTGAACCCTCCTGATAAGCTGTAACATGTTTGTGTTTCAAACGGCTGATTCTCCATTAAGACTCTGTATTTTTTGGTCATCTTGAACTCTGTTGCGAGTACCAGAGCTTCTTCTGACATATTACTATCTTCTCATTCTGGACCGCATACTCGGTATCTTCCTTTCTACACTCCCATCTCATGCCCTTTGCAATGGTGACAATTGCGTCTACGTAGTAGCTAGATTCTCGAATGATTGCATACCCGTAAGGACGAAGGATTCTGTCCATCTCCAAGAATACATACTTCATGTCGCACCTGTTAGAAGCAATTCAGCTACGATTAACAGCAAGGTAGCACAAGAAACGCGAACGAGGTTCAAGATTTTGAACTCTGACCTTTGATTTTCTGCTGTGAAGAGACCATCAACATGAAGAAGGTCGTATGTTCTTGGATACGTGGAAAATGCCTCGCACCTGCAACACATAAAATCAACACCACCACAACAGATGGTAAAAAACATGACCTTAGACACGAAAAACATACCAATCATGGTAGGTTCCAATGAGTCCTCGATCATAGATCACGGGCAAAGTATTGGCAGCGTAGGAGGAGACCACATTCATGACCCACAAAGGATCACTTACAAGTGCAGCAGCGAGTCCTCCATAAACAGTGTTCATGTCCATAACATTCCTTGTCTCATTAGTACCAATAGCCGGAAGAAGTTTCTTGTAGTGTTCAACCCGATTCTTCCACTTGCTACGGTCATGCTTCAAAGCACCAGATCTTCCGCCAACTACATCTGAGATGCGCTCTGATGCAACATTTAGTCTCTTAGGCCACTTGGGAATGGATTGCAGGCTCGTTTTCTTAAGGTTTGGGTTTGGAACTACAACACACGACCGTAGAGGCGTGTACCATGCTGAATCTGGCTCTATGGAATCATCACACTTGGTTGGGTAAGCATCAGGAGCATTCAGCTTATTGTAGCAAGTGTCATTTGTGGTCTTCTGCCACACTGCAATGTCGTCTTTTTTGTTGTAGAGTTTGAAACACAAAGAAGAAAGCAAGTCTTGTAGCTTATCATAGTTGGATTTCTGTTCCTCCATGGTTGTATCCCATCCCCGCCATCTGTTCTTGTAGTTAACAGGCGGTCCAGAGAGGACCCAGAACCCTCCGGGCCTTAGAATGCGGTGTATTTCCATAAGATAGATTCCACCTGTGACCAACAAGGCAAGCAAAATGCTCATAACTTGCATGAACAAACGTCTTAGCAACTAAGAATCGAACAGAAACACGTACCGAACTCAGTCCAAGGAATGAGGCATCTTGAGCAATGAGCCATGTCAAATGAGCTGGAGGGGAAAGGAAGCCGTTGTGTAGAAATAATACCAAGAATAGCGGGAATGCCACGTTCAAGAGCAAATTGCACTTGTGCCTGATGGTTATCTCTTGGAGCCAGGGACAATGTCAGAATTCCGCGGTCTAGTAGATCACCTCCCCAACTTGCAACCTACATACATTTGTATTCAAGAATCAAGATACAACCTTAGAACAATACACAGATATTCAATGTCTAAACATGACTCACCCCACAACCAGTATCAATAGCGGTTCGGATAGTTCCATCTTTCATTTGAGGGATCAGATCCTGCATTCGATCTACATATTCACCAACTCCATTAGGAAACATGGTGCCACCTCCAGGAAAAATAAATGTCTCCCCTTCTTTCTTCAGCCAATGTTGGTTAGATTTCTGTTTATCAATCCAATCATATGGTACATTCCTGAAGACAAATCCAAATCCAAATCCTTCACTGAAGCAACAACAAAGACTTCTGAGTTCTTAGTACAGCTCACATACCTGTACCATGCCTTGTTCTTGCTCTCAGGCCATCTAATTGGAGGCTTGTATCCATTTGGTGGAGGAATTAAGCATTCCTGTCTCTCAAAAGCCGGAGGGCAGTGTCGTTCCATAAAACTTAGTCGATGATGCCCATACTTCTTCCACCTCTGAACCAAAAGCCACAAATAACTTATCAGCTCAATAATGAACAGTTACCAACAAGATCATAGACAAATTAAAGCCTTGTCATACCCTGGGATCAGTACAAGGAGTATAATCCTGATATTCAATACTGCATTCTGTGAAGGAAACAGCCTTGATCTTAAGAGGAGCAACCAATGAATCATTTGCTGAATCTTCTGACTTGGTGGCGGATTTTATTACATCCTCTGCACTAATATGATCCTTTTGTGAACAAAAGATACCACCAAGATAATAGGAGAAGCCGCACAATGCAAAGATCAACAGACACAGTTGAATGATCTTTGAGCCTTTCTCAGGCTGAGTATTTGGCTTTCCTAGTTTATACTTCATTCTTATAAGCAATCTTTATAAATTTCCTGCATGAATGCACCAGAAGAAACAATGATATTCATCTAAACTGTACAAATGAACATAAAATTTACAAAAGAAGAAAAATGAAGGAGATGATCAAGTATATCATGAAAACCTTTTTGGTACAGAAATAACCCAGTTTCAGAGGTAGCTTTATTACTGATTCTTATAACCATAGAAAACTATGGCCATTAGAGCTTTACAACCACAAAGAGAAAAGACTAAAAAGAGGTTCTATAAAGAAGAAGAGAGAATAGACAAAGGAAATGTTAAACACCACTGATTATACAGATTTATTTGTCAAAGATAACACTAAAACACTAAAATATGTAGGCAATTTACCAGTCACAAGGAACTAATAATTTCCACATGACATTGGGACAAAGACTAAAAACTAATCAAAGATGAAACATCACTGTTAAGGGCCCTCCAATTACACTAACCGGGTTTGAAAAAAGTGGAGGAAAGCACATGATATGCCACCTCAACAAGTAAAGCTAAAAGCAAATCAAATAGCTGGAACATGTTTTGAAACATATTAATTTCTTATAAATGAAGAAAGGCTTCTCCAATCTCAGATCAATTGGAAAGTTTTATTCCACCAATGAGTCGTTCTTCCACACTCAAATCCAAGGTCCAACTAGCCAACATGGAAAAGGGGGAATACAAAATTATGTTATATTTGAAGGTAATAATGGTGAATAGGAGTTTAGATCCCACAAAATCCTATTCTTACGAATTATAACCACTCAAGTATTGTTCCTTTGCCATTATAGCTCAAAAAAGTTGCAAAATACCTATGAGTTTATTGCTAGGTAAGAATCCAATCCCTAAAAGAAGATACCGTAAGGCAAAAAATTCCAAGCACTAAATGTCAGAAGAATAAAGAAAACCCAGATGTTAAAAAGCTTCACAATAAAAAATTAAAAAACACAGTTCAATGATCTGCTGCAAGAATCCGAAACAAAGCATATACTCCAAAACCGAATCATCTTACAATTACATATATCAGATTAGAGGTAAACAGAGGAAACGTACAACAGCCACAAAGCCCTGAACTAAAACATCAAAGAACAGAGAAAATATCCAACAAATACGAAGTGGGTAGTATAATAGTACTATTACCTTGAAAGAAAGATAAAGAACACCCAAAAAAGTTGTGGGTTTGAGGAAGGGGAAGGCAAGATGAGAGCATTGCACTCAAGGGACAAAAAAGGAAAGAAGAGCATTTAATTACAGGGTTTGTCAGGGAGTGAAAACCTCTGATTATTTTTTCTCAGTGAAGAATTTTTGGCCCCCAAAAAATGGCTAGGGATTGTAATTGGTTTGTCCCCCTTAGTTTTGGACTGTTGTTGCGGATTGAAATCCTCTCTGCTCACAGTCGCTGAAGTTTTGTGTCTGGGAGTGGGAGCCTTAACTAGAGTGTGAATCAGTGAATATGTCACACCAAAAGAAAAAAATCAGTGAATGTGATGTGAGATAAAGAATGGGTTTCATTTGATTCACCGTTTATATAATTTCAAATTTTCAGAACCAGAAAAGGATGAAACAACATGACAGGGGATTGTCCTATAGCAATTTTGGTAACGGATAGCTGTGGCCTGTGGGATGGGATAGTCAGATATTACTTAGGTAAAAGTTTTATAATAAATAAAAATGTATATTTTCCCATCATTTTCCCATAATTTTCCATAATTCATCATAATTGTAACGGTTTTTTTTTATATAAAGGAAAACAATTCGATACACTAGACGACATATCGTCTAATGGATTGAAAGACCGATCAAAACTCAGCAAACGTACTAACCGTCACGAGAGAACCACGACATAAGAAAAAGGAGAGAACTTGGATCACAAAAAGCCGATCCGGAAGGAGCATCAAATGAAACACTAGGCAAACAAAGTGAGGAAGAAACAACGAGAGCAAGTTTGTACAAGCGATGCAAAGTACAACTACCGGTGAAAACCTCATATTTGAAGGTCTACCTTATGATTAGACCCTAAGGAGTGAAGCGATACGTTGTTAGAATTGGTCTATAACTTTCAACATGTTAGTAAACACTCTGATGATCAGTAGCAAAAATTGATTGAAGAAGATTGATCTCATGGCACATTATTAAAAATCTTTTTAACTTGTTGACAATGTTTGATAGAAAAATCCCTTTTTTATTGCACAAACAAAAATCATGATAAATAGGCTTAAAACTAGACACAAGGACCGCCATAACCAATAGCCCACAATCACTTTGATTTTTCAAGGCCCTTATTCGGACCCAGATAAATTTGATATCCGCACCCATAAAACTTAAGTCTATCGCACCCTATGTGCGAGAGAGGGAAAAAATGACACAAAAAAAAAACACATTCGAAAACAGACCAATCAATCATTTCACGGATAAAAAGGCAAAAAAACTCTTGCACATAGGATGCGAGAGGCCAAACTACTCGGTCAATTTTTTTAAAAAAGTTGAATTTACAAAAAATTGGCCTCTTGCACGGGCCAAATCTAAAAATAAAATAAAATTAAGCCTCTCGCACATAGGGTGCGAGAGGCCATATACTAAAAAAATGTGGGTGTTAGATGTTAATTTTAAAGGGTTCTAATATCGTGTCTGATTTTTTCCGTGTGTGTGAGTGTTTGTGACGAGAACTAAAGTCCCTTGGATTTTTTCCGTGTGCAAGTACTTTTAGTAGTAGATGAATTTGTAGAGTGTTAACGTATTGTAGTACCAAAAACCGATCGATCATGTAGAGGAAGCTAAGGGCAACCAAATAAAGCTCTGCAAGGAACCAAAAGCTATATGTTGACCTCTTAATTGGAAATAATCTTATGGATAACCAAAAGAACTTGTTTAATTTTTCTTTATTTACTAAGTATTGCTAGCCGACTTTGATTGTAAATGGGGAATTAACCTTTGGGAGTTGTTGGGTGTAGAAATCACAAACTAAAGATTTTTACCAATTTTTTTCAGCCTTAACCCTTGTCAATTAGTGTAGACTTTGACATTGTGTTGTTTGCCTAAAAATCTTTGGGAGCAAAAAAATCGGGATTAGCATTCCCTTGAGAAGGGCAAGGAAGATTTATTCGGTAGAGCTTTCGGCCTTTGTTTTATGCTTTTTGGTAACATTAGTTTGAAATAATCCAAACAAACAAAGAATTACAAAAAATTAAACAAAACAGCAAAATGATAAGAACACTTCTTGTTAAAAAAGAAGAGATTGCAAATTAAAACTAAAGAACCCATTTTCTAAAGAAAAGAGGGAATAAGAGGTTTAGGCCCTTTAGGGCAATCCTTGAATAGTGAAGAAGCGCGAGGAGATCCCGTTCAAAGATCTTGACGGATCTCGAGAATTGATTTTTTTTTAACACGGTGTCATCTCTTCCGTCTTTTGTCAACTTGCTTCAATTTTTTTATCATCGCCAACACATGATCCATCTAAGTGAGATTTTATTTATTTATCCTTCTTTTGAAAAATAGAAGAAGGTCAGGAAATGAAGGATAAATTGTGGAATCTTTGAGTTGTAAGTTCAAACTAAAAATCCAAAGCCCATCCCTTAAAGACAAGTGTCGGCCAAGAACATGACACCAAGAAAGGGAGGATTGAGAAATGTCTTTTAGATATCGTAACCTCGGACGCCGATGAAGACAACCGAGAACTGGAGCAAAAGAAATGGTTCGATTTTCGAGATGGGGTGACAAAGAACAAGCTTGGTTGTGTGTTGTGGAGGAAGCTTTGGTGGCGTGCCAAGGGCTTGGGCTATTGCTGATGGTGGGGGGTATCCAACGGTGGCCGGTTAACTATTCAAAGGGCGAGGGTTTTTTTAGAAATAGAAGAGAGGGTTTTCTCTAAAAATGAGTGTTTTTTTTAATGATTTTCACGATTTATTAACATGGATCGAAGAAAATACATATTTTACAAAAAAAATTATCTTATAAACCCCCATAATGATAGTTTATGTAATTTATGTAAATATAGAGGTGCCCTAATGTAATTATGTAAACTCAAGTTATTATTAATATGAGCCGTCTGTTGAACGGAAACCCTAAGGGGAATTTATATTCATTCTTACATGGTATCAGACTTCTCGTTCCTCAAAATCTCTTCCGCTTCCCTCTAACCCTGCGGCCATTCCTCATCACCGCCGCCGTTTTCCCCTTCCCGATATTCCTCAATGGCTGCGGAACGGAAACCTTCCTTCCACTCCGCCCTCGGAATCTCCAACATCAAGAACAACATCGCCCTTGTCCTTGACCATGACACTCCGTATGCATCCTGGGTCACCTTATTCCGTGTTACCGCAAAGGCGCACAATGTTCTCGATCACATCGATAAAAAGGTACCCAAACCAACGGATATTGAAGATTCGTTATGGCTTCAAGTTGATGCTGTAGTCCTTCAATGGATTACAACACGGTGTCCCGGGAGATTCTTTTGCAAATTCTTGACTCCGATGACACTGCTCTTCAGGCTTGGAATCGAGTCAGGGACATCTTTCAAGATAACAAAAACACCCGTGCCGTCTACCTCGAGCATGAGTTCTCCAATTGTAAGTTATCAGACTTCTCTTCAATCAATGCTTACTGTCTTCAACTCAAGTCCTTGACAGATCAACTCAAGGGCGTTGGCTCACCGGTTCCCGAAACTCGACTTGTTCTTCAATTGATTTCGGGATTGCCTGCTAAGTATAACGCCGGCGCAAGTTTTATTAAGCAAACCGATCCGCTTCCGAGTTTCACCAAGGCTCGATCTCAGTTGTTATTGGAAGAAACCCGTATGGCAGCTCAGTCCGCTGCCGACAATTCGCAATCTGTACTCACTGTAGAGTCCCGTTCTCATCCCTCTGATGCGCCATCGAAACACCGTTCTAGGTCGCCGGCTCAGCTCAAATCGGGCTCGTCTTCTGCAGCACCGGACTCCCAGCAGACCAGGCATGGGCGCTGCCGGAAGGGCAAGCAGCTTTGATGCGGGGATAAGTCACAGTTCCCGATCTAGATTGAAAGTCCTTAACTGGAATAAAAATCGGGTTGTTCTATAGAAAAATCGTCCGATTTATCTCAAGAACAGGTCGATTTTTTTACGAACTCAGAATACGGATTAGTGAATGATATGGAAAGATAAGAAGATGATTATGGAATGATAAATGGAAAATATAGGAAGATATGAACCAAGATAGTTCCGCAAAAGAACATTGACCAATGATGTGTCAAAACCCTTGAACGAGAAGATCACCTTAACCCGCACTTCTTTAACCTTACACAAGTCTTCTAAGTAAGATAAGCACAAGGAGGGACTATGATCGACCAGGAGCACCAACCTTCAACAAGATTAACACACACAAGCACAATCTAGCAAGAACGTAACAACAATTCAACCACAACTCTCCTTTGATTGAATAGCAATGAATAAAATACGTACTCCGTAAGCGAAGTCGTAAGTTCACACAATATGTGGAAAATATCTCAAATCTAATCTACTAAACAATCTCCCCCTCTAAGGCTATTTATAGGGAAGATTAAACCTACTAAAACTAAGAAAAACTAAAAAGATATATTTATAAAATATATTTTTTGAAAAGATAATCTAGGAAAGATATTTTTAAAAGATATAAAATATAAAATCTAAAAAGATTGATCTATAAAATGTATCTTTTGAAAAGATAATCTAAGAAAGATATCTTTTAAAAGATATAAAATATAAAATCTTAAAAGATATGATCTATAAAATATATCTTTTGAAAAGATAATCTATGAAAGATATCTTTTAAAAGATATAAAATCTAAAAAGATAGAATCTAAATGATTTCTTAAGATAGTCTGAGAGATTTAAGGAATTATTACAAGATATAATTGCCAAAAGATAGAAGATCATGACCAAATCTCTTGCAACTCGTTCTGTTGAAGGAAATCGGACACGAAAATCGATCGAGTTTTCCTACAGGAAAATCGGTCGATTTTCTTCATCTGCCATGCAATCTTCCATTCCATCAATTCGCCCCATATTTGCAACTTGTAAGCGCTCCTTGAGCTTCTCTCGCTTCTAGATTAGTGACTGATCCATGTAGCGTAGGCGTTGATGCTATCAAGGATGGTCCCGCATCAAGCGCACAGGTGGTGGCGGCGGACCTCCTCTCGCAGCTTGGCATCCCCAGTTTGGTTGGGTGACGCTTCCACAACCCAACTCTACTCCCGGCCCAACTAGATGGCAACCGGCCCAGCCTCCTACAGGCCTAACGCGCCCGCCCTGTCCATTACCTCATCAAGCAACGCACAACATTCTTGGGCCGGGGCCTACTTCTTAATTCCAGCAACAGGCCCATTATGCCACAACTTATCAGCCCACCTCCTTGGATCAGTCCTTTGCTACCATGACGTTAAATCCGACGGACAATTATTGGTACATGGACACGGGCGCCACATCCCACATGACGAATAATTCAGGTACACTCTCGTCTTTTTCACATAATGGTTCATTAAAATCGATAATTGTTGGGAATAGTATGCTTGTTCCTTCTACAGGTATTGGAGATGCTACTATCCCCACCCCGTCCAAACCACTACACCTATCCAATGTCCTCATTGCCCCACAAATTGTAAAAAATTTAGTTTATGTTAGACGTTTTACATCTGATAACAACGCCTCAATAGAATTTGACCCGTTTGGCTTTTCTGTGAAGGATCTACACACGGGGACCACTCGTCTGAGGTGTAATAGTTCCGGGAAACTCTATCCAGTCACATGTCCCTCTTCCCGTCCTCATCATGCCCTCTCCGTTGAGTCTCCGAACCTTTGGCATGCCCGTCTCGGTCATCCCGGTGCTCCGGTTTTAGATTTGTTTTGTCAATCTTCTTTCATTAAGTGCAATAAGTCGCATGTGACATCTCTTTGTCATGCTTGTCAATTAGAAAAACATCATAGATTAGCTTTTGATCACTCTATTTCTCGTTCTAATGCTCCCTTTGACATTATTCATAGTGATTAATGGACATCCCCTATCCCGTGCCGGGACGGTTTTAAATACTATTTACTTTTTCTTGATGATTTCTCCCATTTTCTGTTGGTTTTTCATCTCAAGTTCAAGTCTCAAGTTTTTGAACTATTCGTCCAATTTCACAAGTTTGTTGAAACGCAATTTCGGTTACCCATCAAAAGTTTTCAATGTGATTTGGGGGGGCGAGTTTAACAACAACACCTTCCACAAGTTCTTCATTGACCATGTCATTGTCTTCGTTTCTCTTGTCCTCATACTCCCCCCAAAGTGGTAAGGCCGAACCAGTAATTCACACAATCAACAACATGATGCGCTCAATGCTCTTTCATGCCTCTATTCCAATCTCCTTTTGGCCCCATGCCGTGGAGGTTTCTTGCTACCTTGTAAACATTCTTCCCTCCAAGTTCATTCAAAATCGATCTCCTAACCAAGTGTTATACCTCACTACACCTTCCCTCATTCATCTCCGGGTCTTCGGTTGTCTTTTCTATCCAAACCAAAGTGCTACCATTTCCCACAAACTTCAACCTTGTACTACTCTCTGCGTTTTCCTTGGCTATCCTAAACACCATAGGGGATACAAGTGTTTGAACCTAGCGACTATATCATCATCTCCCGTCACGTTACGTTTGATGAAACTATTTTTTCCATTCGCTATAAATTTCCGAGCTTCCCCGAAATCAATTACAACCCCCCTTGTAGATGACAGCCCATCCCCCTATTTTCAAGCCCATAAGTGGCCTGACCCAACTACTGCTGCCACCGGCCCAGTCCGTTCTTCGGGCCCACTGTTGCCACAACCCCCTCCTGCTTCCCTTGCGCGTGGGCCTGCTTCCCCTCCTTCCTCCTCATCCGACCCAACCCAGCTTACACCTCCAGCCCCCTCCTCCAATCCCAGCCTAGCACGCCTGCAACCCACCTTTTCTTCACAACCGGCTGTCCCACATTTCACCCATCAGCCTACACCTCCAGCCGTTCATTCTTTAAATGAACCTGTCCACCCACCTCCGAACCGACCCCAAGCCCGCAGTCAATCCGGCATTGTTAAACTAAAACCATTGACTTATCCGTCTCTCGACCGCTCCAATATCCCCTTCCCAAATCCCACAATGTAGCCCTTCAAGACCCGTATTGTCGAATGTATCCCATATGATGGACTTTTTCTGCAACCGACATGTAAAAACGAGTAATTGATTTGTGTAGGTCTTTCATAGTTTGAGATTCTTAATTTAATAATAATAGTTTTTTTCAATTAATTTAATATTTTGGTTAAATAATTATATTTTGAATTTTTTTAATTGAGACTATTATAGAATATATATTTAAAATATTATTTATATAAAATAATAAAATATACCATAATAATTTATTGGTCGTATTATATTTATTAATATATTTATCTTAACAAGTAAAAACTAATATATTATAAATGTTTACACATAAACTTAATATATTATACAAAAACAACCCGTACAAATTTCATATATTACAGTACATTTATTTAGAATAACTAAATATTTTACAATACACATAAAATTATAGAATATATAACAATACATAATTATCCCTTCAATAAATAACTACATAAAATATTTTTATAAAAATACTTAATATAAGTTTTGATATTTAATAAACAATATAAATATAATCAAATATACTTGTTTTGTAACGACTATCCAAAATTAATGAGTAATGACATATTTGAATAGTGTTACGACTATGAGCACAAATTTACCATAATCCCAACAAAGTGTAAACTTTTGGCAACAGTAAACATGGTATAATTAATGTTCTTAAAGTTCATCCTCTATTTTATTTTGTTCTCATGATTTGCTTTAGATTTATCTTAAGAATCCAATCGATTCGATGGTAAAGTAAAAAAATAAAAAAATAAAAATTACGGTATACCTTACTGACAGTGTGGGCGTAACTCGTGAGCTACTACTGTAGTACTGTGCATCTCCCCCACCCTTTAAGCCTTTATTGTTTTTTTTTTTCCTTTTTGTCATTTCCCCAACTTTTATATATA
>BSUD01000002.1:133550263-133599230 GCA_033239045.1 Fagopyrum esculentum
TATATATATATATATATATATATATATATATATATATATATATATATAGAGTATAGATCCTATGAGAACACCCTCTAACGTGAGAACATGAGAACAAATTCGTAATTATTATCAGTTTTGTTACGAATGTGCCATATCGTTTAATGTATTATTCGTAGTTATTGTTGGTTGAGTGGATTATTCGTAGTTATTGTTGGATTCCTAATTATTATTATTCGTAGTTATTATTATTTTTGAGATCTACTCTAAATCTCAACCCTTAATATTCACATCCAACGGTCTACGATTGTTCTCATGTTCTTACGTTAGAGGTTGTTCTCATGGGAACCACACCCTATATATATATATATATATATATATATATATATATATATAGTGCGGTTCCCATAAGAACAAATCTTATTGTGTATCATGAGAATAATCTTATACCGTCGGATAATGAGTATTAAGGGCCGAGATTTAGGGTAGATATCGTAATTATTAGGAAAAAAAATATCCCTCACGCGCCCTAATTTTCCTGAATGAATATACACGCCGACAATTTACAGGGCTCATTTTACAGTTTCTCTCCTTTGATACCCTGTGATATTTAGGTTCCAGAGAAGGCGATTTACAGGCTCCTTGGCAGCGGCGATTCCAAGGCTCGTTTTCATCGGCGATTCCCAGCAGCGTCGAGCCGGAGAAGGCGATTTACAGGCTCGTTTTCAGCGGCGATTCCCAGCAGCGACGAGTCGAAGAAGGCGATTTCCAAGGCTCGTTTTTACCGGCGATTTCCAGGGCTTGTTTTCTAGGGCTCGTTTTTAGCAGCGTCGAGCAGTAGTTGAACCGCACCCCCAGAGAAGGCGATATTCAGGGCTCGATTTTTGCGGCGTTTTTCAAGGCTCGTATCTTAGGGCTCGTTTTCAGCAGCGTTGAGCAGGAGTGGAAGGAGATGGAAGACGAACCGGCTGCTCTCCGTGCGATGCAAGCAAAAATTGTGAAGGATTATTCGTAGTTATTATTAGTTTTGTTACGAATCAGAGAGTATTGTTCGTAATTAGTAGAATTATTCGTAGTTATTATTAGTAGAATTATTCGTAGTTATAGTAGAATTATTCGCAATTATTATTCCTAGGTATGAGTTGTTGGTTAAATGGATTATGTAATTATTATTATTAGTTTTGTTACGAAGGTGTTATATCGTTTAATATATTATTCGTAGTTATTAAAACCGATTGTAATTTGATCAATACTATCATTGTATTGTATTGACCGTAATTAGTAGAATTATAGTAGAATTATAGTTAACGTTGGAACGAATAAGAGAGTTGATGTAGAGGGGAGAATGGCGTTGGAAAAATCAGTGAGATGAGAGAGGGAGTTATCTTGTAAATCTCATCTAACAAAATGTTTCCTATAATATAAGATTATAGGAATATTTTAAAAAACCATTAAGAGAGAGTGTGTACACTCTCCTTTTGTGAGAATGGGTAAGGATTATTTATAATTGATTTTTTGTTTTACACTTTTCATCATTAATCTAGGCCATTGGATTTACTAAATTGGATAACTCTGATCTGTTCTCATGATTACACGTTAAGGCTTGTTCTCATGATCTATTATATGTATATATATATATATATCCAATTTAGGTGCGGAATAAAAATATAAGTACGGAGTTACAAAACATTTTTCACCGTTGATGCACTTGATCCCGTGGTTCAGCTTAGTTCACGTCATTTAATGATTTCTGAACAGCGCAGTGACATGTTTGTAATTATATGAATTTCAAACGACAATTTTATCATTTAGAAAATCTGTTTTATAAGGTTCCAGTGCGGTGTCAAATTTGTAATTTTTAAAAGGTGTAGTGAGAATCTGTATGTCCTGTTTGTTCAAACTGTTTATTCTACTGATTCATATTTTTATTCAATTATTTAAAACTGTTTGTTCAAATAAGTTCTTATTTTTAACACTTTTTTCTTTCAAAATTTTTGCACATTTCGTTAAACATTTTTGAATTCATAGTATAAAAACTTTGAAATTTTTTTTAATTCTAATTTTCTCCACCTTTCTTCTTCTTTTTCTAACGGGCACATTTTTCATTCAAATTTTTGTAGACTTCGTATAATTTATTTGTTCTGTTAGTTTAGAATTTATTGTACTAATAGTTCATACATTTTTGTAAACAATCTTCATAAGTTCAAAATAGGCTAACTACTAATATAAAATGTTTAAAACTAATAAACACTTGATTTGACCTAACATTATAAAAATTTGAACTAAAAAATATTATAATAAAGTATTCTAATAACTATAAAAATTTGAACTTTTATGATATAAGTATAAAATTTGGTATCATTAAACATTGTGTTATGTTAATTCAAACATGTACAAGAAAAAAAATGTATAAAAACATAACTAATTAATAATTTAACAAAACAATGCATGAACTAACTACAAAAATATCATAACTGATTGTATACAATTTTCTGAACGAATTGAAATAAAATTATGAATTGAGATAATACTTGTTATAGTTTTGTCATGAAAATTACAAAATACCACCGCTTCCTCCTTTTTTAAAAACTTGTTTTTTAAAAGGATAAAATTTTCCCATGCATTCTAAAAATTACAAAATTGTCATTGCTCCTCTTATAAATTATTAAATGATGTTGATGAATGTAGACCATTGAATCAAGTGTATCAACAACCTAGATTACTCCGTAATGTCGCATTGTATCAACACTCCTTACCCAACCCCTATATATATATATATATATATATATATATATATATATATATATAGTATAGATCATATAAGAACAAGCTTATCGTGTAATCATGAGAACAAATCTTATTGATTAATATATTATTCGTAGTTATTGTTGGTTGAATGGATTATTCGTAGTTATTGTTGGTTGCATGAATTATTCGTAGTTATTATTATTCGTAATTATTATTAATTATGATATCTACTCTAAATCTCGACCCTTAATACTCACCATCTGACGATCTAAGATTGTTCTCATGATTACACGATAAGTCTGTTCTCATGGGAACCACACCATATATATATATATATGAGTTTAGTTTCATTTATTGGTTTTTTTATTATATTTTTAGGTAAAAAAAATTACTGTCTTTTTTCCATAACAAAATTGGAGTTCACTACACTATGCATGTCAGTGTACTGATATACCATAAAAATGCAAGATAAATACATCGTCAAGAGTGACTCAACTCTCGTATTTTACGGAATATGAAATACATGAGTGGCTCGGCTTTCACATTTTGTCATCAATACCAACAAGAATAAACAGTATTAAAGTGATTACATGCTCGACTCTCGCATTTTGCAAAGGAAGACTCAAACCTACCATAACACTCGATAAGTATACACTCATAAGGATATAGATCATCATCAACATCGTAGATTCTCCATGTAGTCAAGCTCTTTAGACCCTAGAACGAGAGATTTAGCACGATATGCTTACCATAAGTTAACAACTTTATTAATCGGAAGAAAAACGATTGGTCGGCCGATCAACAAACATTGGTTGACCCATCGGTACTATAGCACAAAACTTGTGTATGAAACCGAATAAAAAAAACTAGATGCAAAAATCCTAGTGGCGAAAATGTCCTACCTCATCCTCCTTGAGTTTGCTTATCTAAATCTACTAAACCCTATCTTCTAGCTACAAAGATAAAAGCGTCTAAATAGACATGCTAAAAGGTAGCCTAAAAATAAAAAGGGATAGAAAAGAGAATATAATTGCCCGAAACTCGTAATGTGCAGGACAGTCGACTAAGCACATAGAAATGAACCGACTTCATTCGTTTTGGAGAAATGGGTAATCACTTAGACACAATGTTGGAGGTCAGCCGATTAGTGGTCGATTGATCGCCTCAAAAGCTTCGAGCAAACCTTTGTATTTCAGTATCGGATATCAATCATTTTCGTCTTAACCTTGATTTCATTGACCGCAGGGCTAACCTTAATGTGTTGAGAACACACTTCCGTAAATAACTCCATTTTAGCTCTAGTAGCGTCTAGAATGCATGTAATGGCTCCAAAACACAAAAGGGAAGAAAATTTATCAATCAGCAATGCAAATATACACAAAAAGCTTCAGGAATGAATAAGAACGAGGGTAGGAAAAAACGCTAAAATGAATGTTATCAAATACTCCATACTTGAACCTTACATGCAGTCAATTAAGATCCAAAGATAACTCTATATGAAGGACTCGTATTCTTGTTTCGGTTAATTAGACCAAGTCATCATAGCACAAATCATCGTAATAGAGATAAGTCAAACATCATCTTTTAGGGTAATGTGTATAACTCACTCTCACATACTTTTAGGTAAAGAACATCCCTTGAGCTCAACACATATGCAATGATCAATAACCATATGCTTATCATAGCGTTCTTAATCTTCATCGTTCATTATCATGCAATTATCAATGAATCAAGAGGCTTGTTACAGTTTTGTAACGTCTCCAGGGGTAAGAAGGACAAAGCGTGAAAGAAAAAAAAGGCCGTGTGATGCAAACAATCTAAGAATTAAGAGGACCATTTGAGCATCGTTGAGGAACTGATCGACCGAACAATGGGCTTTAGTCGGCCGAACGATGGACACTAGTCGGCCAGTTGGTGGTTATTTTGATTGCCATGATCAGTTTCTACATTTTCTTGATTTCTTCATTTTGAGCTTCATGACAAATATTCTTCTTCTTCTTCTTCTTCTTCTTCTTCTTCTTCTTAATTTGAGCTTTTATATCTTGTAAGCAAACATCCATTCTTTTCACAACTCGTTCCGAGTGTATACTTTTTTGTTTCTTTTCTTTTAATGCTTCAAGGAACTTATTTACACTTTGCATCTTTTTTGCGCCTTTAATATTTCCAACAGTAAGAACCCTATACTTGCATTTTGTTTACTTTCTTCGGATGCACGACTTCACTTCCTAATTCATAGATAAATCAAATGAGGCAAAAACATGACGGGGTTTTTTTTTGTGGGGCTAACACAGAAAAGGGATGTTAAAGCAAGACGTGGTTGAAGAAATGGAAATATGATCAAAATGTGGGAAGAGAATAACGGACTTAACAAATCACGCCTCAATCATTTTCATATGAATATAAGAAGGACAAAGCATACAATCTTGAAAAAGAGTCAATCGTAAGCTCTAAATGATCAAAGCATAGTGGATATCACTCATGAAAGAAAAACACAAAATTGTGTTAAGGCTTAGGAATCCTCGCATGATTATGTCATGAAACAAAATCGCTTATCATTACCTTAAAACTCAATGACATAGATGAGGTTCGGTTAGGGAGATCTCACGCGTCATCAACCGAAATAGAGTCATAGAGTAATATCAACATTTTCTAAGATATTTGTTTTTGAAAAAAAAGATAACGGAAACAAGAAGGGTCAACATCTAGAAGTTGACTGTCCTAGAGCATCCTTTTGGATGAGGTCTTCAATGTCCCGCGGAAGCTTTCGATCACCCGTATCCAAGCAATAGTCAAGAGATGCGAGCTAAAATCATGTTTGTATGATATCTTTATAGATGTCTTTTTTTTAAAATGTATTTTTCCTTAGTTTTACATGGGATAAAACATCTATGTCTTTGCTTATGCTTAAACTGTCAAAGAATGTCTACTCCCCTTGTGTTTTGTGTTTATAGGTGATTTAGGTCGAAAATGGAACACAAAAGATCAATTCAAGCCAATCTAAGGAACACTGATCATATCATTATTATCATCATGGAGCAAAGGAAGGAAGAAAGCAACAAAGGCATGAAGCAATGAAGCCAAGAAACCTCAAAGAAGGAGCCTCGGGTTTTACCTTAACACGGGGTAAGAAGCCAAGAAATCCCAACTAAGAAGAATCCAAGTTAAAAATGTCAACCTTGTTTGGGTTCAGTTAGAAACCCAAGCAAAGAAGACATAAAACCCAACCAAGAAAGATAAAAAAAACCGGGCTAAGAAGATGAAAAAACCCAAACAAAGAAAACTTTTCAAGAGAAAATTACACTTCCCTCGGGTGAAAGTGACAATCCGACTAAGGAACACCAAAACCCGATCAAGGAAGACCAAAAACCGAGCTAAGTGTACTTCTCTATGGCGGTGGAGAAACTCGACCCAAAGAGCAAAAACCCAACCTAAGGCAAAGAAAACCTGAGGTAAGCTTACCCAATATGGACCACTTTTGTAACTAACTCCATGCTAGTTGTGTGAGTTACTTTGGATGATCCTAGAATGGGGAGGACCACGAACTTGAGCCTATAAATAGAGGGCATGACTGATTGTAACTCATATCATTCGAAACACAAAACAATTCTCCAAGTTTACTCTTGTAAGCATTTGACCGAATGGCCTTGAAGTAGTGAAAGTGTTCTTGAAGTTCTTCATAATTCTCTTCTCTAGATCTTGTTTGGAAGTTGTTTCGGCCATATCTTTGGATTGACAAGTCCGATTCATTCCATTTATTTTCCTACATTCTTTATTTTTAGTCTATTTTTCATCATGCTATTCATTTCTGTTGTTTGTGTTCTTAAATGTTTGGTCATGAGTGCGTAGTCACCTTGCTAAGATCCAGGGTAAAAACTCCAAGTCATCCTATGGTGATCATGCTCTATGTTGTTTTTATAAAGTTATGGAAAATAAAATGCATGTCTAGTAGCATATAGGGGTTCTCGAATTCATATTAATATTCATCCATGCTTGATCTTATTTTGAATGTAGGATGCTAGATTAGTCATAATATAGAGCATGCTCATCCTAGGATGATCATGCTCTATGTTGTGCAATGTTTGATGCCTATATTGCTTGAGTGATACTAGCTAGGTCTGAAATAATGGCTAGTATACTTTTTATGTGAATGTCCAAGCTATGGCTATGTTGATCTTGAGGTTAGAGTATTAGCTCAATAGGATCTTGCTAGAGAAGCCATGCATCAAGAAGAGATATATACAAAAGAGCCTATGAGAAAGGATGGATCCGGCGAAACATATTCCACCACCGGGAGTTGTATTCGGGAACAATGTGCCACAAAATTTCAAACTCAAGATTGCTATGATTCAAATGGTGATGCAAAATAAATTTGGAGGAGGACCATCCGAGAATCCACATTTCCACCTAACAACATGCAATGAGTTATTAGAGACGGTAAAGATGAGAGGAGTTGAGTCCTCGGAATTAAAGTTGAGAACATTCACCTTTTCCTTGAGAGACAAGGCAAAAAAATGATATCAATCTATACCATCCGAAAGTATCATCTCATGGCAGGAATTATCCCACGAATTTCTTATCAAGTTCTTACCACCCAATGGGACATCAAAAATGAGAAGGAGGATCTTGAGCTTCAAGATTGAGCGTGGAGACAACTTGTATTAAATTTGGAGAAATTCAAAGATTTGTTCCTAGATTGCTCTCACCATTGAGAACCAAAATTAGTGCTCTTGGAGATCTTTTACAAAGGATTGGATGATGTAAACCGAGAAAAGATCGACTCACTATCCGGAGATACATTTGTAGATATGGACGTTGATGAGGCTTGGAGTTTCATAGAGAAGCAAGCTAAACATTGTGAAAGTTATTCATATCAGCAAAAGCTTTTTAAGGTAACCGAAGGTGTGGAAAGAGATGCCAAGGTAGATGCCCTAACCAACCAAGTCAATGTGTTGCGATTGCCTCTAATTTCTCTTAGTGCTAGATTTTTCCTCCATCTCCTGCGTCTGTTGTGAGCAATGATTCTTTGGAATGTCTTTGGAGGTTGCAAGATAGGTTTCAAATGTCTTTGAAAATTTTGTTCTTGCCTCTGTGCTGCTGAAACTTGCTAATCATCAACCTTGAACTAAAACTTTTCGCTTGGAAGCTTCTCACCGGAGGAGTTTTGTGCAACACCGAGAGGCACCGTCGTCATAATTCTGGTCACCCGGTTGTTCTTGTTGTTCCAATGAGTTGGATTCTTTTGAGACACCTTTTCAGTGAGTTCCTCTACTCGCCGTATGTGGTAGGGCTTGTACACTACTATGTTTATGGATTCCTTTTTTGATCTTCTGTTCATCGCATGGGTCAGAGGTAATCTCCTATCTACTCGTGTCTTTAATAATTATTGTGATTGACATGAGGCTTTTGTAGTTGGTATATGGTGGGCTTGAAAGTTGTAGATGCCAAAGTTTTTGAAGACACACTCGAGTTGGGTGATAGAAGTTCTCGTGTTCAAGTGATGACTCGTGAGTATGTTCGAGTTTTGATCAATCATCATGGGTCTAAGCATGCTCCACGCAAAATCGTTTAAGTTGCTTGGGAACCACCACCAACGGGATTTGTGAAGATTAATATAGATGGAGCACGACGAGGTGATGGACAGATGACAACTCCTGGTCTTATTAGGAATCATAAGGGTGAGTGATGGGTTATGAGGTAATCGATCTTGGATATGTAGTGGACCTATGGTTGAATTGTGGGGGTGAATTACATGGTATTAAGTTGGGTTGGGAGAGTGGTTCCCGGTTGGCCATTCTTGAAACGGATTCGCAATTGGTTACGAACCCCATTAACCCTCACCCTATCCCATCACCACCAGCTCTCTAGTCTGATATGTAAATGCCAAAACTTTTTAAGTAGGGACTGAACTATCAAGTTCCGTTATACCAACCTTGAGGCGAGCAAATCCGCGAAGTATTTAGCTAGTCTTGCTTTCAATTTTTCGCCCATACTAAATGTATTGTCTGACCCTCCCGAGAGTATAGTGGACCTTTTATCTGATGATGTAAGCGGTCAGACTATCCACATGTGCTGAAAACTTAGCAATCTTTTTATTTATGGAAATCGGGTTTAGATGCACGGATGACACCGAACCTCCTTCTAACAAAAAAATAATATTATCTAGTTATTTTATTATAAGAAAGAAAGAATCGAAAAATGTACATGATTTGTGGTTTATTAGGACCGTTATATCATCTTATTGATAACTTAAATTAAGTATCATATTTGAACGAATAAGATCACAAGTAATATCTTATACAAATATGTTTCTGTTATTCTATATTTTGTTTACGTTTATTATCTTTATGAGATCTATTTTGTGATACGAGGGATGTTGGCATTTTTGTTGACGAATTGAATAACATAGTATATAGAGAAAACTAAACAAAGCCACCTTTAATAATCACTATCTTGCATGGAACACCCCTTTATAAAAATTTTAGCATGAAACTACCCATAATATTCATCTATGTGCAATAAACCACCCTTATAATATTTTTTTTTACATAAAACCACCCTTAATTTATAAACATTGCAATTAACCACCCTATACTACTTAAAAATTAAATCAAATAATTTAAAATTGAAGCATAGACATATGTACATTATTAATATTAATACCATTAATAGTTTGGATAATTTGGTTAAATATTATAATTTATAATATAAAATAATAGAAAATAATAATAAAATTTATTACCTATATACAAAAAATAATTAATTTTTAAAAATTATTAAACTACATAACTAACGTATACAAAATCAATTCTATTACAACCTCAATTCTGACTAAATTAATGACTTGTTACCGGATTTAATTTATTTTTATAAAATTTCACTTGTTTTAGTTGACAAATAATCACGTTGTTACCATAATTTTCACTTAAAAAAAATGAAAACATTATGGTCCGAACTAGTAATGGAAATTTTAAAATGAAAAGGTTTTAAATTATTGAAAGTTTGAAACTAATTATGATATTTATATTAATTTAATATAACAATGAAAATTTACCTTGTCAATGTTTCAATTTTTAATAATTTGATGTAATTTAAAACAATATAGGGTGGTTAGCTGCAAATCCGTAAAATTAAAGGTGATTTTACGCCAAACAATTCATAAGAGGTGATTTATTGCAAATATATGAGTATTAAAGGTGGTTTTATGCTAAAAATTTATAAGGGATAGTTTTTTTTCAAAAGAATGATTATTAAGGATAGTTTTGTGTAGTTTCTTCTAATATATATTATATAACAAATAAAATCACATGTAATATCCTTATATGCCTATTTTACTAATTCTTGCTAACGTTAATTATTTTTAGAAATATATTCGAGATATACGATCTTAATATCTTATACGCGAGATCGACACATTTGCATGGCTTAGATATAAATAAGCGCTGGGGCTCAATTGTTTGTGCATCGCACACGCTACTCGTCTTGTCGCAAATTATCTGAGATCGTTGCAAGAGAAAGCCATTGTTGATACAGGTATGCTCACCCGTCGAGTCACTTCTCCTTTACATCTTTATGAAATTCTTGTTCGTGATTGCATGCTACTCAATCTCGTTCTGGTAATTTTCTTCTACAAAGTGAAAGATCGCGTAGAAATTTCTTCACGATACTTTGGGAATTTCGCTTTTAGTGATCGATTTGGTATTGATTGATTATTACTGGTGTGTTGATTGTGCAACTGATGAACTTATTGCTGACATTATGCACAACACATTATTTAGGTTTTCACAAGCAAATATGTAGTTTCCCCCAAATTTTACTGTATCTCCATCATCCCCTCGATAAACTATGTATGTCAGCTGAAAGTTGAGCATGTTCTAAATGCCATCCCTGAGATCAGTTCTGCAACCTTCTTATTCATTGAAAATGATTTCATGGTGTAGCAGAATAATTTTAGCTTGTTTAGTCAGTCAATGCTCTAAATTGGGATCTCACATTCTTTTCTTTTTGACTTATTCAGTTGTCTGAAAAAAAAAGTCAGCAAGGGATTGTTTCTTTAAGAAAATGGAGGGGGCTGTATGCGCCTTTGATGAGCAGAATATTCAAAGATGTCCATTCCTCAAAAACATCAACAAGCCAACAAATTTTAGCTACTTGTCTACTACAAATCTGCCAAGTCAAGTGAGTAGGCTTTTACCTTAACTCATGGCTTCTTGTCTGTGAATCTGCGATTTTGCTTCTTATTTGTTGTATCATACACACTCCCTGCTGTTAAAAAAGAAAATCCAACTACCAATCTCATTCACGGCTAACCATGGAAAGAAGGGCAACCAAGCCCAAGGGTGCTTTTTGAAAGCCGGACACCGGTAGGCTATAGTCTCAGAGTTTGACTTCTGCCTGTGAGAATAGGAACGATTAGGCGGGGGCAGGATTTGGACCTGCAATCTTTAGATCATAAGCCTAACGAGTCGACCCATTCCTCTAGATAGTTTTTTTAGTATCTTTATCATATCAGTTAGCAATGAATGCATCTAATCCACGGTTCCTGACTTCCTGCAGCCTTCTGGATCCAGAGGTCCGATATTTGAAGATGATCACAATTTTGATATGGTGTTCATGCTCTTCCATGGGAAGAATGGTGTGGTTCCTCTTGTGACTAGCTCTTACATTCATGAGGATCCTCAATCAGAACCCGAGTCTGCTCCAAAGTTTAGCGATTTAGCAGCAAGTGCTGCAACAATCAGTTTATCGTCATTTGGACTTGGAGGGCCATTCGGTTTTGATGCATTTGCTGACAAATGGAAGAAACAAAAGAAGAAGCATGCAAGTTTAAGTTGTTATTACTTCTCACATTAGTATTACTAAGTTGTTATACATTTCACCACAATTGACTTGATTTGGTTTTCTTATATCCAGGATGAAGGCTCCCAAGCAAAGCACGAGGCACTCGGAAATGAGTGGTTACAATATGGGAATTGTCCAATTTCAAAGTCATACAGGGCAGTTAACCATGTTCTTCCTCTAATTGCCCAGGTCTGTCAACCTCCCCCGGGAATGAAATTCCGGTGTCCTGCAACTGTTGCAGCTGCCAGGGCAGCTCTGTCAAAGACTCAATTGGCTAAAAATCTACGTCCCCAGCCCTTAACTTCAAAGATGCTTGCAATTGCATCCTTGGGCATGGCAATCAACATCCCTCTTGGTATATGGCGAGAACATACTAGAAAATTCTCTCCGTCTTGGTTCATGGCGGTTCATGCAGCTGTACCTTTTATAGGCATGCTTAGGAAAGCAATTTTAATGCCAAAAATGGCCATGGCTCTGACCATTGCTGCTTCAATCTTGGGTCAGTCTATTGGCGCGAGAGCTGAAAGACTTCGGATGAAGGCTGATGCTGAAAGACTCGGAAATGATGGCATTGGAAGCAATTGTGCGAAAGAAGAGATTGTATGTGGTAGCCATCTTCATGTTAAGCAGGACAGCCTGAGCTCTTCGCTTGCAAGTGTCTGCTTTTGAGTATCGGTAGTAAAGATTGTTAAGTGACATTTCATGTTTGTTATTTGTGTGAATCCATTATTCTTGTTGTAACATGTTGAGAGAGATATTTATGTAATATTGGTAATAGGTTTGTTAATGTGTAATATGAGCCGAGTGCGATGAGCTTTTGATACATTCATGTTTAGCTCATAACTCCACCTTGATACTTAAAGTTATATTTCGAATGATGAAAGACTTAACATAAAATGTGGTTTTATATACTAACAAGGATCGTTTATATTCTCTAGACATCTTGTCTTGGTTTGTTATATGTTTGATGTAGGAAATTGGATCTAAGAGAGAATATTATTAACGGCTAAAATATGAAAAAGAAGTTGTTGAAGAGAAGATCTTATCTTCAGAAGTTGTTGAAGATTTTATTCGAAGATTTCTAAAAACGGCTACAACAACATAACAAGCGAAGATCTTGCTTGAAGATTTCGTTGGAGCAATTTTCAAACGTCCGAATATGAAGAAGATATGTTCGAGATTTGGAGAACAAATTCGAACGTTTAAACAACGAAGATTCGGCGGAGATTGTGAAGACGTTACAACGGCTAGAAGAAGTTGCCTCCATTGTGGATTATAAAAGCATACATTGACGAAGAAGAAGATACAAGCTTACAAGTGAACACTCCAAGTCTTCTTCATCGATCAAGAGTTTATCTTTCTCAAGAGCTTTCGTAGTCTTAGTTAAGAGAGATTAGATAAACACATAGAACTACATTGACATATCATGATTATTTTATACTTAGTGTTATTCTACGAAGTAACTAGACTATTATTGCGAGACATGAGTTGACTAGATCGTAGCGGTGAGGCTACATTGAGAGAAGAAAGAAAGTTCTTCTAGGTTGTATCTAGGACTCAAAAGAAGCAGATAATAGATAGTTAGATCCTAGGGTCGAGAAACCCTAGGTTGAGAGTAGGCTACATTGAAGGAAGAAAGAAAGTTCTTCTAGGTTGTATCTAGTCATACCCGAAGCCATTAAAAACCAAAGTAACCTAACCCAAATTACCCGAGAACCAAAATAAAGTATAATCCAGGAACCGAGGCTATCTAATAACCGAAATTAACTCGAATAATTGATACCCGATCTACACCGACCCGACCCAAAACAAACCGCTAAAAAGTGAGATTGTTTTGACCAGACCTTTTTGAACCCAAACAATTGATACCCAATCCAAACCGACCAAACCATAAACAAATCGCTAAAAAGAGAGACTAGTTTGACCAAACGGATTTTGAACCCGAGCCTGTTGTGGCCGACCTGACCTGTGGGACCGTTTGACAACGCTACCACGAACTAAACTAAATCGACCGTTATGACCCAAGAACCGCGGCTATCCGATAACCCGTTATAACCTAAACAATCGATACCCGGCCCAATCCGACTCGACCCGAAGCAAACGGATTGTTAACCAAGCCTTTTTGGACCGGACCTATTTCAACCCGATCTTGTTGTGCCCCGACACTAACCCGATGGTCTATTTGACACCTCTACCCAAAACCGAAGAAAACCCAACCCATAAATCCGAATCCAACCCAAAACAAACGCAACTAAGTTTTATCTTAGATATTTTAAGTGGTTATATACTAACTAAACATAACAATGTTTAAATATATTATACACAATTTAGTTCATATTAGTAGTAAATACTGAGAAAATAAAAATATATACTTGAATTCATACTATTATTTGCTATTTGATAAATTTATATTCTAGATCTCATAAGGTTTAGTCATAAGTATTATTATATTCACTATATTATAAAATTATCACGATGACACAACTATAAACTGTGTGTAACAATGTTGATAAATTTCTCTTTATTGTTTTTAGTTTATATTTTAACTAAAAATGATTACATAATATGTATGAATCGTAAGATATGAGATCATTGTAACACATTTATAATAAAAATTAACTAAAATAATATAGTTTTTCATATTTTCAAAATATAATCTAAATAAATCCAACTATACCCATCAAATAACTAAAATATTATACTTTTGAATAACCATGTGAAG
Source organism: Fagopyrum esculentum (assembly GCA_033239045.1). Taxonomy (NCBI): domain Eukaryota; kingdom Viridiplantae; phylum Streptophyta; class Magnoliopsida; order Caryophyllales; family Polygonaceae; genus Fagopyrum; species Fagopyrum esculentum. Next base: position 133,564,551 of record BSUD01000002.1, read on the forward strand.
ATGGTTCATATCAGATAGCATTTTATGATAGCCTCTAAGATTCTAGTTTTCTACCATCTTCCTATTGAATTTGGTCAATCATGTCAACTATAAAGTTGTAGAGTTTTGAAAGATCTTTGAAAGTAGTATTCTCGTGGTTCCAACCAAAGCAGTGGAAAAATCAGTTATACTAAATTGTCAATAATTTGTAAAAGATAAATACGGATTATTAACAATGCAAACACGGTTTGTGTGTTATTACATACACCCAAAAATCCGTATACACTTTAGCCTTAAACCGTATTTCCACGTGAAAACCATATTGAGAAAATTGGTGAAATAGGGCCCTTTTTGTCTATTGTAGACTAACTAGACCCCTCTACTTTCTACCTAAAATTTTAAGAGAAAATTGGTGAAATAGAGCCCTTTTTGTCTATTGTAGACTAATTAGGCCCCTCTACTTTCTACCTAAAGTTTTAAAGATTAAAACAAATAATTAAAGGGGTATAAGGGGAATACGTAAAATTAAAATCCTATAAAATAATCATCCTCAATTAGGGTTTACTGTAGATGTTCTCAATCTCACCCTCTCATTGACAAATCATCTCAATCAATGGTTGGCTTTCGCACACGAGTCCGGATCTGAAGAAATGGCGAGACCCACCACAGTGTCTATCGATTTTATGTCGCCGTTTACTTATTGTTGGTGAAGTACCGTCGTTGACGGTTGTTCCATGTCACCGCCGCGCCTGCCGGGAGAAGGCGCCCAACGCCTGCCTGGAGGAGCCGATAGCATGCCTGGAGGAGCCGGTAGCAGTCTGAGTGGAGGAGGAGAGCAAGTTCCCGAGCAAGCGGAAGCAGAGTTTCACGGATAGCTGAAGCGCCTGACACGCCGGTGATGGTAATGAGTCCCTGCCCGGTGGGCCCGAGGTTTTTGGTTATTGCTTCGGAGACTATTTCGCGCCGTCGGATCTCGTCTGCAGACGTAAAAGACTGTAGGGTGTATGATGAGAGCTTAATCAGATCGGATTAGTCGAGCTCGTAGAGTTTTACAACAGCTCCGGCCTCCATAGCCACCTCTTTCGTGTTTGTGAACAGAATACGTAACGGAACGAAGAACGCCGCCACCAGTCAGCGTGGATGATCCTCCCAGCCACCCACATGGAGCAACGACACCAGTCGCCTGCGTGGAGGAGCCGCCCGCCCGCCTAGATGAGCCGACCAATCGTCTGCGTAGAGGAGCCGTCCAGTCACAAGCGTGATGTTGCTACTTGTTGGTGCCGCCGCTGCTTGATGTTGCAAATTGGAGAAGAAGCTCATCAGGAAGTTAGGGTTTACTTTTGTGAAATTTGGCTAAATAACAAAAATTATCCGTATTTTATATTTACGTTTATAACCCCATTTTTAGAAATCTACAAAAATGGCCCTACAAAGTTAATTACATATTTTGGCCTAGGTTTTATAATTACATAAAAGGCTTAGAGTTTTATATATACGGGATATTGACTACATATTTTATAAATACGGGATATTGACTACATATTATATATATAATTGGGCTTGTGTAACTCGAATGGGCTTGAAACAAAGACGGGCTTGTGTAAACGTCACACTTGTGTAAATGAATATTATGTATTAACATTGTGTAATTGAACTTGTGTATTAAAATTGTGTATTAAGCATTATGTACTAATACCGTGTATGAACAAGAGAATACACGAAGTTCAATTAGTCCAGCTGGTATAAGGGTGAGAGGGAGGGGCTGTCGTCCAGATTAGAGGCATCCCACGTTAGAGCAGATAAGTTGCCACATCAGGTTGCAGAGTGGAGGGCGTTTAGGGTTTCAAGGTTCCATGTCTGTACCGCAGAAAAGTAGAGTAAGATTTTCCTTTCCTTTGCTTTGTATGTACTTTTCAGCTTTGCTATTTATGAAAGTTTTCTCTTTTATTATGTCTCGTTGATTCTTATTAATCTAAGGATTGTGCGGAACCCCGTTTGCCCACTCTTCCGGATCTCTCGGCCACATTCCTAACCTACAAGGCAACTACGACATCGGTATAAAAGCGTTAGCTACAACATTTATATTTTGTAATGGATTTATGTAACTCGAATGAGCTGACTTATGTATGGACGACTTATGTAACTCGAATTGGACACGGGCTTATGTAACTCGGATTGGGCCTACTGATCTTCAATTTAAATTGGGCTTGGATTCAGTTAAATTAAAATTACTAATTAACCCTTTCAATACTCACTTATGTAATGGACTTATGTAACTCGAATGAGCTGACTTATGTAACTCAAATTGGACGACTTATGTAACTAGAATGGGCCGACTTATGTAACTTGAATTGGACACGAACTTATGTAACTCGGATTGGACCTACTGATCTTCAATTTAAATTGGGCTTGTATCAGTTAAATTAAAATTACTAATTAACCCTTTCAATTAATCTTTACTAATAAATGAGAGGGGCCTAGTTTGTCTACAAGATACAAAAAGGTCCTACTTTATACTACAATAGACAAAAAGTGCCTACTTAGCCAACTCATCCAACCATATTTCTCCCATGAGACGCCGTAATGTTTTTTTTCTCCTATCTTATCTGTATGGACTGAGCTTCTTTTGCTTGTCCAAGGGTTTAATCTGAACATTATAAATATATAGACCTTTCTGGGTCAGATTAGAGGCATCCCACGTTAGAGCAGATAAGTTGCCACATCGGGTTGCAGAGTGGAGGGCGTTTAGGGTTTCAAGGTTCCATGTCTGTACCGCAGAAAAGTAGAGTAAGATTTTCCTTTCCTTTGCTTTGTATGTACTTTTCAGCTTTGCTATTTATGAAAGTCTTCTCTTTTATTATGTCTCGTTGATTCTTATTAATCTAAGGATTGTGCGGAACCCCGTTTGCCCACTCTTCCGGATCTCTCGGCCACATTCCTAACCTACAAGGCAACTATGACATTGGTATAAAAGCGTTAGCTAAAATTCAAGCATTAGAATCATGTTATTGGCACACACACACATATAAGTCAACATAAACACATATCATGCTCCAACACACACAAGCCGGTTTATTATCTTTCCAATTACGTCATTTCATTACTAAATCAATTTATGGTGTGACACGAGAATCATAACGATCTCGCTCTTTTCCCCTTTCACCAGACGGGTTTGTAGTTTGTACTTGATGCGAATCAGCATCACCCGTTGAACTGGACAAGCGGTCACCACCCGATTATCATACACTTGGGCCAATATACATATAACACAAGGTCTTCCTAGTTCCGGTTGTGTTGTTATAACATAACTAAAAACACACACAACCAATCACACACCGATGTTAATACAAAGAATCTAGCTAAGTAAGTCCGGAGACTTATCTCGTCCCAAAGCCAAACCAACCAATACCGCTCTCGCTTCCCGTAGGAAGATAATCAACACCTGATCACAACAAAGCACGAATCAACAACACTCTCATAAGATAGAAGTCCTTATACTTCTAGACTCGATTATCTCGCAAGATCATAATCCATGACAACGTAAGCTAGGATAAACAAGTCTAGCCCCAATGCTCTCAACAAAAGCGACACTATACTAGGATACGTACATCCTAGTCCACAACCTCATCAACAAATACTCAGAACCTCAAGCCCTAAAATCTCTTAAGAATAGCCATACACTCACAACGTAATAGCCAACTCAAGATTCAACACACAACACGTCTAAGAACATTCCAGAATCCTCCAACACTCACCTAAGGTCCAAAGCCACTACTTGGCATTCCACAAGATCATCTAAAGCCATCCTAGCATGATGCTACATCTAAGCATAACTATGATAGGAGAAGTCTCATAAGATCAAGGAGTATGGCACTCAATGGAGTACGGATGCGGTCGCGAAGCAAGGAGGCCGCCCCTGCGGCCCAAGTGGCTGCCCCCTACGGCTCTGGACCACCGCCCTTGCAGCCAGGGGTGTTAGACGCCGCCCTTGCGGCTGGGGGTCGCCGCCGTTGCGGCTAGGGGTCGCCGCCCCAGCTGCGGGTGCGGTCAAACTCTAGAGGGCGATCCCTAACGAGTTCTTCGACTGGTTCTTGATGTTCAAAGGTCTCCTTGCTTCCTTGCTTGGCTCCAAAACGTCTACCACTTGGATCCACACACACAATCACCCTAAATACGATCCACTCACATGCAAGTTAAAAGAAGGAAGAACTCGAGTAAATCCATGACTTCCACCATTGAAACTCAAGGAAGAAGATGAAGGAGAGGGAAGGAAGAAGACTTACCCAATAAATTCCGGATCTGCAGTCCACCTTATGCCATGAAAGTGCACAACTCACACAAGGAGAGGAGTCATCAAGATGCCTTCCAAGAGGGAAGAATGTAGAAGTGATAGTGAAGGAAGAGAGGAAAAGAGGCTCATGTGAAAATGAAATGGGAGGAGAGAGAAATGCTCAGCTGAGGGGGTAAGAAAAAGGGAGGGGAATGACGGGTTAGTTTCCTCAAAACGAAAGGTCACCCACACCAACAAAGGGTCGGAAGGTTACGGAATAAAAATCCCCCTCACTAGGATAACCGTGCCTGCGGAAAGACTGAGCCGCGTATGCAGGAAGGCCGCTAAACAACTCACTAACTGGAATAAAAATTCCGGGCGTCACATCTAATCCCCCTAAAAAGAAGTTCCGTCCCGAAACTTGCTAACGCAGAACACTCGAGCATAACTATCTCGGTAGCCACTCAAAAGCCGTAAACGGGCCAACTCTCGATTCGATAACCAAAATACACTCGTATAACTACGTCCAGACCTTGCAAGGCTTACACACATACTCACATGAACCGCATATCGCATACCAAGTCAAGATCTAACGGATCATAGCACACATTCCCTCTCGGGGCACTAAACACATAAACTCGCACATGCACATAACATCTAATCCTTCGGCCATATCAATGCAACTAGTTCGTCGTAAGAACTCAACCAAGATACTATCCCATGCCCTCCCGGTAGCCTCATCGGCTCCTCGTCTGCCACTAGATCAACACGACTAACATCATAACTCGAGTTATACATGTACTCCCTCGACTGTCACAAGAAACATCGGGTAAACACCCTCCATTCTTGGTGGCAACGCCAACCTGTAAAAACACATCTTACTAGTTCTCACCTCTCAAAAAGGTCCGTAAAACGGAAACTCAACTTCCCTTAAATGCCAAACATATGACGCCTCGCGCCAGCAAAACTCTCAACTCAACCAGACCTACCCCACAACTGAACTCTAGAGGTCTGCGCCGCTCCTCTATATATACGCCTTCCGGCTACTCAACTCGAGCGAGGTCGTCCCGTATCTGCTCAGGGCTATCCCTCTATATACTATCCATATTACAATACCACGGTGTACCATACTTCCGTCCATGAAATGCCTCCTAAGGGGCCATCACAAACGACATATCTGAACTATCATAATATGAAAGCTCGATCAAAGGGGAGGTATCATGTCCACTCTTACCCCCTACCTCGCACACATACTCTCTGTACGGTATCCATGGTAAAAAAAAGTCCTCTCTAGTTGACTAACTTTCTGAGGATGAAACTGTCATGAAAGACAACTGGTCCTCTAAGCGGCATGATCCCGCTGCCCCACAAATCCTGAAATGAATCGCTCATCTCAATCCGAGATAACGATACTCGGTATCCCCAAGAAATCTCACTATTACTTAGTAGATTCCACAACTAGCCGACTCATCGGCCCTGTTTCCCCAAAGGGATATATAACGCGTTGACTCCGTCGGTCGGTCCATAACAACCCAAACATGTCACAACTGTCACTTGGTCTCAAACCAGGAAGAACCTCTATGAAGGTATTTTCCCACTCCCACTACATAACTTACGGTGGGTGGAGTCTTCCTCCCGTCTTATGGTGCTCAAGCTTGACCGGACAACGGTCACTTACTAGCTATGCACTTAGCCACATCGGCCTTAAGGCCGCCTTACCAATGTGAACATCACCAATCCGAGTACCTCTTACCAGCACCAGGGTGGACTAGTAAGGGTAGTGTGACCCTCCTTAAGGCTATATCTTAGCTCTCCGTTATAAGCACACACATAGATGCTCCTGGCGTCTCAACAAAACTGTCAACCCTTGAAGGTAACTATGGTGCCTCTCCTCGGAACCTTCAATCCTGGATCCTCCTCAAATCCATACAAATCCCGCGCTTTTGTCGGGTCTCTTCACAAATCATCTAAGTTAAATAAACTAAGGCCGAATCGTCAGTTAAGCTGTTGCTTTCTCTTGAAGCGTCCACTTAGTAAGGGTGTTGGTGGTCACATTCACCTACTCTGGATGATGCCAAAATCATAAGGCCGTAGTCCTTAACCAACTCTAAACATCACTTCAGGTGGATATTCAGCTCTCGCGGAGCGAATATATATCCATGTCATACTCTTATTGTCCGAACCAGACTAGCATGTCTCTCATAGCAAAATACCGACATCATCTATGTACGTGTATAAAAGCGTCTAGCTCTCGACCCTTCATCGGTCATTCTTTTTAAATGCCCAGAATATCCTAACACACATGTGAAACCTCTCTCATTACTTATACGTATCCAAGCCTCACTTGGATGCATTCATAATGTCATACACTTCCCATGACTCAATATCTGTGCCAAGGAAACCGGAATGGAGGTCACTCACCTCTTCTGCTTCTATTAATGCTCAACGGGCACGTCTCGGACCCTACGATCTAGTCGTCTTCCTCATAAAGGAAGAAAGTGTCCAAACCATCCCGCAACTCGGCGGTTATAGCCCGCCAACTTACATGCTGCATACCTCCTCCATTTCATAAGACATTGAGTCATGAGAAGTGTATGACATTATGAGGAAGACGACTAGATCGTAGGTTCCGAGACGTGCCCGTTGAGCATTAATAGAAGCAGAAGAGGAAGACGACTAGATCGTAGGGTCCACAATTTCACACCATAGCCACATGGCTACTTTGGGTGAGTCAATAAACTTTGACTTCTCTCTTGTTCTCGACAACATATCATCCGTTTCATAACAAATAAAATATTATGCATCTTCTTTCTATACATTCTCATTTGCGTAAAGAAACAATGGAAACCTCACAATTCTCTTATTCCACTTGTCCTCTTAACCGTGCTCAAACCTTAAAGGTCCAAATCCGCGCCGTTCTCCCATATGTCAATCCCATGCCCGTAAAAGGTCACGTAAGGTCATTACAATTCCTCCCTGGGAGGTCGGTTACGGTTAATTGCTTTAACCTCTTCTACGCTATACGGCCAAGACAAATGCGCCTTAGTTGATACACCTCCTTACCGTTTGCATTGAACCGCCGGATAAGCTACCGATCCACTATATTCCCATAATCTTTTTACTCTCCCTATCCATACCCCTCACTACACAATCCCGCACATGTGTGTTCTTAACTTTCTCCTATACTCTTCATGTTACCTTTAGCACGAAGGCTACCCTCCTCGGGGTACTCTTACCTAACTCCGTCAGCTCAATCTACTCTCCATGATCCCTTCTTCTTTCACAACTATACTCCTCTTGACCCTGTTGTGTCATATAACTCACTTTCATAGGCTTAACCATTCTCTTGGTATCTTGTAAGTGTGTCTTCTCACAATCTCTAACGTTACTCAGTAACTGCTCGCGTTTCTCTTGGTTGTTGTCTTAGACCTTTTCATTACTAAAGCTCCTTGTTGCATCTCTTCTCGGGATCACGTCTATTCACACCCCTTTCCTCTTGAAATTTCTTAGCCTTATCATCCCAATGGAAACCAGTCAACTCTACCATGTGAAACTCCACCACGCCATTCTTCTCACAACCCCGTAATGTTGACACTTCACCTATTGGTACCTCGTAAGCTTAATTTACGGGTATCTTAAATCTTTCGCAATTGGTTCAATCACTCTTCTCATCTTGACTCCAAAGCTTAGGAGCGCCTATAGAAAACTTTACGTCTTGAAGGAATACCATCTTTAACCTTGCTAGAATGTACACATATCCTCTATGATTCGCATCTTTAGTTGTCCACGCGTCTTCTTGAAGAACCTTAAGTTCGCTATCTCTATTGGTCTCATTGTCGTTCAATTGTGGCTTCTTTGGCACCACTCCCACACCTTCATGTTACTCCCTTTACTTGTATTGCTTCCATCTTGATTTCTCTTAAAGTGTCTCGAGTCTTTCCTTCTACTTGTTCGTCCTTCATTTACGTCATCTCTAATCCTCCTATACGACATCCTCTTAAAGGAGTCCGAGAACCTCCAAGGTGTTCGTCCCAACGTAATGCTCAAATTCAACACTTGGACATATTCATCCTCGTACGTACATTATCCTATGCCAAACGACGCCGTCCAAGGGCAATGATATGTTACTAGCATCTCAACTATAAGGTCCCTAACTTCATATGCTACTACATATCATAAGTATCCGTATATACTACTATATAAGTCCTATGTTCATATTACTACTAACATATCACATCCGGAAATCCACTACAACAATACCAGGTCCTAAAACTAATACGATCCTATAATACCACAATTATAAGCGTATAACAATATATAAAGGTCATGCCACTACTATAATCTTTTTAAGGAACCACAACAAAATTCATTTTTAAAACCCGGAACCCTTGAGGGTTCCGTTTCCTTCTATTCGGCCTTTAGAAGATTGCGAGTGCCATAATTGTCAACCTAGGACTCTGATACCATATTGTAACACCCCGAATCCGCGGGACTCGGAGCGCTACGAGAGAAGACCTCACAATGGGTCCCGACCCTTAGCCTGACAAAAATTTCACCGGATCTTACAAACAAACACAAATAAAGACAAAACCGAAATACATTTTAATGCAAATGATATGATTCCCAAAAGCATAGAAACGAAAGACTCCAACCGAGTTTACAACTCCAAAGACCAAACGTCAACACAAAAGATATAATATACACGACTCCAACACGAACCCATCCTAAAATGTACGGAACCCCAGCCGCCCACTCTTCCGGATCTCTCGGCCGCTTTCCTAACTTGCAAGGCAACTATAACATCGGTATAAAACCGTTAGCTAATATTCAAGCATTAGAATCATGGTATTGGCATACACACACACAAGTCAACATAAACACACATCATGCTCTAACACACACAAGCCTGTTTATTATCTTTCCACTTAAGTCATTACTAAATCCATTTATGGTGTGACACGAGAATCATAACGATCTCGCCCTTATTCCCTTTCACCAGACGGGTTTGTACTTGATGCGAATCAGCATCACCCGCTAGACTGGTCGCAAGGCACCTCCTAGTCACCCAATTTTGGACTGGACAAGCGGTCACCGCCCGATTATCATACACTTGGGCCAATATACATATAACACAAGGTTTTCCTAGTTCCGGTTTTGTTGTTATAACATAATTAAAAACACACACAACCAATTACACATCGATACTAATACAAAGAAGCTAGCTAAGTAAGTTCGGAGACTTATCTCGTCTGAAAGCCAAACCAACCAATACCGCTCTCACTTCCCGTAGGAAGATAATCAATGCCTGATCACAACAAGGCACGAATTAACAACACTCTCATAAGATAGAAGTCCTTATACTTCTAGACTCGATTATCTCGCAAGATCATAACCCATGACAACTTAAATTAGGATAAACAAGCCTAGCCCCGATGATCTCAACAAAAGCGACACTATAATAGGATACGCACATCCTAGTCCACAACCTCATCAACAAATACTCACAACCTCAAGCCCTAAAATCTCATAAGAACAGCCATACACTCACAACGTAATAGCCAACTCAAGATTCAACACACAACACGTCTAAGAACATTCCAAAATCCTCCAACACTCACCTAAGGTCCAAAGCCACTACTTGGCATTCCACAAGGTCATCTTAAGCCATCCTAGCATGATGCTACATCTAAGCATAACTATGATAGGAGAAGGCTCACAAGATCAAGGAGTAGGGCCCTCACTGGAGTATGAACGTGGTCGCAGAGCAAGGAGGTGCAACCGCGGAGAGGAGCAAGGAAGACGGCTCAAGGCTTCCTAGAGGCGCAAGGAAGACGGCCCAGTTGGCTGCCCCCTCCGGCTCTGGACCACCGCCCCTGCGGCCAGGGGTTCTGGACGCCTTGCGGTTGAGGGTCTTTGCCCTTGCGGCGCTGTCCAGCCGTGGGTGCGGTCGAACTCCAAAGGGCGATCCCGAACGAGTTCTTCGACTAGTTCTTGATGTTCAAAGGTCTCAAAGCTTTCTTGCTTGGCTCCAAAACGTCTACCACTTGGATCCATACACACAATCACCCTAAACATGATCCACTCACATGCAAGCCAAAAGAAGGAAGAACTTGAGTGAATCCATGACTTCTACCATTGAAGCTCAAGGAAGAAGATGAAGGACGGGGAAGGAAGAAGACTTACCCGACAAATTCCGGATCAGCAGTCCACCTATTCCATGGAAGTGTACAACTCACACAAGGAGAGAAGTCATCAAGATGTCTTCCAAGAGGGAATAATGTAGGAAGTGAGAGTGAAGGAAGAGAGGAAAAGAGGCTCACCTGAAAATGAATTTGGGAGGAGAGAGAAATGCTCAAGTGAGGGGTAATCAAAAGGGAGGGCAATGAGGGGTCGGTTTTCCCAATACGAAAGGTCACCCACAACAACGAAGTGTCGGAAGGCGACGGAATAAAAATCCCGCTCACTCGGATAATGCGCCGGCGGAAAGATTGAGCCGCATCTGCGGGAAGGCCGCTAAACAACTCACTAACCGGAATAAACATTCTGGACGTCACATATATGATGACGTTTTTTTTAGAATTAACGTTTTTTTACCGTTTAAGAGATAAGAAATGTATTAAATTCTTAAAAATAAGTTTCTTTAAAAAAATTTGTATCATCTATACGTTTTTCACTTTGAGTTTAATTAAGTTATGATATTTTTTTTACATCTTGTAACAAACAAAATATGAAAAAACATATATGGATCAAACAAACGGATCAATCAGATATCCATATCCGGTTAGAGTCATTTTCAAACAAACGGATCAGGCTAAAATCACTTCGATCAAACACATCACAAATATTCATAGATAATTATCCGATCCAACTAAAATCATAATCACATACCATATTTTAGAATTTGGATCAAACAGATTAAACAAATATCCACGGATTATTGTTCGATTCGGTGAAAAGTGATAAATAGTTACATTCGAATAAAGTGTTACATTCGAATAAAGTGTCAAATAATTTATATTGTGTTTCCTACTAGTTTAAGAAAGTAGTAATTGATTAATATAAAATTAAATTAACGATATGACGGGTTATTGATCATAATAAGATTAATTAACCAAAAAAATAAGAATTTGTTAGTAACATTCAAAGATTCGAAAGGAATTTATAGGCCGTTTATTAATCCGTATCCCATATTTATAATCCATATCCCAAAGTAATTAATTACTTTTTTGTGGACCCATTAAATTTGTATGGAAAACTGGATAATCTATTAGTCTTGATGAAATATTAAGAAGGTAGTTAGTTGCTAACGTATTATTAATATTGTATTGTTAAATGAAAATAAAAATATAAGAGGTGGTTAAGTGAAAAAAGAGTAAATAAAAGGTGGTTTTATGTAGTTTGTTATACATAAGAGGTGGTTTTATGTAGTTTGTTACAAATTGTCGACCAAAGGTCAAAGCCGACCTGAATCAAGCTGTTAGGTAACCCGGCCCGTTTTTGACCCAACCTGATCATAACTTGACCCGACTCAAACCTGATTGACCCGCCCCAATTGACACATCTAGTCATCTACCTAGAGCCATTAAAAACCAAAGTAACCTAACCCAAATGACCCAAGAACCGAACTAAAGTAAAATCCAGAAACTAAGGCTATCTAATAACCGGAATTAACTCGAATAATTGATACCCAATCCGAAAAGAGAGATTGTTTTGACCCGACTCGTTTAAACCCAAACAATTGATACCCGTTCCAAACCGACCCGACCCAAAACAATCCCAAAAAAAAAGAGACTAGTTTGCCGCATCCCGTTTGAATCCGAGCCTATTGTGGCCGACCCGACCCGTCAGCCCCGTTTAATAACGTTTCCTAGAACTGAACTAAGCTGACCCGTTATGACCCAAGAACCGCGGATATCTGATAGCCCATTACAACCCGAACAATCGCTACCTGGGCCAAACCGACCCGACGCGAAGAAAACTGATTATTAACCAATCCTTTTTTTAAATTACCCGACCTGTTTCAACCCGGACCTGTTGTGCCCCAACCCGAACCCGGTGACCCCGTTTGAAACCTCTACCCAAACTTGAAGAAAACGCGACACAAAACAAATCCGAATCCGACCCAAGACAAACGCAACTAAGTTGTATCTTAGATATTTTAAGTAGATATATACTAATTAAACATAACATTGTGTAAATAAAATTATAAAATAAATTATACACAATTTATTCATAAGCATTTTTATATTCACTAAATTATAAAATTATCACGATGACACAAAACTATACACCATGTACACACAGTTGATAAATTCTTACTTTATTGTTTTTAGTTTATATTTTAACTAAAAATGATTACATAATATGTATGAATCATAAGATATGAGATCATTGTAACACATTTATAATAAAAATTAACTAAAATCTTATACTTTTTCATAGTTTCAAAAAATAATTTAAATAAATCCAACTATACCCATCAAATAACTAAAATTTTATACTTTTAAATAACCATGTGAAAATCGTTCATATCAGATACCATTTTATGACAGCCTCTTAAAGATTATAGTTTTCTACTATCTTCCTATAGGATTTGGACAATCATGTAAACGGTAAAATTGTAAAGCTTTGAAATATGTTTGGAAGTTGGGTCTCGTGGTTCACAAGAGCAGTAGGAAAATCAATTATACTAAATTGTCAAAAGGTTGCCGAAGACAAATACGGATTATGAACAAATATAAAAACGGTTTATGTGTTATTGCCATACACCAATAGATCCGTATAAGCCTTAAACTGTATTCCCACATGAAAACTGTATTTCCACATGAAAACCATATTTCTCCCATGAGACACCGAAATCGTATGTTCTCCTAGCTTATCGTATGTGTATGGGTTGAGCTTCTTTTGTCCGTCCAAGGTTTGATCTATACATTATAAATATATAGACCTTTATAGGTCAGATTAGAAGCATTCCGCGTTAGAGCAGCGAATTTGCCACATCCCGTTGCAGAGTGGAGGACGTTTAGGGTTTTAAGGTTCCATGTCCGTACCGCGGCAAAGTAGAGTCAAATTTCCCTTTTCTTTGCTTTTTATGTACTTTCTAACTTTGCTATTTATGGGAAGTCTTCTCTTTTATCATGCCTGGTTGATTCTTATTGATCTAAGGATTGTATGAGCCCTATAATGGTTTGATTTATTATTGCATATATGTTTGTGAATTGATATTTTATATTGTTTCTTTTCAAAGTACTTCGTTCTCACCTTTTATTTACCTTCAAAAAAAGTGGCGTTTATAATTGGTTTAGATAATGTAATTGAAGAGCTAAAAACAAAGGTTTTTTTTACTAGATTTACAAAAATAACCTTGTTTTGAGAGTACCGGTGTATCATTGCTTCAATGATTTCTAATAATTGTAGAAGTTTCCGGTCTTTGTACATATTCTAATTGAAGAAAGCCACAAGTAAAGTTTTCTCTTGATCTTTTTTGGAATTCTATGTTATTAAAGAGTTTTCCTATAGATGTCGAACCACCAGATTGAGGGTTACACAAGTTGGAAAGCACGGTATCCCTTTGTCTATACGAAACTATATTGGTTATGTAACACCCCGAATCCACGGGACTCGGAATGCTACATTGGGCTAGGATCTCACAATGGGTCCTGACCCTAGCCTGACAACAAGTTCACTGGATCTTACAACAAGGCATAAGTAGAGTAAAAACAAATACATAAAAGCTGTATGATATATCAAAAGAGTTTACAAACTCAAAGCCGAGTACAAAACCATAACAACAACAACAACATCTGATACAAAAGATCCCAACCCACGCATCCTAATGTACAGAAGTCCTCGGCTGATCACACCATCTGGCTCACTCTGCAGTCTTCCTAAACCTGCAGATTATCTACAACACGGTATACACCGTTTACTAGAGCAATAGATAACATGAAGTAATAGCATAAACACATATCAACATCTCATACATGCAATGTCACACACATTCATTTATTATCTGTAATTACGTTATTCCATTACTAATTCAACTTCATTTGTAACACGGGGAGCCTCAAGAACCCCGTCCCATCCAACATAACACAAGAGTTTTGCATGGGGGTGACCTTCACTCGTCCCCTCCTGTGAGATCATCTTCAGGGCACCTCCTCCTAACCAGCAGGCGGAGACCGGTGGTTACCACCCGTTATAATACATTTGGGCCATATAAATGTAATGAATGGTCATCCTAGTCCGGTTTAGGTTATAAATGCACAATCATATGATCACACACACAACCATTACAATCATCCAATCCACAACCGTACGCTAAGTAAGTCCTATGTACTTACCTGATACACTTGTATCCTCTACCACGTCACAACTTCCCCTTGGGGAAGAAACCAACGCTTGCAAAAGCAAGGCACACAACATCACAACCTGAAAGGGTTAGGAGACTCGTCTCCATAACCAGAACCAACCTACAACCTAAAGATCATAACAAGATCACATATGCCTATAGCATAACCCCAACATCAATACAAGTGCCTGAGGTACATCTCTATCATACAACTCAACTTAACCATCCTAACCTAGCCAACAACTAAGCCAAGGCTAAAGGAAAGGAAGGAAGAAAGACATACCAATAAGGTATACACCAACAGAAGCAAGAACACACCAGCCAGTCTAGTGAGGCGCAGGGGCGACTCACTAGGGCCGCAAGGGCGGCTCCACACCAGGCGCAGGTGCGGCTCAGGAAAGGCGCAGGGGCGGCCAACTGTGCAGAGTGTTGGTCCCGACTTCTCTTCGATCCCTTTCTTGATCCTCTTCACGTGTTCAACACACCACAACAACACATACACATACATACACATATATGATCATCAAAAGGCTAGGAAAGATCCAACACAAGTCCAAACTTGTGCTTCCTAAGCTAAAGAGGAAGATAAGAAGCAAGAAAAAGGAAAGAAGAGAGAAGAAGAGAAAGAGCTTACCACACCAACCTAGGCTGCAACTATGGAGCATCCACACCTCTCACCACTTCAGCACATCAACAATAACACACACCAACATCATCAAGGTCATCCAAGGCCAAAGCCACACTCAAACTCTCAAAACACTCTCACTAGATCAAGAAGAAGCAAAGATGAGAAGATGAAGGAGAAGAAGAACGTAAATGTGATGAAGGAGCTGGAATGAAGTGAAGAAACCCTTCATCAGCAAGTTAGGAGGCTTATATACAAAGCTTCCCCAAAAGCAAGATCAAAAGTAAACAAAGGTGGCTACAGCCGCACAAAACCGCAGGGGCGGACCGACTAAGGTGCAGGGGCGGCTCACCTGTGGCGCAGGGGCGGCCCATGTGGTGCGCAGGGGCGGCTGACTGGGTCAAGGATAAGCATACTTTAGCTCATCTAGGCTCCAAAGACTAAGGTTTTTACATCTCACCCTCCTAAAAACAAGTTTCGTCCCGAAACTTGCAAAATCCCAAAGCCTCTCGGACCTGTAAGCCGAGGAAAACACTCTCCTCAAGACGTCAGGTCACAACCTATAACATTCTATATCCTCAACACAGCATGGAGGAATCATACTCCAGCAAAACAACTCTACACAAGGCCTAGAGGAAGATCATCTCTAGCCAAACACTAACCACAATACACTAGCATGGAGGAAAACCGTCTCCAGCCACCACGTACACATAACACTACTACGTGGAGGAAAACCATCTCCACTCACACTATATCCATCAAAGGTAGCATGGAGGAAAGAACCATCTCCTGCTAATCCTAACACACCAAAGCATGGAGGAAAGAACCATCTCCAGCTATACCTGTCTCATGCTAGCAAATAGGATCTAATAGATCATATACACACATAACTAGCATGGAAACACAACACATCACATAAGCATATAGCCTACAGGCACTCACCAGAAGACTCTAAGATCTACTCGTGGATCCTACTGGTGCCTCTAACTCAGCATAAAACTCTAGATAGTTCCTCTGGATACTATCCTCTGTCTCCCAGGTAGCCTCATCTGGTCCTCGTCTAGGCCACTGTATCCTCAGCATAGGAATGTCCTTCGAACGTAAGCGTCTCTCACCTCGCTCTAGGACTACAATAGGGTGCTCTACAAACGTGTGGTCTGGCTCAACCACCAGATCATCATAACTCACAATGTGCCTCGGATCTAGTATGTACTCCCGAAGCTGAGACACATGAAACACGTGGTGAATACCCTCTAGTCTCGTAGGTAAAGCTAATTTGTAAGCTGCTCGTCCAACTCTATCTAGTATCTCGATAGGACTGACATATCGGGGACTCAGCTTCCCCTTTATGCCAAAACGTCTGACGCCTCGCGTCGGAGATACTCTCAACTAGACATGAGCTCCTACTCTGAACTCTAGAGGTCGACGCCTCTTGTCTGCATACAACTTCTGGCGACTCCGTGCAACCAGCATCCTCTCTCTGATCAGTGCTACTTGAGCCATATCATCCTGAATCTGCTCTGGCGCTATCCCACTGATACTGCTAGGCTCGTCCCAGCATAACGGTGTACGGCATTTACGTCCATACAGTGCCTCATAAGGAGCCATCTCTATAGATGCATGCGAGTTGTTGTTGTATGAGAACTCAACGAGTGGGAGGTACTCAGACCATCCCTGTCCCCAATCCAACACACAGGCTCGAAGCATATCCTCTAAGGTTTGGATGGTCCTCTCTGACTGACCATCTGTCTGGGGATGAAACGCAATCGTGAAGTGTAGACTCATCCCTAAAGCAGTCTGAATCTGCTGCCTGAATCTCGATGTGAATCGTCCATCGCGATCAGAAACGATCGTCCTCGGTACTCCATGGAGTCTCACTATCTGTCTAATGTACTCCTCAACTAATCTGCTCAGTGGCCACATCTCTCTAATAGGAATGAAATGTGCCGTCTTCATCAATCTGTCAACGATCACCCATATGGCATCAAAGCTCCTACTGGTCCTCAATCCGGTCACAAAATCCATGGAGACGTCCTCCCACTTTCACTACGGTACTGGTAGTTGATGGAGCTCACCTCCAGGCCTGAAATGCTCTATCTTGACCTGTTGACAGGTCGCACACTGAGCCACAAATCTGGCTACATCGGGCTTCAGCCCTCCCCACCAAAATGAGCGTCTCACATCATGGTACATCTTACTCGTACCAGGGTGTACTGAGTAAGGTGTACAGTGAGCCTCCTGTAATATCCGCTGTCGCAGCTCTGCATCAGTAGGAACACAGATTCGATCATGTCGCCTCATAACTCCATCTGCCCCAATAGTGAACTAGGGTGTGATAACACGATTTATGACTTAGGTTTAGGTAGTCATTTAGATAGATTTCTCACTCATTCATGCATGGTTTAGCACTAGTTCACGACGTTTGCATTCAATTCACGTATTTTGTCAAGATAGACGTCTACACGGACTTGTGCGTTGCTTTGTAGGTATTTTGGGAGATTTAGGAGCTAAATCGATACGTTTGAGGATCGTTCATCAAGATGACACACCCTCGGACTCATTAGGATGCAAACTAGAGGCTAAGGAGGACTCATGGAACCTTGCCAACACAAGCCATGCACCAAATCGAAGCTTAATGATCAAAAGCGAAGCTGAAGGTCCAAACCACGGTTCACTGGAAGTCCACGTCCGTGGAACCATCCGTGGATTTTTCCAGGTTTTCGTGACAGTTGTGCCACGATCTCTTGGCCAGCTCTAGCATGGTGGTAGTATAAAAGTGGTCCTGTATTGGCTGAGAGAAGCATCTTGGAGCAGCTCTCCATTATCCACTATCATCCAATCAAAATACTTTCTCAACAAGAAGATTCTCAAGGAGGAAAACACCATTGGAAGGCTTGAAGAGCTCCATTGGAGAGGAAGAAGAAGAACACACGATTGATAGACTTTGATAGCTTTTGTAGTGAAGAACTTCGGAATCGATTTCTAGAGTTGTATGAACCATTTAAACCTTCTTCAAGAAGGGTTGTGAGTCATTCTAATTCCATTTTCAGCTTAGTTTTGTTTACTTCACTTGTTCATCTCTTTCTCTTCATTACCTTGCAAATGGAAGCCATGATTTTATGTTTGATGATTTTGATTGCTATGATGAATGTTGTAGGCTAAATAGATGTGATTCTAGGGTAAGGAAAGGATGGTTATGGCTAGGACTATGATAGGATGGACTTAGATTAGCCCTTGGATGACTTACTTGCTTGGACGTAGCCTCTGTTGAAGTCCACGGGTTGTTCTTGACAAACCGCGGCCGTGGACTTGATAGAACAAACCGTGTTTCTCCCTGGTTCGATGGATCTAGCTTTAGATTGTTAGAATGTTGAAATCCTAGTGTTTGTTGAGTTAAATCTATCCTAGGGTGACCTAGTGTTAGCAACTAAGTGTTAGGAGAGACTTACCCGGTAATCCTTGCTCTTAGATCTCAAAGATGACAAACCCTAGGTAGTGGTGAGCCTCATAAGCCGCCATTGGACTAAGTGTGCTAGGATAGTTGCTTAGGACTAACCCTTTCGAGACTTACCCGGTAAGGATAGGTTAGATCTCTAGGTGACAATCCTGTTTGTGTAAAATTCCGCCCCTTAGGTTCTTAGAGACTTACCCGGTGATGAGATCTTAGGGATGGATTAGTGGACCATGAGACCTACCCGGTGATTGATCCCAATCTAGAAACACTTACTCCCAACATATCATAGTTAATCCAAGGAATGATTAGATAGCTTGAGTCCTATGCCATAACCGGAATCTCTAACCCCTAGAATCTGCTTTTCTATCTTTGATCTATATCTCGTTTAGCTTGTTTGTTTGTGTTGATTCGTAGCTTAGTTGATTGTTCATTTTGCGTGAATTGTGATCTTTGATTGATTACCTAAAAACCAACAAAAAACATTGAGATTTTCATTTCTTTATTTCTCTCTCTTTTCTTAACCTAGATCTTCACTAAACTTAATCATAAATCGAATCAATCTCACCTTAGTCTGTGTTCGACCTCGGAATACTATCCCTACTACAAACGTCCCGTACACTGCGGGTTCGCTAGGAGTTAGGATAAATATAACTTGAATATAAATTTAAAGCTTATTGCGTGCACTTCACACGATCTTAGCGTAACAAGTTTTTGGCGCCGTTGCCGGGGACTAGGTCTAGATTGAGTCTATTTTGTGATTGTTTGTAGTGTAGATCTTTCTTGTTGCTTTTGATCTCTCTTTGGTTTGTGCCTTTGCTTTTCAGGACATCTCTTACTTTTAGGTGTATGCGAAGATCTCGTGGCAAGGATTTAGCTCCATTCGATCCTGAACCGGAGAAAACCCTTAGATCTAGATCCAAGAGCATTAAAAAAGGGAAAGAGATGGCCGGAAGAGATCTCCAAGCTGAGTTAGATGAGGCTTTAGAGCAAATTAGGATAAGGGATGAAGCTTTGGAGAATGAAAGGAGACTTGCCAATGAGAGGCAAGAGGCAACTAGGAGGGAGATTGAGGAGATTAGGCAAGCTCTTGTGCAAAGAGAGCTTAACCGTCAACAACCTCCTCCACCTCCACCACAACCGCAGCCGGCGGCGTTGAATATTAGGGTTGTGCCCATTGCTATGGAAGAGCCACAAACGTTGGGGCAACGTATGGATCCGGCACAAAGAGCACACCATCCGGGTGTGAACTTAGGAGATCCCGCAACCCATGATTACGAACTCCGCCCTCAAGTTCTACAAATGATCCGGCATAATAAATTTGGAGGGATGGAAAGAGAGTCTCCTCATCAACACTCGATGAACTATGAGATCTTGATGAAGACTCTTAGACCGCCTAGATTGGAGAGCAACAACCATAAGCTTAGGGCTTTTTCCTTCTCTCTTAAGGATAAAGCCTTGGCTTGGTATCAATCTATTCCACAAGGGCGAGTTGGTACTTGGGAGGAGATGACAACCGAGTTTTTGACTAAGTTCTTCCCACCTTCCAAGACTACCGAGTTAAGAGGGAAGATCAATGACTTCATGATGAAGGATAGAGAGAGTTTATTCAAGTCTTGGGAGAGGTTTAAAGATCTTCTCCTAGATTGTCCACACCATGGGATACCGAAAATTGAGCTATTGGAGATCTATTTCAAAGGACTTGATGAAGATAGCCAATTCAAGCTTCAATCTCTTTCCGGTGGGACTTTCATGGAGAAGCATGTAGATGAAGCTTGGGAGTTTGTAGAGAAACAAGCCCTAGTGATTGAGAAATACTCCCATAGGAAGAGTGAAGGGAGAAAGGTAGGAGCATATGAGGTGAGTGAAGTCACCATGAGCAATTTCAAGCTTGACGCCATCAACAACGAGCTAAAGTCCTTAAGGGAGTTGTGTGCTACAACTTTGAAGAACCAAGCAACTCCTCAAGTGCTTCCACAAGCTAACTTATCTTCCAAGGAGGAAGATGTGAATTACATGGGAAGGGGCAGTTACAACAACTATCAAGGCCCAAGGAACTTCAACAACAACCGACAATTCAACAATTACCGGCCCAACCACAACAATCCCGGGTTTTCCTACTCTAACCCGGATGGAGCCTTGAACCCTCCCGCTTCCACAAGCACAACTCCACCACCGAAAGCTTCACAAGAACCTCCACCCGGATTTACTCAACCTCCAAAGGATAGAATCGAAATGATGTTTGAGCAATTGCTTGGAAGGTTGAGTGGTCTTGAGAGCACCATGACTTCAATTTCTAAAGCTCAAAAGATTTTGGAAGCACAAGTGTTCCAAAAAGTGGGTGAAGCCCATAGAGATCCGGGAAAGCTTCCCGGAAGAACCGAAGACAACCCAAGAGACCAAGTGTTGGCCATTACAACGAGGAGTGGGTTGAGTATGAAAGACCCTTTGCCCAAGGAGAATGCTAAGGGGAAACAAGTGGTGATAGAGGAAGAGACTTTGCAAGGAGATGGAGGCAAGAGCAAGGATGTTGAGCCAACATATGTGGCACCGCCTCCATACAAGCCACCACTACCATTCCCTCAATCACGAGCAAGAGCTCGCTTGGACAATTACTTTGGTAAATTCCTTGAACTCATGTCTAAATTGTATATTAATATTCCGTTCATGGATGCTATTTTAGGAATGCCGGCATATGGTAAATTCTTGAAGGAGATACTCTCCAACAAAAGAAAGTTGGAGGAGTATGGGGAGATAAGAATGACCAAGAGATCTTCGGAATTGATCCAAACTATGAAGGAGGAGATGCCTCCCAAGCTAAGAGATCCGGGTTCTTTTTGCGTCCCAATTGGAGTGGGAGATGTGAAGTATGAGGCCCTTTGCGACCTTGGAGCAAGTGTAAGCATCATACCGCTTGCACTTTGCAACAAGGTTGGGCTAGGAGAGCTGAAACCGGTCAAGATGACCCTCTATATGGCGGACCGTTCTATCACTCATCCGGTTGGGATCTTAGAAGACATCCCGGTGCAACTAGGAGGATTCTATGTGCCAATTGATTTTGTTGTCTTGGATATTCCGGCGGACTATCCGGTTCCCATCATCTTAGGAAGACCTTTCCTAGCCACCTCCGGATGCCTAGTGGATTGCAAGAATGGGACTCTCTCCTTCAACATTGGAGAAGAGAACATCAAGTTCAAGTTGTCCACAATGATGAAAGGGCCAACCCTTGATGAGGATGTCTTCAACATAGTCGAGCAAGAGGAATCTAGAGAAGTTGTGAGCTCGATCTTGATCAAGGATCCCTTAGAAAAGGTTCTTACCTTAAGTATGATGGAGGAAGGTGTTGAGGAGGCTTGCAATGAAGAAATCAAGACCTTGGAAGCACTAGAAAAGGAGACAAGAGTTGGATTTGAGATTCACGAAGACATGATGAACAACTGCAAGTTCCACGGGCGTGGAAGTGGTTCCACGGCCGTAGAACTCTCTGTAAAGCCTCAACAAACAAGCTAGGCAAGGTCCACGGCCGTGGAAGTGGAGCCAACCGTGGTTCCCTCAGAATCAGACCTCATTGATCATCAAGCTTCAAGGAGCCTTGGAGGGTCTTCATTTGCTTTGGATTCATCTCATCCAACGTTATTTGGATCGTCTCCACTCGACAAAGGTCCTCCTAACCTTGAACTTAAACCCCTCCCTTCTCATTTGAAGTATGCTTTTCTTGGTGATAATTCAACATATCCGGTGATTGTTAATGCATGCTTGAGTGATGATGAACTTGCTAAGTTGTTGCATGAACTAAGATTGCATAGGAAAGCGATTGGCTATACTATTGATGATTTGGTTGGAATAAAACCTTCTTTGTGCATGCATAAGATATTGATGGAAGATAATCATAAACCCTCTATTGAACATCAAAGAAGACTAAATCCTATAATGAAAGAGGTAGTCAAAAAGGAGATCATTAAGTTGCTAGATGCGGGGATTATCTACCCTATCTCGGATAGTAAGTGGGTTAGTCCCGTTCATGTAGTACCTAAGAAGGGTGGGATGACCGTAGTGACTAATGAGAACAATGAACTAATCCCAACTAGGACGGTTACGGGATGGAGGATGTGCATCGACTATAGGAAGCTTAACATGGCCTCTAGGAAAGATCACTTCCCTCTCCCTTTCATTGACCAAATGCTAGAGAGGTTAGCTCAACATTCTAATTTTTGCTACCTAGATGGCTATAGTGGATTCTTCCAAATCCCTATTCACCCCGATGACCAAGAGAAAACAGCATTTACATGTCCATGGGGTACTTTTGCATATAGGAGAATGCCATTTGGGTTGTGTAATGCACCCGCCACCTTCCAAAGGTGTATGATGGCTATCTTTTCGGAATAAATTGAAAATATCATGGAAGTGTTCATGGATGATTTCTCTGTTTATGGTTCTTCTTTTGATAATTGCTTGGCTAACTTGTCATTAGTATTGCAAAGATGTGAGGAGACAAATCTTGTCTTGAATTGGGAAAAATGCGACTTCATGGTAAGTGAAGGCATTGTGTTAGGACACTTGGTGTCCAACCGTGCCATTGAGGTTGATAGGGCCAAGATTGAAATGATAGAGAAGTTGCCACCACCTACCTCGGTGAAAGGGGTAAGGAGTTTCTTAGGACATGCCGGTTTTTACCGGAGGTTTATTCAAGACTTCTCTAAAATTTCTAAGCCTCTCACTAACCTACTAATGAAGGATGTTGAATTTGTTTTCTCCAAAGATTGCCTTGAGGCTTTTTGTAGGTTGAAGAATACCTTGATCTCCGCACCTATCATGCAACCTCCGGATTGGAGCCTACCATTTGAGATCATGTGTGATGCGAGCGATGTAGCAGTTGGGGCTGTTTTGGGGCAAAGGAAAGATGGGCGCACTCATGCCATTTATTATGCTAGCAAGACGCTAGATGATGCCCAACTCAATTATGCTACAACCGAGAAGGAGTTGCTAGCGGTTGTGTATGCATTTGAGAAGTTCCGCTCATATCTTGTTGGAGCAAAGGTCATAGTTTATACGGATCATGCTGCGATCCGTTATCTACTTACAAAGAAGGATGCCAAACCAAGGTTGATACGGTGGATCCTTCTTCTTCAAGAGTTTGATTTGGAAATCCGGGACAAAAAAGGATCCGAGAACTCCGTGGCGGATCACCTTAGTAGACTCCCACTATTGGAGCTTGAAAGAGATGACATCCCGATTAATAACTCATTCCGGGATGAGCAATTGCAAATGGTAGAGGAATGCTTGTTCCAAGTGTCTAGAGGAAGCGAGCCATGGTTTGCCGACATTGTGAACTACTTAATGTGTGAGGAAGTGCCTCCCGGTTTGACATATGCCCAAAGGAAGAAGTTCTTCAAGGATGCGAGGCACTACTATTGGAGTGAACCACTTTTGTTCAAGAGAGGGCCGGATGGAATGTTTAGAAGATGCTTACCGGAGGATGAGGTTGAGAGTGTGATCCGCCATTGTCATTCCTTGCCATGTGGAGGGCATGCTAGCTCACACAAGACATGTGCTAAAGTGTTGCAATCGGGCTTCTTTTGGCCAAGTTTGTTGAAGGATGTGCAAAGCTTTGTGGTAGCTTGTGATGCTTGCCAAAGGACGGGCAACATCTCAAGGAGGAATGAGATGCCCTTGAACAACATACAAGAAGTGGAAATACTTGATGTGTGGGGTGCGGACTTCATGGGACCATTCCCTTCTTTATGTGGCAACCTCTACATCCTATTGGCGGTTGACTATGTTTCGAGATGGGTGGAGGCAATCGCCTCCCCTACAAATGACGCCAAGGTTGTGGTGCGGTTCTTCAACCGAGTGATCTTCCCTAGGTTTGGAACACCAAGGGTGATCATAAGTGATGGAGGGAAGCACTTCACCAATAGGAACTTTGGGGCACTTTTGGCTAAGTATGGGGTGACTCATAAGGTGGCAACACCTTACCATCCCCAAACTAGTGGCCAAGTGGAGATCTCCAACCGGGAGATAAAGGGAATCCTTGAGAAGACGGTCTCTAGGACAAGAAAGGATTGGGCTATGAAGCTCGATGATGCCTTGTGGGCATATAGGACCGCTTTCAAGACACCAATTGGCACCACTCCTTACAAGTTGGTCTACGGAAAGTCTTGCCACCTTCCGGTAGAGATGGAGCATAGAGCTTATTGGGCCATTAAGTGGCTAAATTTTGACCTCAAGGAGGCGGGTGAGAAGAGGTTGCTTGACATAAACGCTCTTGAAGAGATCCGGTTGGATGCTTATGAGAATGCCCGGATCTACAAGGAGAGGACCAAACGGTGGCATGACAAGTGCCTCATCCTGAAGGAGTTGAGTGAAGGCGACCTTGTCCTTCTCTTCAACTCAAGGCTGCGGCTCTTCCCCGGAAAGCTAAAATCAAGATGGACCGGGCCATATGTGGTGAAGAAGATCTTCCCCCATGGAGCTATTGAAATAGGAGGGGAGCATTGTGGAGATTTCAAGGTGAATGGGCACCGGTTGAAGAAGTATATCCGAGGAGCTCCGGTGGATACGATTGCCACACTTCACTTCGAATGAGATGTCCCCGAGATTGGTCAAGCTAATGACCTTAAAAGAGCGCTTGGTGGGAGGCAACCCATTGGTAACGTTTTACCTTTCTCGTTTTGTTTTTGTTTTAGATTTTTCTATTTTTGTGTGTGTTTTGTGTGCTTAGTGTGTGTGCTAGAGCCTTAAGTAGCATTGGAAGCCTTGCATGGCATGTGAATGATGATGATGAACCCCTTATCAATTATGGGTGGAGCGGACGCAGAACTTGGACAGCTAGCGGTGCCTAGCGCGGGTCCCGACGCTTTGATGAATGCTTAGAGCTCTCTACCATTGTTGATAGGATCATCCAACATCAATTCCACTTGAGAATCCCAAATACCATAGCAAACCATTTTTACATTGTGAGAACCCTCTTTCACTCTTCTTTACTTCATTTGCACATTGGGGACAATGTGTTTCTAAGTATGGGGTGGGGTTTGCATGATCCTTTGCATGATGAGCATCTAGGGTAGTTTAATATTTGCACATGACTTGCATTGTATATATTCATTTCGAAAATCCCATAAAAATCAGAAAATTTAAATATTTTTGTGCTTTCTAGGCTTGGATATGACCCTAATGATGAAACTTGTCTTGTGGATTGGCCATGGATGGCCTCATGTGTTAAATTAATGGATGCATATGTGGACTTGAAGTACTTCTCTTGAATTCCATGAATGATTGTGACCATGATGTTTGCCTAGAAGGGATTGAGTATTGAAGGTCGAAATTACATGCTAGTTCTTGCACACCATCTAGGAATGAATGAGGCAATTCATCTTTCTCTACTTCTCACCTTGATCATGTTGTTTGAACACCTCAATTGATATAAATTTGACCTCTTTTAACCCATCTGGGAATAGGAGCATGTTAGTGTGTTGATGTGTGTGAAAAGCAAGTGTGGGGTGAAGATGTTGATGAAAGAATGTCATGAATAAAATGCTGAAATTATTGTGAAAATGTAGACAAAAACATAGGTTTGGGGACGTGGTTTAAATGACAAGTAACTCGGTACACTTCACATAATCGGGTGTTGGTGCTTTGCCAAAGTCAAATAAACCAATAGTCCTAACGAGCTTTGGTATGTGTGCCCGGTGTGGATGCACCTCGAAAAATAGAAAGAGCTCGAGGATGGCTAATCACCAAGGTTTTGGCTTTTGTACACCAATGCCATTGTCTCAAAGATAAGAAATAGAAAAGAAAGAAAAGATGGAGAAAATATACATTGGAGGGGAAGTTGATCGAGGACAAGGTTGTGGAGTTAGTTCCATTCCCGGATTAGCATCACATAGCCTAGAAAAATCCCCACCTAATCACAACGTTTCTTGGCCTTTATTTCACAAGACCTTATGACCTATTTGCATGTTTGTAAGACTTAGTAATCTAGATTGGATACGCTCTTGATCATCTTGACTTCGTCATCTTTACATTTCATGCATGCTTTTGAGTTAAGTACAATTGTCTTTCCATGCCTTCATTTATTTGATACATAATTACTTGTTCGTAGCCATAAAACATGACTATGAAGGTGATCCAATAGTAGAAGCACAAACCCAAAAAGATTTCGCCATTTTTCTGCATACATAAATCATGTTATCTCGTAGTCTATAGTTGAGAATTTGCTCGGGGACGAGCAAACCTTAAGTATGGGGTATTTTGGATAACACGATTTATGACTTAGGTTTAGGTAGTCATTTAGATAGATTTCTCACTCACTCATGCATGGTTTAGCACTAGTTCACGACGTTTGCATTCAATTCACGTATTTTGTCGAGATAGACGTCTACACGGACTTGTGCGTTGCTTTGTAGGTATTTTGGGAGATTTAGGAGCTAAATCGATACGTTTGAGGATCGTTCATCAAGATGACACACCCTCGGACTCATTAGGATGCAAACTAGAGGCTAAGGAGGACTCATGGAACCTTGCCAACACAAGCCATGCACCAAATCGAAGCTTAATGATCAAAAGCGAAGCTGAAGGCCCAAACCACGGTTCACTGGAAGTCCACGTCCGTGGAACCATCCGTGGATTTTGCCAGGTTTTCGTGACAGCTGTGCCACGATCTCTTGGCCAGCTCTAGCATGGTGGTAGTATAAAAGTGGTCCTACATTGGCTGAGAGAAGCATCTTGGAGCAGCTCTCCATTATCCACTATCATACAATCAAAATACTTTCTCAACAAGAAGATTCTCAAGGAAGAAAACACCATTGGAAGGCTTAAAGAGCTCCATTGGAGAGGAAGAAGAAGAACACACCATTGATAGACTTTGATAGCTTTTGTAGTGAAGAACTTCGGAATCGATTTCTAGAGTTGTATGAACCATTTAAACCTTCTTCAAGAAGGGTTGTGAGTCATTCTAATTCCATTTTCAGCTTAGTTTTGTTTACTTCACTTGTTCATCTCTTTCTCTTCAATACCTTGCAAATGGAAGCCATGATTTTATGTTTGATGATTTTGATTGCTATGATGAATGTTGTAGGCTAAATAGATGTGATTCTAGGGTAAGGAAAGGATGGTTATGGCTAGGACTATGATAGGATGGACTTAGATTAGCCCTTGGATGACTTACTTGCTTGGACGTAGCCTCTGTTGAAGTCCACGGGTTGTTCTTGACAAACCGCGGCCGTGGACTTGATAGAACAAACCGTGATTCTCCCTGGTTCGATGGATCTAGCTTTAGATTGTTAGAATGTTGAAATCCTAGTGTTTGTTGAGTTAAATCTATCCTAGGGTGACCTAGTGTTAGCAACTAAGTGTTAGGAGAGACTTACCCGGTAATCCTTGCTCTTAGATCTCAAAGATGACAAACCCTAGGTAGTGGTGAGCCTCATAAGCCGCCATTGGACTAAGTGTGCTAGGATAGTTGCTTAGGACTAACCCTTTCGAGACTTACCCGGTAAGGATAGGTTAGATCTCTAGGTGACAATCCTGTTTGTGTAGAATTCCGCCCCTTAGGTTCTTAGAGACTTACCCGGTGATGAGATCTTAGGGATGGATTAGTGGACCATGAGACCTACCCGGTGATTAATTCCAATCTAGAAACACTTACTCCCAACATATCATAGTTAATCCAAGGAATGATTAGATAGCTTGAGTCCTATGCCATAACCGGAATCTCTAACCCCTAGAATCCGCTTTTCTATCTTTGATCTATATCTCGTTTAGCTTGTTTGTTTGTGTTGATTTGTAGCTTAGTTGATTGTTCATTTTGCGTGAATTGTGATCTTTGATTGATCACCTAAAAACCAACAAAAAACATTGAGATTTTTATTTCTTTATTTCTCTCTCTTTTCTTAACCTAGATCTTCACTAAACTTAATCATAAATCGAATCAATCTCACCTTAGTCTTTGTGTTCGACCTCGGAATACTATCCCTACTACAAACGTCCCGTACACTGCGGGTTCGCTAGGAGTTAGGATAAATATAACGAGAATATAAATTTAAAGCTTATTGCGTGCACTTCACACGATCTTAGCGTAACAGGGTGCCTCTCCACGAGACATCCTATCTTTGATCCTCTCCAAGGTCGGGCAGGTCCCCTGCTTCTGTTGGATCTCGTCTAACAGACCAGGAAAAACCTCTAAAGTAAACAACTGGGCATCCTCATCAAGAAACTGGATGTCCATCTCTAGCCAGGCTAGATCCCTCTGAAGCTGAGGCTGTACAGTAAGTCTAGCAATCTCCTTCTCTCGAGGCGTCTTCCTGCTCAAGGCGTCAGCTACCACATTTGCATTGCTAGGATGATACAAAATCTCAAGGTCAAAGTCCTTGATCAACTCAAGCCATCGACGCTGGCGGTTATTCAATTCTCGCTGCGTGAAAATATACTTCAGACTCTTATGGTCTGTGAAGATGTGGCATGTAGCACCATACAGGTAATGTCTCCAGATCTTCAAAGCATGAACTACCGCTGTCAACTCCTAATCATGAGTCGGGTAGTTCTCCTCATACATCTTCAACTATCGAGACACATATGAAATCACTCTGCCTCTCTACATCAAAACACATCCCAAGCCGAGCTTGGATGCATCACTGTAGACCACAAAATCATCTGAACCCTCTGGCTATGCCAAGACAGGAGCAGAAGTCAAACGCCTCTTCAACTCCTCAAAACTCTGAGGACACTGGTCGGTCCATACAAATCTGGTAGTCTTCCTCAGAAGACTCATCAGTGGACGGGCAATCACAGAAAATCCCTCCACAAAGCGTCTATAATAACCGGCTAAGCCAAGAAAGCTACGCACTTCCTTGACGTTCGTCGGTGTCGTCCAGGTAGCAACATACTCGATCTTCGCCGGGTCTACCATAATCCCGTCAGCGGAGACGATGTGCCCGAGAAATGCAACCTCAGACATCCAAAACTCACACTTAGAGAGCTTGGCATACAACTCTCTATCCCTCAAAATCTGCAAAACTGTCTTCAAGTGTTCCGCATGCTCCTCTCTACTACGAGAATACACCAGAATGTCATCAATGAAGACCACTACAAACTGATTCAGGAAGTCGATGAAGATACTGTTCATCAACTCCATAAATATTGTTGGGGCATTCGTTAGCCCAAATGGCATCACTACAAACTCATAGTGTCCATAACGGGTACGAAATGCCGTCCTGTGCACATCCTCCTCTCTCACCCTCAGCTGGTGATATCCTGAACGCAAATCGATCCTGGAGAATACTGTCGCTCCCTGCAGCTGATCAAGTAGATCATCAATACGAGGTAGTGGATACCTGTTCTTGATGGTCACCTTGTTCAGCTCTCTGTAATCTATACACAGTCTCAACGATCCGTCCTTCTTCCGCACAAAGAGGACCGGTGCACCCTAGGGTGAAACGCTAGGGCGTATGAAGCCCTTCTCAGCCAACTCCTCGAGTTGCTTCTTCAGCTCTAACATCTCGACAGGTGCCATACGATATGGGGCCTTCGAGATGGGTCTCGTACTAGGCTCCAAGTCAATACCAAAATCTACGCTCCTTTGAGGTGGCAGACTAGACGGCTCTACAAATACGTCTATAAACTCACAGACCACTGGTATGTCCTCCAAGGCCGGACTCTCTCTATCCTTCATGGCGTAGCACTAGAAGGCATCACATCTCTGTGCAATCAGTCTAGCTGCTCGTACAACACTGATGACAGATCCTATCTTCCCAAGGTCCCATCCCCGGAAGACCTCTATCGGACCTAGGTCAGTAGAGACTGTAACAGTTCTCTTACCCACATCTAACACCGCGCGGTGTCTATGCTTCCAATCCATACCTAATATGACTTCTTCATGCATCAAAGGCATGACTAAGAAGTCAACAAGTAATACACGAGTCCCTAAGCGTAGGGGACAACTACGTATCTCCTGGGTACCTCTGACCCTACTACCATCAGGTAACCCTATAGTGAAGGGTGCCCCCTCTATGGTAGACAAACTCAAACGCTCGACACAAGCAGTAGAAATAAATGAATGCGTAGCACCCGTATAAAACAAAACTCTATCAGGTAAACCATGTAATAAAATGGTACCTGTAGCAGCTGGTGTTGGAGGCTCCTCAACACTCCTCAACTCAAAAGCAGAACCTCGAACCCCTCGGGCATCACTAGTGCTAGCCTCTCTATCTCTACCCCTACTCGGTCCAAGAGCTGAACCCTGAGTAGCAGGTGTCCCTGGGACCCTCTGCTGTCCCTATAGCTAAGGCGGTCTCTTCCCACCTCCTGCTGCACCTGCAGGAGAAGAACCTTGCTATGATGACGTCTTGCCCTGATGGCAAAATGTAGCTATATGTCCTGGCTTCCCGCACGAGAAGCAAGTCAGTGGTGCTCTAGGGCAATCAACCCTCATATGCCCATAGGCCCCGCAGTTGTAATATTGCCGGCCTCTATCAGTAGTCTGTGCAAACACTGGAATACTCGAGCGGCCCTGAATCTGACCTCGCCCAAATCCAAATGCTCCTGCACCAGTCGGTGCTGTACGCTGTCTCTTCTCAGACCGTCCGGTCTGAGAAGTCCTCCGTTGGCTAGCCCTCTCTCTCTCATAAGCAGAGGCCCGATCCTGGTAGTCTGCCAAATAGTCACAATGAAATCCTGCCATGTATGAACGTGTGCTCTCCCTCAGACGTCGGGAGAATAGGTACATGTGCTGGTCCTCAGAAGGTGCAGTTGGACCCAGCAAAGCTAACTCAGCCCGGAAGCGGCGAATAGCATCTGTAATGGGTACATCCTCAAAGCCTGCTTCCACAAAATCCTGCAGCTTCTCCCTCCTCAATGAGGCAAGGCAAAACTGCTCCCTCCGCAGAGTCCTCATCTTCTCATAGCTAGTAACTTGTGATCTAATTGTCCTCCACCACTGATGTGCCAGGTCACGGAATAGAGACTGTACTAGCTCCATCCGTCTGTCCTCTAGGCAACGAATAGACTCCAAGGCTGAGTCTACATGCCCAATCCACACCTTAGTCTCTAGGCCGATCTCCCCAGAGAAGTGTCGTACTCCCTGCTGATGGAATGCATTCAACCAGGTATCTGGTCGAGGCCCTCTAGTCTCCTCCACAGCTCGAGCAACCTCAGCAGCATGTGCCGGCCTAGTTGGCACCTGAGTAGCTCCATGGGATTCCTCAGATAATCCCTCTTGCCCTGGTAGGTCAGGGGCTCATCGACCCGCTCTGATGGCCTCCTCAAACTGCCTGAGGTACTCTCTAAACTCAGGTACTCCCATTGAAACACGGTCTGAATCATTTGACTAGGCTCGATGTGATTGATGTCTCTTGGATCCATCACTCCTTGTTGCTGGAACAAAGCTCTCAACAACCTCCTCATGAGCCTCCTCCACCACTAGTGGATCTGCAACGGTAGCTGGTCCATGTCTCCTCCCTCCTGGAGGAAGAGGTGGTCTACCTCTACCTCTGCCTACAACAGTAGCTCTAGTCCGAGCCATCTGCAGGGTATGCACACCTAACATATAAGGCTCTATATAGGCCATATGTATAGATATATATAATACTTAATAATACATGCATACACATCAGCATATAAGAGGTATCTATATATATATATATATATATATATATATATATATATATATATATATATATCTATATTGTCGAGATCCTCAGATGGGTGACGACTTCTGTACACACCATCCCAAAACATCTGTACTCGCTTTAAAACTAAACCCTTTAAAAAGTCAGACCCCACGTGGGTTATGTTTATTTATCCACTCTACCTTTATTGCAAATAGCAAGTGCCATTGTTGTCAACCTAAGACTCTGATACCTTGGTTATGTAACACCCCGAATCCACGGGACTCGGAATGCTACATTGGGATAGGATCTCACAATGGATCCTGACCCTAGCCTGACAACAAGTTCACTGGATCTTACAACAAGGCATAAGTAGAGTAAAAACAAATACATAAAAGCTGTATGATATATCAAAAGAGTTTACAAACTCAAAGCCGAGTAAAAAACCATAACAACAACAACAACATCTGATACAAAATATCCCAACCCACGCATCCTAATGTACAAAAGTCCTCGGCTGGTCACACCATCTGGCTCACTCTGCAGTCTTCCTAACCTGCAGATCATCTACAACACGGTATACACCGTTTGCTACAGCAATAGATAGCATGAAGTAATAGCACAAACAAATATCAGCATCTCATACATGCAATGTCACACACATTCATTTATTATCTATAATTACGTTATTCCATTACTAATTCAACTTCTTTTGTAACACGGGGAGCCTCAAGAACCCCGTCCCATCCAACGTAACACAGGAGTTTTGCATGTGGGTGACCTTCACTCGTCCCCTCCTGTGAGATCATCTTCAGGGCACCTCCTCCTAACCAGCAGGCGGAGACCGGTGGTTACCGCCCGTTATAATACACTTGGGCCATATAAATGTAATGAATGGTCATCCTAGTCCGGTATAGGTTATAAATTCACAATCATATAATCACACACACAACCATTACAATCATCCAATCCACAACCGTACGCTAAGTAAGTCCTATGGACTTACCTGATACACTTGTATCCTCTACCACATCACAACTTCCCCTTGGGGAAGAAACCAACGCCTGCAAGAGCAAGGCACATAACATCACAACCTGAAAGGGTTAGGAGACTCGTCTCCATAACCAGAACCAACCTACAACCTAAAGATCATAACAAGATCACATATGCCTATAGCATAACCCCAACATCAACACAAGTGCCTGAGGCACATCTCAATCATACAACTCATCCTAACCATCCTAACCTAGCCAATAACTAAGCTAAGGCTAAAGGAAAGGAAGGAAGAAAGACATACCAACAAGGTATGCACCAACAGAATCAAGAACACACCAGCCAGTCCAGTAAGGCGCAGGGGCGGCTCACCACAGGCGCAAGGGCGGCTCCACACCAGGCGCAGGTGCGGCTCAGGACAGGCGTAGGGGTTGCCAATTGTGCAGAGAGTTGGTCCCGACTTCTCTTCGATCCCTTTCTCGATCCTCTTCACGTCTTCAACACACCACAACAACACATAAACATACATACACTTATATGATCATCAAAAGGCTGGGAAAGATCCAACACAAGTCCAAACTTGTGCTTCCTAAGCTAAAGAGGAAGATAAGAAGCAAGAAGAAGGAAATAAGAGAGAAGAAGAGAAAGAGCTTACCACACCAACCTAGGCTGCAACTATGGAGCATCCACACCTCTCACCACTTTAGCACATCAACAACAACAACACACAGAAACATCATCAAGGTCATCCAAGGCCAAAGCCACACTCAAACTCTCAAAACTCTCTCACAAGATCAAGAAGAAGCAAAGATGAGAAGATGAAGGAGAAAAAGAATGTAAAGGTGATGAAGGAGCTGGAATAAAGTGAAGAAACCCTTCATCAGCAAGTTAGGAGGCTTATATACGAAGCTTCCCCAAAAGCAAGATCAAAAGTCAACAAAGGTTGCTGCAGCCGCACAAAACCGCAGGGGCGGACCGACTAAGGCGCAAGGGCGGCTCACCTGTGGCGCAGGGGCGGACCATGTGGTGCGTAGGGACGGCTGACTGGGTCAAGGCTAAGCACACTCTAGCTCATCTAGGCTCCAAAGACTAAGGCTCTTACAAGTTACCTGTAAAGTTCATATATCAATCTTCATTAGTCTCATATACACGGTATTACTTTAAGTCATTATAATGGAGATTCCTGGTTCTTTAGATCGCTTCCATCCTTATTCTTATCAACTACAATTATTGTTTTCTTGTTCTCTTATCCTTTGAAAGACAGGTTTTCCTCTCTTTCTCGCTCTCTCTCTCTCTACTTAGTGCAACATTATTACATATATCCAAAAAAACGCGATCTCTTTGAATTTGGTATCCGAATATACTACATCCGATCATGTATCCCTGCCGGGGGGGGGGGGGGGGGGGGTT
>BSUD01000002.1:133599326-133723697 GCA_033239045.1 Fagopyrum esculentum
GGGGGGGGGGGGGGGTGATTGTTGTTAACTATGTGATTAATACTTCAATGATCAAGTTTTTGACGCCGTTGTCGTGGATTGTATAGTTTGGTTATGCTTGATGGTTGTTAATATAAGTTTCTTGGTACGTTTGATCTTCATTTCCTTTTTATCTTTGTCTCACAAGTTGAGATCCTAAAAGATAAAGGAGATTGAGTAGTATCCTTACTTGCTGCTAGAACCTAAACCTATCGAATACATATGAATCAATTATCGAAGAAGCTCAAAGAATCTCAAGTTTCTACAGTTTCCGATATTTTTAAAATTGGCAAATTTCTTGTTGTGCTGGGAGAAAACTCGTCAACATATACACCAAGGTTGAAGTTCTTGCCCAAAATCAAGTTGCGTTGAGAGACATGGCTGATCAATGCGCTCGACAACTAGAGGAAGCTGAAGAAGATGAAGATTTTGAGTCCTAGAAGACAAATACGGGCCATGTGTTAACCACAAATACGACCACAAAGTCGTATATTTTTTTCACATAAATTGTATTTTGGACCACATTAACATAACACTCATACCATATTTTTCAACAACTATGGGGAAGAAATTCAACAAAATACGGTGTATAGGTAAAAATTATAAGGTTTGCGAACCATATAACTTTTGCAACATACCATATTTCTTCAAGTATTTGACCGTACTTCCCCCGCTTAAGGACTATCCAAAGGAGAAGTTTGAGTTGATGAAGCTAAAGACCCCTCGATCTTCATGAATAAGTAATGGGTGTGCCGTAGAAAGCCAAGATCACGGCGTTATAAATTTCGACATTGGAAGTATCAGATTGTTGAACATCCATACTGAGCGGAATTAGGTCAAGCTAAAGACCGTAAACAAGCGCTTCCTGTATGCAACCCATGAGTTTGATCGTTCTTCCCCTTTTTCATTTTTCTTTTATTTCTAGGAACTCTCTAATGCCTAATAATGTCATTGAATATCTTATAAGAATCCTACCTTGAAGGCCACCAAGAAGAAATTGCCGAGAAGTGATCCAAGAAGCAAATACCCGGAGAAATACGACCTACATGCGAAATTTATACGGGCTATGTGCACACATTATACGGCTTATAAACCATGTAGATTTTTGCCTATACCCGTGTACCTCATTTTTCCTCAAACCGTATTTTTCCCCAACCTAAAGATGAATCCAAGTGATTACAGTTTATGAAGAAATTCATATACGGTCTGTGTGTTAAAAATATACGGCTTATACACCGTATATAATTTTCACCTAACCCGTATTTCTTGAGTATGCCTTGAACCGTCTTTACTTGAATGCAGTGAAGAACACCCCAAGATACGGTTTATGAAGAGATCTAAATATGGCCTAGGTGCTAAATACATACGATTTGTAGAACGTATTTAGTTTTCACTGAACCTGTATAACCGAGATTTGCCTTAGACCGTGTTACCTCAACATTACGAAGGAGCAACCCAGGATTATACTGTCTACGAACAAACAAAATACGGCATTTCAGGAATTTGCCTTAACCCGTATAGCAAATACGGGTTAAGGAAAATTCCTGAAAGGATCATGGAGTTTTGAGCTCCAATCTATTCGGGGCTGAGATACAATCTTTTGTAAGATGCTCTTTATCACCCTATTGGAAACTTCAAATTGTCCACTAGTTTGAGGATGATATGGTGTATCAATATTGTGACGTACCCCATACTTATGTAATAAATCTTTGAACTATCATTCGATGAAGTGGGAATCACCGTCACAAATGATGATTTTGGGAACCCGAATCTTACTAATATGTTTTCCTTGATGAACTTTGAGCCAACACGTGCGTCATTGGTGGGTATGACGATAGTTTCCACCCACTTAGACATGTAATCTACATCGACCAGAGTTTAATTGAAGTTTCCGGAAGAAAGGAATGGTTCCATGAAATCAATTCCACATCAGTCAAATAGTTTGATTCTTTAATGTTTTCAATGGCATCTCATTCCATTTTGATATGTTACTTGTTCTCTGGAAAGAATAACAAGCAACGACAAAATTAAGAGAATCTTTAAATATAGTAGGCCCGTAGAACCAACATTGAAGAATCTTAGCGAATGTTTTTCCTATACTGGCATGCCCGCCAACTAGATGGGAATGAGAAAGGGTAATGATGCTAGATGTTTATTCATCAAGGATAAATCGACAATACATCCCGTCGGAATCTCTTTTGTTCAAAAAATGATCGTCCTAGTAGTAGTTGGCGTTCTTGTAAAACTTCTTCTTTTGATGATATGTGAGTCCATGAGGTAACTCGTTACATACTAAGAAGTTTAAATATCACCATATCAAGGCATGTCCGGTTCTTGAGTGGAAAAACATGTCTCAAGGCTGAATATATGATCATCAATAATTCGTCATTGATGGGATCATCAACATGATCAACATGAGTAGAAGGCGGAGGGCGAGAGAGGTGATCATCTACTAGATTCTCAATTCCTTTCTTGTCTCGGACCTTGAGGTCATAATCTTGAAGTAGTATTATCCATTGTACCATCCTCGACTTTGGATATTTCTTAGTAATAAGGTACCTAATTGAAACATGATTAATATAGACAATGACTTTTGGACCAACTAGATATGACCATAATTTGTCAAATGTGTAGACGATGGAAAGGAGTTCTTTCTCAGTTGTGGTGTAGTTCACTTACACAAGGTCCAATGTTTTGCTAGCATAATATATGGAGTGAAGCTTCCTGTTTTTTATTTGTACCAAGACAACTCCAACTACATAGTGTCTAGCATCGCAGATAATCTCGAATGGAAGATTCCAATCCGAAACATGCATGATAAGATCAATTACAAGTGCTTCCTTCAAAATCTAGAAGGTTTTATGGGATTCTTGCGTGAACTCAAAGGCAACATCCTTAAGAAGTAGTGGTTTATTTATCATAGAAAAGTCTTGAATAAAATGTCGATAAAAACAAGCTTGACCAAGGTAAATGGGCGTTACTTTTCGATAAACTATACTTTAGCTTTACTTCAGTTCCTCTCTACGAGACTAGATGTCCAAATACAATTCCTTCATTATACATGAAGTGAAAATTTTCCATTTCAGCACAAGCTTTGACTCAACACAACACTCAAACAATTTGGTGAGATTAGTTAAGCATGCATCGATAGACCCACCATAAACGGAGAAGTATCCATAAATACTTCCATAATGTTGTCGCTAATATTTGAGAAGATCACCATCATGTATTTTTGGAATGTAGCGGGAGCATTAACATGTGAATGACATCCTTCTGTATGCAAACGTTCAGTAAGGGCATGTGAAAGTTGTCTTCTCTTGACCGTCTTGGTGGTCGGGAATCTAAAAGAAACCAGTGTAACCGTCAAGCCAACAAAAGTGGGAATGTTTGGCTAAACTTTCCAAAATCTAGTCAATGAATGGAAGCAGGAAGTGATCTTTCTGTGATGCTTTATTTAGAGTTGATAATCAATGCACATCCTTCATTCAATGACGGTCCTTTGCGGGATTATTTCATCTTTTTCGTTCTTTACTAGGCACAACATGTACAAGGCTAACCCACTAGCTGTTGGATATTAGGTACATTATCCGTGTATCTAGAAGTTTCAGAATCTCCTTCTTGAATATTTCTTTCATTGGTGGATTAAGTCTTCGTTGCACTTCCTGAGACGTCCGGTCTTCTTCTTCCAAGGGAATGTAATGCTTGCAAGGCGAAGGACTTGTCCTTGTAAGATCATCTATAGAGTAACCTATAGCCTTTCGGTGAAGCGTTAGTACATTAAGGAGACGTGGAGTCTCATATTTAGATAGCAAAGAACTAACGATTACCATGAAAGTTGAGTCAGGACCGAGAAATTCATGCTTGAGATTGAAAGGGAGTGGCTTGTGTTCGAGCTTAGGATGAGAAGAAGACATAGCTGGTGCATTTATAAAGTTTATGGTATTGTAGGTCTCGCCAAGTTGTTAGAGGGAGACAACTTGTAGTGTAGGTAAGATGGCTTCGAGATGGTTTGGAATGTCGTCTATTATCCTGTCTTTGACCGTCTTGACCCTATCTCAGGGTACGACATTTTGTAGAAATTTCAAAATTAAGTTCTAGATTTAAACAATTTTTGCTCAAGATGAATTGGGAAGCCGTCTGACAAGCCACCTACATGCCGTCTTAATGCTATGTCACATCGTCTCGCCATGGAGTTTCCGACGGTTAGTTTTTCCGTAAATCTTGGTTTGTGCAATGACTCGAAGGTTTTTGTAGGATCCTCTCTAGCATGCCGGGTAAAGTTTACAACATGTTCTAGTAAGGCGTCACCTTTGGGATCCTACACGTCTTTAGACAAACAAACTTGTAGAGGATCATTAGAAATCATAGTGAACATGCATTCCTGCACAACAAGATCTATATTATCGGTGAAATTTTCATCGTCTTCAATTGGTGGCTGCTTTAGAACCTTCGAGAGGTTATACTCCACTGATTGATCACCTAGACAAAATATTAGTATTTTGTCTCTTACATCGACAAGAGCACCTACAACGACGAAGAAAGGTCTACCAAGGATAATAGGAATAAAAGCAACAATGATATCAATAAAAATAAAATCGATAGGGACTTCGAATCCGTTAATTTGTACCTGTACATTTACTATCATTCTCACATGTCTAACTGTTGCTCTATTTGCCATGATAAGAGTGAATTTGACAGGTTGGATATCCTTAAGATTCAGTTTTTCACAAAAGTCCAAATGAATTATACTTATATTTACTTCAAGATCACATAGATAATTTTGAGTTTGTCATTCGATGTTGAGAGGGATGTAAAAACTTATGAGATCTTCTAGTTTGATAAGCATCTTGTCCATAAGCAAGGAACTATATTCTTTAATTTGTCAAGGGTATTGCTCCCTTACACTTCATGAGTCCTTTGTTGGACATAATGTCTTTCATGAACTTAGCATAGGTTGGCATTTAATTCTATGTTTCGGTGGGAGGAACGTTCACATAAAGATTATTCATTAATTCAAGGAACTTCCCAAACCGTTCATCCAGAATGACCTTATTCCTTCTCTTTGGAAAAGGAAAAGGAGGCTTGTATGGTGGAGGAGGAACGTAAGACACTTATTTTTCAAATTGCTCTTTCACTCATGTTTGCACCTTAGAGGAGGAAGGACTGACGGTTGATGGCTCATTAGTGACCTTTCTGCTTCTTATCAACCTCCTTTGAATCGGCCAGAGTAGCGGGCGACACCACTTGCACAGCCAATTCTTTCCTCAACATTTCGAACTTTGCTTTTGTAGATTCGATGCGTAATGCCATGACTTTCATGGTGAGCATGATCTTTTCCATCATAGTCTCCATGTGAGTTTTTGTTGGAGGAATAGGTTTGTGGGAAGAGGACCAACTTCTCTTTCCTTGTAGGCTTTCATCTCGTGATTTTTCTTTCACGAGGGGAATCTTCCTACTTGTTAAGCTACATCAACGAGATAATCCTAAGTGTCATCTACGTGCAATTTGGTGAACCTATGACGATTAGAAACGTCTATCATATCTCTTGTCACATCATTTAAGTCGTTGTATAAATATACTAGAAAGTGCTCTTGTCGTCACGTTATTGTGGACAATTGTATAGCATTCCTGTGAATCTTTCCCAAGCGTATTGAATATCTTTGTGATCCTTCATTTCAAAGTTGATCCACATCATCTTGTAAGTGTGAGTTCCTCTAGGGGGAAAGAAAACACTCAACAATTCAGTAGTGAGTTGCTCATATGTAATGTACTTGCATGTTGGTTGTCTTTCAAACCCGGTGTGAGTAGGTGATAGCATGTATTATAGTCTATATTTTGGGATTGGTTTAGACATTTTATCTTCATAAATCTGCATGTATGGATGTATATTTTTTGATTATATTGTTGTTTTGTCTACCTTTGCGGGAATCGAGGTCTACACCTAGTTTCGTTATAATTGTAGGGAAATAGAACGTTTTGGACCAAAATGGAGCTAAGGAAGCTAAGGAGTCATTGGAGCTACATTCTGGAGCTTTGAGAAGATCTCAAGAAGCATGGTAATGATTTAGAGGATTGGATTTGGACCAGATTCGAGATGATTCACTTTCAGCTAAGACTCACCTCGGTCATCTATAGTACCACCTCGACCGAGGTGATCTTTAGGAGCGTCTGGACCGAGGCGAACACCTTACCGCCGACAAGATCTTTATTTTTGGATGAAATATTCAATTTTTGGAAAGATAATATCACACATTTTTGGCTGGATTTTTGGAAGGAAGATATTATATTTGCCTGATTTATTTTAAGAGATATTGATATATTTTTTAGGAAATTATCTTTTTAAGATATTTTATCTTTGAAAGATAATTCTCTTATATATATGGGCTGATTTTCTACAATTCAGCCATCTTCGGAGCACTGATTTCTGGAGTATTTTCCGAAGAATTGAAGGAAGAGTTGAAGGATATTTTGAAGGTTGAAGTTCAAGGAAGGAAGGAATCAAGTTGAAGTTGGCATTGAAAGAGTTTGTAAGATCTTCTTAGATTGCGTTTGATATTGTTGTCTTTTCTGATTTGTGACTTGAGGAACGCTGATTTGTTGTTTGATTTATTCAGTTATTGAGACCTTGTGTTAATGTTTTCTTGTTTGAATATTGATTCCTTTCTTATAAATTTGATTATTGTTATCATGATGATTATTGGTTAAGTTCTTTATGCAATTCTAGGGTGATTGGCTGAAAGTTGTGGGAAAGACGATGATAGAAATATCTTAACCCCAACAGGACCCTAAGAGCTCGAGTCTTTACCTTAACCGTAGAACACCTCGGTCAATCATTGAACATCTCGCCCGGGATTAAATTTAACTGAACGAGGTGAACCTTTCCTGAACCTTATCTGAGTTAAGAGTTTCAGTTTGCCAGATCCTATCCTTGTTATACCTTTCTTGGTTCAACGCAAGCCTAGGATGAGACTTATCCAGTAATTCCTTTGCTTGTTTACCCAAGATCATGAGTGTAGGTAATAAAGGTTTATCCTTTATTTGGGTTTGAGTGTGCCTTCATCCCATATTTGTGAGTTAGCCTGAGACTTACCTGGTAAATGTTAATTCTATTCCCTTGGGTGGTGTGTTGGTTTGAGATTATAGTTCCTTTCCTTAGTACCTTGAGACTTACCCGGTAAAAGGAGCTTGGGTTTGGGATAATGAGTAGTGAGACTTACCCGGTGATCTATTCCCACCTTAGAAACACCTTCCCTTTGCAAAACTCAGCTTTGTCCACGTTATCTTTTGAGATATTGAGTCGGAACCACAACTGGATGCTTTAATCTCTAGAATCCGCATTCTCCTTTACTTGACTTTTATATCATCTTTGATTGCTTTAATTGTTGTTTGTGGTTATTTGACAACCTGATTACAGTACTCTGTTTCACCATAGTCCCTATGATCGACCCCTGGAATTCTTTCTTTTATTACAATTGATCCGTACACTGCGGGTTCGCATATTGTTCAAGCATACTTCTTGGGTTATAAATATTAAAGCTTGCACACACCTTTTGGAGCGAACAAGTTTTTGGCGCCGTTTCCGGGGACTTGGTCTAGACCAAGGTCGGTTTTAGTTGTCTTTCGGGGCTGTTTCCCTTGTTGCTTTTGACCACTTTACTTGAGTGTTTTCGCACAATCTTTCCTTAGGTTTATGCAAAGAACTCTGCTAGAAAGGAAATCGTTCCCTACGATCCCGAACTAGAAAAGACTTACAAAAGAAGATTGAAAGAAGCTAAGATGGCCAATCAAGACAATCGCGATCTTGAAGCCGAATTGAAGGAGGCATTAGAACAGCTACGCCTTAGTAAGGAAGAATTCTAGCGAGAGAAAGACGAGACTCGCTCCTGAACATAAGGAATTGAAGCAGATATGGCCGCTCTAGAGGCCCCGTTTCTGCCTCGACCGATCCTTGATCCTCGACCGAGGCAAGACCCAGTTCAAGTTGCCCCGGCCGAGATACACTTACCACCTCGAATGCCTATCCGAGACGTTCTTTTTGCT
This sequence comes from Fagopyrum esculentum, assembly GCA_033239045.1. Classification (NCBI taxonomy): domain Eukaryota; kingdom Viridiplantae; phylum Streptophyta; class Magnoliopsida; order Caryophyllales; family Polygonaceae; genus Fagopyrum; species Fagopyrum esculentum. The sequence continues at coordinate 133,607,385 of BSUD01000002.1, forward strand.
GGAGTTCCACAAACCCTAGGAAAGAGGATGGACCCCAATCAACAAGTCAGGCGTCCAGGAGTCAACCTAGGTGATCCAGCTGAGAATGATTATGAACTTTGACCGTAAGTTCTAACCATGATTCGACAATGTCAATTTGGAGGTTTGGAGAGAAAGTCTCTGCATCAGCATTTGCAAAATTATGAGATTCTGATGGAGACTTTGAGACCTTCAAGAGTGGAGAACAACAACTACAAGTTGAGGCCTTTCTGTTTCTCGTTGAAAGACAAGGCGCTTGCTTGGTATCAATCTCTTCCTGCCGGAAAAATCAACATTTGGGAAGAGAAGACAACGGAGGTTCTTACTAAGTTCTTTTCTTACTAAGTTCTTTCCTCCCTCTAGAGGCCCCGTTTCTGATCAACCTCAACGCTATGGAAACATTGATGAATTCATTTTCGAAGGCACAAAAAGCCTTAGAGCAACAATTTTTTAGCAAGGCGAATGAAGCGTCAAGAGATCCAGGGAAGCTCCCAGCAAGGACAGAGAGCAACCCTAAAGGACATATCATGGCAATAACAACACACAGTGGAATGAAGATTGCAGATCCAGTACCTCGGTCGAGCCACGACCAGACGAACACTTCGGTCGAGGTGCCAACCGAGATGGATCCTCAGAAAGCGAAAGATAAATCTGAAGTTTATGTTCCACCTCCTGCATATAAACCACGACTTCCAATTCTTCAGTCAAGGGCGAGGGCACATCTAGACAAGCATTTTGATAAGTTTCTAGACCTAATGAATAAACTACATATTAACATCCCTTTTCTTGATGCCATTCTAGGGATGCCCGCCTATGGGAAGTTTTTGAAGGAGATTCTATCAAGGAAGTGGAAGCTGGAGGATTTTGGGGAAGTAAGGATGACATCTAAGTCTTCAAAGCTCATTCAAATCATGAAGGAGAAGATGCCACCCAAATTAAGGGATCCCGGTTCATTTTGCATTCCCATTCAAGTTGGGGATGTAACCTATGATGCATTATGTGATGTAGGAGCCAGCGTGAGTATCATTCCGCTGGAGCTTTGTGAGAAAGTCGGACTTGGAGAGCCCAAGCCGGTGAAGATGACGCTATACATGGCGGATCGCTCCATTACCCGTTATGTGGGCATTTTGGAGGATATCCCCATCAAGTTAGGTAATTTCTATCATTCTCGGGATGCCACTAGCAACTTCTAGTTGAAACGTGGATTGTAAGAACGCCAAGTTGAAATTCAACATCGGCGGTGATCAAGTGGAGTTTGCATTGCTTGCTGAAATGAAAGGAGAGCCGCTGAAGGATGACATCTTCAACATCTACGATGAAGAAGAATAAAGAGAATTGGTGAGCTCTATCCTTATTAACGATCCTTTTGAAAGAGTTCTTAGTTTTGGTTTAATGGAGGAAGGTATAGGTGTCTCTTGTGATGTAGATATACGGAGCTTAAAAGCATTGGATGCCACTAGCAACTTCGGGTTGAAACGTGGATTGTAAGAATGCCAAGTTGAAATTCAACATCGGCGGTGATCAAGTGGAGTTTGCATTGCTTGCTGAAATGAAAGGAGAGCCGCTGAAGGATGATATCTTCAACATCTACGATGAAGAAGAATAAAGAGAATTGGTGAGCTCTATCCTTATTAACGATCCTTTTGAAAGAGTTCTTAGTTTTAATTTAATGGAGGAAGGTATAGGTGTCTCTTGTGATGTAGATATACGGAGCTTAAAAGCATTGGAAGTAGATCCAGGAGCTAGATTTGATAATATGATTCAGGAGAAGAAAAGCACGTTAGGTTTCGGTCCCAGTTCTAGTACCTCGACCGAGGCACTTCCTGGACCAAGCGAGGTGTTCTTATCTGAAGAACATTTTGGTCACCCAGCTTGGACCTCGACCGAGGTCGCAAGTGAGATGATGTCAACTGAGACTTCTGAAAGTCCAATTCTTCAATCTAAGTCCACTTCACTTGAAGGAGAAGGCACAAATCCACCTCAGAAACAACCGCTTCCAAGTTACTTGAGGTATGCTTTCCTTGGTCCGGATTCTACTTATCCCGTTATCATTAGTGCTTCCCTTTCTGAAACTGAATTGTCTAAACTGATGCATGTTCTGAGGAAACATCGAAAGGCGGTTAAATCCGATCATGAAAGAGGTTGTGAAGAAGGAAATTCTTAAGTTGTTGGATGCATGTATCATATTTCCCATCTCAGATAGGAAATGGGTGAGCCTGATGCATGTAGTTCCGAAGAAAGGAGGGATGACCGTTGTGACGAATAAGAACAACGAGTTGATTCCAACTAGGACCGTTACAGGCTGGAGGATGTGCATTGATTATAGAAAGCTAAACATGGCCACTCGGAAGGACCATTTCCCGCTCCCCTTCATCGACCAAATGCTCAAACGGTTTGCTCAAAACTCCCATTTTTTCTATCTAAATGGTTATAGTGGTTTCTTTCAGATTCCTATCCATCCGGATGATCAAGAGAAGACCACTTTCACTTGTCCATGGGGGACGTTCGCTTATCGGAGGATGCCATTCGGATTGTGTAACGCACCTGCCACCTTTCAGCGTTGTATGATGACTATCTTTTCCGAGTACATTAAGGAGATCATGGAGGTATTCATGGATGATTTTTCGGTATATGGTTACTCTTTTGATAATTGTTTGGCTAACCTTTCTCTAGTGCTACAACGTTGTGAAGACACTAATCTTGTTCTCAATTGGGAGAAGTGTCACTTTATGGTTAGTGAAGGAATTGTTCTAGGACATCTTGTTTCCAAACGAGGTATTGAAGTCGATCGAGCTAAGATCGAGACTATTGAGAAACTTCCTCCCCCTTGTTCTATTAAGGGTGTGGGGAGTTTTCTCGGGCATGCAGGTTTCTATAGGAGGTTCATCAAGGATTTCTCTAAAATCTCTAAACCACTCACTAATCTCTTGAATAAGGATGTTGTTTTTGAGTTTTTGCAGGAATGCCTTGATGCTTTTTACAGGATAAAAGAAGCATTGATTACCGCTCCCATCATTCAACCCCCCGATTGGAACTTGCCCTTTGAGATCATGTGTGACGCTAGTGATGTGGCCGTAGGAGCGGTACTTGGATAGAAAAAGGATGGCCGGACCAATGCCATTTACTATGCTAGCAAGACGCTAGATGAAGCTCAACTGAACTATGCCACCACCGAAAAGGAGCTCTTGGCGGTTGTATATGCTTTTGAGAAGTTTCGCTCTTACCTAGTGGGAGCGAAAGTTATTGTTTACACTGATCATGCATCTATATCTTACTTGCGTGCTAAGAAAGATGCAAAGCCACGCCTCATTCGTTGGATTCTCTTGCTTCAAGAGTTTGACCTAGAGATTCGCAATAAGAAGGGATCCGAGAATTCTGTTGCGGATCACCTCAACCGGCTACCTCCCTCCTCGCTCGAGAAGGATGACCTACCCATAGATGATTCGTTCCCCGACGAGCACTTGCATTTGTTGGAACGTTTGATAGAATCCTTTGTTTCACCCCATGATGAAGATGAAGTATGGGGTGAGGACACCTTCTACCTTGTTTGAGGATGATGTACGGTCCGACTAGCGACCTTAAACCAAGTGCTTCTTGGGAGGCAACCCAAGGTATTGCTTTCTTTTCCCTTTTCTAGCTTAGTTTTTAGATAGTTTCCCTCATTTTGTTTTTGCGTCCTCTAGACAGGAACCAAGTACTTTCTAAGGAAGGATTACAGCTCAAGAACTGCATTGGAAGGACAGAAGTTCGAGAAATTGAGAAGACGGTGATTAAATGAGACACATCTCGGTTGTTGTCACAACACCTCGACCGAGATGTTCTTGGGAAACCAAGGCGACTAGGTCTGACAGCCAGTCAGACACCTCGGTCCGGTCAGGACCATCTTGACCAAGGTGAAATCAAATTCAGCAAGGGTTATAAAAGGCGAGACGGTTTCTCTCTCTTCACCTTTTCCTTCCCAAGTGAATCCTCGACCGCGGCGACTGCCAACCCTTAAATTCTCAGTTTTTGCCCGTTTTCCACGATTCTTGGCTCGATTACACCGGAGGAAGCAAGATGGTCAGTTTCTAAGCATCAAACAACAAGGAAAACGCTCCAATTTTGCAAAATCTGGGTACTTCGTTCCAAAACCCTAACTCGTTCTTCTTTTGTCGATTCTGCACAGATCTGGCTTTGGTTGCCACTGTTTGTTGTTGAAAAAGATATAAGTACCCCTTAGGAAGCCTTTGGTAATGATTTGGGGGAAAATAACTTACAGATTTGAAATTTGCGTACGAGTAGTGTTTCATCTCGGTCCAATCAGCTGTGTCTCGGCCGAGGTGTTCTTGGGGCAACCGAGGTGATTCTGTCAGAAAATATGAGTAACAGATCTGATCGGCAGTTGGCTTTGAGGGACAGGCCTAGCAGTTCCCATCAGTCTTCTCCTTCTTCAGCTTCTCAGTTCTCTATTCCGGTGATCCATGAGCGTCACCAAAAGGACTTTGATCGTATTTGCGAGCGTCCGATCGCTGCCCCGCGTTTCTAGATGTTTCTGCCTTTGAGTGCCTCCATGTGGCGGAGGACTTGAGGAAGATGATCTCCATGGTTGGGATGGAGGAGTTCATGGACATTAGAGCGCCGGCTTATTTGGAGCCGCCGATGGAGTATGTCAGCTCCATGACGTATGTGCCGGAGCACAATGGGATCAAGTACCAGCTGTTGGACAGGAACTACGTAGTTCCTATGGCAGTTCAGGGAGATTATTGGTTTCCCTTCTGATTTTCCTTCCCGAGCGGTGGCTCGGAGTTTCTAGGGCGAGATCGCCCATGTGACTGATCACAATGATAGGTGGAGGCCTAGAGATTTCCGGGAGCGCATCATATTTCATCTTGCTTTCCGCCTTGCTCACAGGATTTTTAGTGAGACACTTTTGGCGCGTACTGAGACGCCCCAGAAGGTCCGTCAGGGAGAGTTTTTGAGTCTATTTTACATGGTGACTGGAGTTGTTCCTGATTTTGCTACTATGCTGGTTGAGGACTTGCACAAGATCAAGGGCAAGTCTAGAGGAGATATCTGTTGTGGTGGGTCGGTGACCCACATAACTACTGCTATGGGATTAGATCTTTCTGCTTGTACACTAGTTGCGGCTGCAAAGGCGTTGGGATTGCAGGAGATGATCACGAGACATATTCTCGTTCCTCGTGGCCTTGGCACGCCTTACGTTGTCATGCCATGGGAGACGATTGCACCACAAGGCGTTATGTGGTCATCTTAGTTCTCTATCTTTGACCGTCAGTACTGGTCTGCTGCTTGGTTTCTCTACATGCAAGATGCTAGAGACGCAGCTGACGATGATGATTATGATGATGAGGGAGGAGCTGCCATGGAGACCGATACTGATATCGGCAGTCCTAGTGTTCCCGTTGTCGATCTTGATGATGAGGCGATAGAGGAGGAGAGAGCACCACCACCACCACCTCAGCGTAGATCCCATCGCCGATTCAGAGATCCCGAGGCACACCAGAGGATAGATGATCTGACTGAGCAAATGATTGACTCCTACGCAACCCTTATAGTTGACATTCATGAGTGTTTTGAGGAGGAGCGTCCACATAGAGGGATGGACACATAAGATGTTGGAGAGCCAACACTACACCAGACGGATGATGGAGATCCAACATTAGTAGGTTATGGGCTATCCATTCGACCCGACCCAGCACCCTTACATTCCACATCCACCACCGCCAGCTGACGAGGAATGTAGCTGCATGGATTTTCTTTATATTTATTATGCAGTTCAACTAGGTCCAGTGAGTACTTTATTTCCTTAGACTTATATTTGACCCATTAGGACAATGTGTCCCAATTATGGGGTATTTGGATGTACTTTATGTGACTTATGTGTATTGCTTGTATGACTCCCGGATATTATGATCTTATTCTCTTTACTTGGCTCTATGTGCTTATCTGTCATTACATGCATACATACAGGTTTTTGTTTGAGAAATCGTCGAAAAACTAGTTTGAAATTTTTTTATGACCTCGACCGAGACGTTCATGGCCGATCTCGGATGAGACCTCGGATGACGCCAGAACACTTCGACCGAGGTGGCGTTAACTGAGAGTTTTTCGAAACGTTTTATGCTTCTTCTCTGGATATGACCTCAATGATGATTCTATTTGTAGATTGATTTTAAAATCTTTATATGCTCGAAAGGTTTTATGATATGTTTAAGTTGCTAAATGCTTTGTTTGAAATTCTAGCATGTTTAATACTTTGTTTTTATCAAAATTATGTTGGATTTCAAGGTTGACACCACATGATGAGTTCCATCACATTCTTCCTGGGATGATTAAGGCAATTCATTCTCCTCTCTTCTTCTTCTTGACCATGCCTTAGCTCCTCATATACATATTTACCTCCCTTTACCTATCCGGGAATTCGGAAGCAAGCAAAGAAAATCAAGTGAAAGTGAAGTTGAGATGTTGGTTGAAAGTGTTAGAAGGAAACAATTAGGTTTGGGGAAGTCAATCATGATGATGAGTAACTTGGCACCATTCACATAGTCGGGCATTTGTGTCTTGCCAAAGTCGGATTGAGCGATATTCCTAACGGGTCATGGTATGTGCATCAAGGGTTTGAGGCATCTCGAGAAATTGATGATTGCTGATCTCCTAGGCTTTGGTTATTGTGCACCTCTGTCAATGCATCCCAAAAAGTAAAGTAAAATAAGCAAAGCTTATTGGTGGAGGATGTTGAGATTCAAAGAAAGTGAAGTTAGATCCCGTTCCTGGATTCTAGCACCACATACCCTATATACATCCCACCCTTACACGTTTCTTGACCTCTTTTGGAAGCCCTTGAGACCTCGAGCTTGTTGATTGACTTGGTGGTTTATACTGAATTATACATGATTGATTTCAATAAATATGATTTATTATGCATTCTATGATTTTATGCAAAGATGAACATCTTTCTTATATCTATAAAATGTTTTGATCATGTCTTGATTTTATTTGCCATGAAGCATTCTCTTAGGGTGATCTATGAGTGGAGCACACCACAAACGGTTTTGAAATGTTTTTCATTGATCTTTCTGGCTTATAATCCATTCTATCTTGTATCTAAAGATTTGGAACTTGCTTGGGGACAAACAAGGGACAAGTATGGGGTATTTTGATAGCATGTATTATAGTCTATATTTTGGGATTGGTTTAGACGTTTTATCTTCATAAATCTGCGTGTATGGATGTATATTCTTTGATTATATTGTTGTGTTGTCTACCTTTGCGGGAATCGAGGTCTACACCTAGTTACGTTGTAATTGTAGGGAAACTGGCACGTTTTGGACCGAAATGGAGCTAAGGAAGCTAAGGAGTCATTGGAGCTACATTCTGAAGCTTTGAGAAGATCTCAGGAAGCATGAAAATGATTTAGAGGATTGGATTTGGACCAGATTCGAGATGATTCACTTTCAGTTGAGACTCACCTCGGTCAGCTACAGTACCACCTCGACCGAGGTGATCTTCAGGAGCGTCTGGACCGAGGCGAACACCTTACCGCCGACAAGATCTTTATTTTTGGCTGAGATCTTCTATTTTTGGAAAGAGAATATCACATATTTTTGGCTGAATTTCTAGAAGGAAGATATTATATTTGGCTGATTTATTTTGAGAGATGTGGATATATTTTCTTGGAAATTATCTTTTTAAGATAATTTATCTTTGAAAGATAATTCTCCTATATATATGGGCTGATTTTCTACAATTCAACCATCTTCGGATCACTGATTTCTGGAGTATTTTATGAAGAATTGAAGGAAGAGTTGAAGGAAGTTTTGAAGGTTGAAGTTCAAGGAAGGAAGGAATCAAGTTGAAGTTTTCTTTGAAGGAGTTTGTAAGACCTTCTTAGATTGCTTTTGGTTTTGTTGTCTTTTGTGATTTGTGACTTGAGGAACGCTGATTTGTTGTTTGATTTATTCAGTTATTGAGACCTTTGTGTTGAGGTTTTTTTGTTTGAATATTGATTTCTTTCTTATAAATTTGATTATTGTTATCATGATGATTGTTGGTTAAGTTCTTTATGCGATTCTAGGGTGATTGGCTGAAAGTTATAGGAAAGACGATGATAGAATGATCTTAACCCAAGTAGGACCCTGAAAGCTCGAGTCTTTACCTTAACCGTAGAACACCTCGGTCAGTCATTGAACATCTCGGCCGGGATGGAATTTAACTGAACGAGGTGAACCTTTCCTGAACGTTATATGAGTTAAGAGTTTCAGTTTGCCAAATCCTATCCTTGTTATACCTTTCCTGGTTCAACGCAAGCCTAGGATGAGACTTACCCAGTAATTCCTTTGCTTGTTTACCCAAGATCATGAGTGTAGGTAATAAAGGTTTATCCTTTATTGGGGTTTGAGTGTGCCTTCATCCCATCTTTGTGAGTTAGCTTGAGACTTACCCGATAAAGGTTTATTCTATTCCCTTGGGTGGTGTGTTGGTTTGAGATTGTAGTTCCTATCCTTATTACCTTGAGACATACCCGATAAAAGGAGCTTGGGTTTGGGATAGTGAGTAGTGAGACTTACCCGGTGATCTATTCCCACCTTAGAAACACCTTCCCTTTGCAAACCTCAGCTTTGTCCACGTTATCTTTTGAGATCTTGAGTCGGAACCCCAACTGGATGCTTTAATCTCTAGAATCCGCATTCTCCTCTACTTGGCTTTTATACCATCTTTAATTGCTTTAATTTGTTGTTTGTGGTTATTTGACAACCTGATTACCGTACTTTGTTTCACCATAGTCCCTGTGATCAACCCCTGGAATTCTTGCTTTTATTACAATTGATCCGTACACTACGGGTTCGCATATTGTTCAAGCATACTTCTTGGGTTATAAATATTAAAGCTTGCAAACACCTTTTGGAGCGAACAGTAGGGATGACAATGAATCATGTGACGGGTGGATGACCTTGACCACCACCTGATCCATCACCTAGAACTGTCCACCCCACCCCACCCGACCAACCACCCACTAAGGATTCCACCCGCATACAATCCATTTTGTTCGATTATGAGCAAAGAGTAGAGGATAGGTTCATTACATTTTTAAAAGATATGGAAATTTACCATAAATTCCACCCACATCCGTCAGATGAAGCGGGTGGATTGGGTAAGATTTTGGGTGTTCTACACTTCATTTATAAATTGTAAAAAACTTATATATTTTACTTAAAAATAAAGAACACACTTAAATCCAAGTAAAAAATAATATAAAATGTACATGATACCAACAAAGCAAGATCTAAAATAATTTATATTTATAATGAATCAATAATGAAGATCGGAATATATTAGAAATCCAAAGAAAATAAACTAGAAAACAAATATAGGGTTTAATTTAATATAATTATGTAGTTAGAAAATAATGGTAAAATTTTTATAATATAAAACTACAAATACTAAAAATATATATATAATTTTAAGCGGGTGAATACATGTCAAGTGGATGGGTGGATGAAACGTTCACACGCATCTGATCCGATCCATCACCCGCTTCATCCGCCACCCACTTTCACCCGTCTTTTAACGGGGTTTCACTCTTTTTTATTGGATTATATTACCGGATATCCGTCGGGTACGGGTGAAATTGTCATCCCTAGGTGTGAGCTCTTCCATCTAGAGAAAATACGCATGCTTGCATTTTCAGGGCATCTTCCTACATATTGCGGAATTTGATCGTATTCATGATGTCTTCAAACTTCCTCAAGTGTTGGTGTGGACTTTTATCTAGTCCATCAATGAATATGCTTCCCTAAGTAACGCTTATATTAGTAGCACTTAATGCAAATTCTTCAGTTCTGTTGTTTGGAAACACCTAGATGTGGGTAGGAACGGATTATTTATGATCCATTCTTGCATCCATCACGCGTGGTGGATGAGCGTCATCCATCTCTTGTCTTTTAAAGTTCCAACCTGTGGAAAAAATACAAAAACAAAGGAAACCGCAAATCAAAGTAACAAGAAAACTTAGGATATAAGTCTATTAGAGAAAACTAAATTAACCACATAGTTATCAACAACCTCACCTAGAAGGATAATGAGATAAGATGTAGTACATTCGGGTATCCAATTCACAAGGACCAAGTCTGTATTGGTTGAAACAATAAACAAATATACTAAGCTAAAGAAAGAAATGAAGGGATAAAATCAGTATATAGGAATCAATTTGTGAAAATAGAAAAATTGATATCAAGATGTGAGAAAATATCTTTGTGGTTAGTGATCTAACGAAATAATGAACCAAATAGTAACCACATATGTTAATAATATGAACTTCAATCAACAATAATGTAGGTAACCATCTAAAATAGCGTTTGACATATGCAAACAAAGACCGCGCTTTTCAACTCACGTAGCCCTCAATCTGGCAGTTCGGTAAGTATATAAAAACCCTTAAGAACTAAGAAATCCGGAAAATACCAATAAAAACTTTTGCTTTTGTCCCGTCGTTTAGAAATGGTACAAAGACTTGAATTTTCTATGATAGTTATAAATCCTCAAGGCCACGATAAAACACTACTTTGAAAACGAAGTTCTTTACAATGTATCAAATATAACAACCTTCGTTTTTTGGCTCTTTAGTTATTTTATCTAAATCAATTATAAACGCCACTTATTTCGAAGGTAAAAAAAAGTTGAAAAGAAATCATTGTGAAAAGAAACATATACCTGTTGGCATTCAATCAATAATTCATATAAACATCCTCCATCAATCCATAATAGGGTTCAACAAACCCCTTAGGTCGAAGGAGACTTAGATATACGTAGAACGATGAGAGAAATTAGATGAAAATAATAGGTTTTGCTTATAAGAAAACCAAAGCAAGAAAATAGCAAGGAATAAAAGTAAAGTCTAACTGTGACTAGGGTTCCGAAGATTGATTCCGACTGTCTATGTTTGGATCAGGTAGTGGACGCGTGGGCCAGTCCAAACGGTCTGGCGAAACGGCCTAACCAGTCGTCTCATCCCGTATGGACATGACATCTTATATCATTTATGCTCCTTTATAAATAGGTTTTTGGCTTACATCCAAAGGGGTTGTATGCCTCCTCGAGCAATCGGTCCCTAGTCACATATGATGTTTATTTGTGACTCTTGACTTCAGGGAAGATCTAGCTCTCATACTTAGGTTTGTTTTTCTTGTAAGGAAAAATATCTATCAATTATTTGTGAAAACTCCAACTTGTTTATAATGTGTTACAGGTGTTGATGATGGAAGACTTAACACAAAGGTAGTAGTTGGATATACTAACAATGTATTGATTATATTCTCTAGATGCCTGGTTGGTTTGAATTTAGTGCAGGTCTTATCGAATGTCAAGGGCCTTGATATGGGATTCAAGGGCCTTAAAGTATAACTTAAGAACAAGGAGGATAGCGTTTACAAAGGGACAATCTCAAAGGCCTTGGACTTATATATAGATGCACGAAACAAGGATTCAAATGCAAAGAAGATTTTTCAGGAAGATTTGCTCAAACAAAAAGATTTTAGGGAAGATCTTTTTCAGCCGAAGATCTCAACCGAAGATTAGAGAATCTTTTCAGAAGATTTTCTAAAAACAAAAAGCGGCAAAATATCTTCTCTTTCCGTTCAACAGAGAACGAGAAAATCAAGGAGCTAAGGACTCGACGTGTTCTCAGGAGTTGAAGATTTGCAACATCTACCTTATCTCGAAACAAGAAACGATCTTCATGGAAAAGAAGATTCATCTTCAAATGTTCATCTCTCCAACGGCTAGAAGACCTCTCCATCGAAGAGCATAAATGAAGATGATGGTCGAAGAAGAAAGGACACACAATCATATATGGAAAACATCTTTACGTCTTCAAGCAACTTAATCATCTTCATTCGTTGTTTTTCTTTCTCTCATTTACGCAAAAGCTTTATCCCCTTAGAGAGAAAACACAAGAGCTCCATTGGAAGATCTAAATAGTGTTATACTAGAGTGTGTGTTACTCTGCGAAGTAACTAGGTTATTATAGCTAGGTTAAGAGTTGGAGCTAGATCGTAGCATTGGCTACAATGAGAGAAGAAGGGGATTTCCTCTAGTTTGTATCTAGGACTCTTTAAAGATGATAATAAATAGTTAGATCCTAAGGCTATACCCTGGGACGGAGAGTAGGCTATATAGAGCCAAACTTCGTAAACATATGCTCGTGTCAATCTTTTACATTCCGAACTATATTTTTCTATTGTGACTAACTTTGTTTTGCAGGAGCACGAAGTCAGTGCTCTTCAAAGTTGTTTCAAAGTTTCACTAAGAACACATATTAACATCAAGGCCCTTGAAAGGAGTTTCAAGGCCTTGAAATTTGGTGTGCAAAAAGTTCTCATACTCTATTCAACCCCCCCTTCTAGAGTATCTTTTAACTTATTTATTTCACCTACCGGTTCTTCAATTGGTATCAGAGCTAGACTCACATTTATTGATTTAACCATCAGTGAGACTAATAATGAATCCTGTAGGTGATGGTGGATTACTCAAGGAAGATCATCATCTCGACCACCACTCTTCTGTGGCAACAACTTTGCTCATTGGAGAGTACTCAAAGAAGGAAGCTAACTTCATTCAAAGAAGGAAGCTGACTTCATCTCGACCACCACTCTTCTGTGGCAACAACTTTACGTATGTTCATTATTGACCAGGACATGGAGCTTTGGAGCATCATTCAAAATGTACCTAAAGTTCCAATGACAAAGGTTGAAGGTGTCCAAGTCCCAAAGAAGGAAGCTGACTTCACACAGGCTGACTTGGACAGTGTGTCAAAGAATTACAAAGCAATGAACCTACTATACTGTGGATTAGATGCAAATGAATTCAACCGCATCTCATCATGCAAGAGTGCTAAAGAAATATGGGACAAGCTTGTTGTCACTTACGAAGGAACAAGTCAAGTCAGAAAAACAAAGATTAGCATCTTCCTCAGACAATACGAGCTGTTCAAGATTAATCCAAATGAAACAGTCAAAGAAATGTTCACCAGATTCACTGAGATCGTGAACAACTTGGACTCACTAGGAAAGATCTTCACAAATGAAGAGAAAGTTAGGAAGGTTCTAAGGAGCCTACCTATAGCTAAGTGGGGACCAAAGATGACTCCTATTGGAGAAGCTCAGAATCTCTCAACTCTTCCTCTTGATGCCCTACTTGGAAAACTCATCACACATGAAATGATTCTTGGTGAAGAAGATGGAGAGCTTCCATCTAACTCCAAGAATATGGCATTAAAATCAAGAAGAGACGAATTACCATCTGACGAAGAGGAGAGTGATGATGACGATGAAGATGCAATCGCCATGATCTCTAAGGGTCTCGCAAGAATTCTCAAGATAAAGAAACAATCTGCTAATAGAGAATATCCACGAGCATCAAAACCCTGAGGTAAGTTTTCTAACTCTAATAAGAAAACGAGAGTACTAACTTGTTTTGAATGTGGTGGAACAAATCATCTCGTGAAGGATTGTCCACGAAAGAAGAGGACCAACTTCAAGAAAAATGATCGAAAGAAGAAAGATATGGTTGCTTCATGGAGTGATTCAGAATCAACAAATGAATCAGAAGACGAAAAAGAACAAGCAAACTTGTGTCCCATGGCCGATCATGAAGAAGATTCAAATCTGTATGTTGAAAATGTGGTAAGTACAATTATGTCTCAACCTGAAACTGACCTGAAACAATTCCTTAAAGATATTATCATATGTGATAAGGAACATAGAATAAGGATAAATTCTTTAAAAGAAAAGCTTCTTGAACAAGAAAAACAACTAAGTGAAATGTCTCTGAAAATTGAAAATCTTAACACAGAAAAAGTAGACCTTGATGACAATATCAAGGCCTTGGAATCAGAGAACCTGATTCTCAAGGAAAATCTCTCCTCTCTTCATCGAAACTATATTGATCTAGAGAAAGAGAAAGTTGATCTAACTTTGACGTGTCAAGACCAGAAGGTTGCACTTGTTAAGTTTACTTGTTCAAAAGCTAATCTTGAGAGAATGATGGGTGAACAACAGTCTTCCCTTAACAAAAATGGTATAGGTTATCATAGGAGCTTTCCTAGAATACTTAGGACCACTTTTGTCAAGGCCAAAGGAAGCATTCATATGCCTACTTGCTTCTACTGTTGTAAAAAGGGTCATGTTAAATCTACATGTCCTTATAGAAGAAATGATCCTTACATCATCAAAAATACCTATCCTTTATGTTTAAAGAAACAGGTCAAACAAATCTGAATTTCTAAAGGTACTAGACCACCAAACATGATCGAACCTGATAATGAACCAAAATATGTCATTTGGTCGACCCGGAAAGGTTGTTGTTTTTTGTTTTGCAGGATATCACCAAGATAAAGGAGCACAAATGGATATTAGATAGTGGTTGCTCAAGACACATGAGTGGAAAAAGCTCTTTATTCTCAGATTTAAAGAAGCAATCACCTGGAACCATTACTCTTGGTGATAAAGGAAAGTGTGACATAATTGGCATTGGTAAAATTTGCTATAATTCATCTATTTTATTGATGATGTTTATTTGGTTGATGGTTTGAAATATAATCTGCTATGTATTTCTCAAATTTGTGATAAAGGCAATAAAATCATGTTTGATTCAGATAAATGTGAAGATCAAGACAAAAAGACGGGTGAAGTGTTGCTTACTACTCCTAGATGTAATAATGTTTATTCAATGAGTAGTAACCAAGTTTCAAAAACTAAGCTAAAATGTCTAAAGGCCTTGACTGATGATCCAAGGCTTTGGCATAGAAGACTTGGTCACGTAAGCATGCACACCATGCAGAAGCTACTTACAAAATATTTGGTACGTGGTTTGCCAAACCTAAATTTCAAGGTTAATGATCTATGTAAGGCGTGTACACAAGGTAAACAAACTAGAGGTTCATTCAAACCTAAGAAAGCTGTAAGTTCTTCTAGACCCATTGAACTTTTACACATGGATCTTTATGGACCTATGCGTGTCAAATCTCCCAGTGGCAAGCAGTACATCCTTGTTATAGTGGATGATTTCTCTCGTTTCACATGGATTTCTTTTCTACGAGAAAAATCTGATGCTTTATTTGAGTTTTCAAAATTGTGTAAGGAGTCACAAACTTTTAAAACCTACCAATTGTTTCTATAAGAAGTGATCATGGTAGAGAATTTGATCAACTGAAGTTTGATTTGTTTTGTGCAAAATATGGCATTTCACATAATTTTTCAGCTCCTAGAACTCCTCAACAAAATGGAGTTGTGGAACGTAAGAACCGCACTCTTGAGGATATGTCTAGGACAATGTTTTTAGAAAACAATTTGCCAAAAAGTATATGGGCTAAAGTAGTAAACACTGCAAATTATATTTTGAATAGATGTTTAATTCGCCCTATTTTGAAAAAGACTCCTTATGAACTCTTTAAAGGAAGAAAACCAAATATTTCATATTTCAAACCCTTTGGATGTACTTGTTTGATTTATAAAAATGGAAATTTGATGCACGTAGTGATGAAGCTATATTCATTAGATATGCTTCAAATAGCAAAGCTTATCGCGTCTATAACAAATGTACCAAAATTGTTGAGGAAAACATTCATATTATTTTTTATGAAAGCAATTATGGTACTTTGAGTGAGAGTTTTGCAGATCTAAATCTGAATAAAAGAGAAGATCATAATTCGGATGAAGAGGAAGATCCTAAAGATCGAGACAAGAATATGCAGGAAAAGATTCAAGATACCGAAGAAAATCATCAAGACCTTGAAACACACCTTCAAGACCTTGAAACAGGAAACTGTGATAACAAAACTCCGCTTCAAGGGCTTGAAACCCAACTTCAAGGCCTTGAGATTGGATCAACAGGTAATATATCAACGGTACCCGAATCTAGTCAAATATATGAAGCTCAACCTTTTGGATCTGCTCCATCTGTCAAAAGAACAAAAGATCAACACTCCTCATATCATCCACAAGAGAATGTGATCTCAGGTCCAAATGCCGGAGTTCAAACTTGATCTAAAATGAACAATCTATGTGCCTTCTCCGCTTTTGTATTGCTTGTCGAGCCGAAGAACTACGTTCAAGCTCTTTAAGAACCTGATTCGATCATTGCCATGCAAAATGAATTGAATGAATTTGAGAGGAACAAGGTATGGACTCTTACTTCGAGACCAAAACATCAATCAGTTATTGGCACGAAATGGGTCTTTCAAAACAAAATGGATGAAAGTGGTGTGTGCAAGCTTTAAATTTATAACCCAAGATGTATGCTTAAAACAAGGATGTGAACCCGCAGTGTACGGGTCAATTATAGTAAAAAGCAAGAATTCCGGGGTGTCGATCTCAGGGACTTAGGTGAAACAAAACCAATATAGGTAGTCAATATTGCAACTTCATACGTGATCATGTTGAGAAAGGTGATGTTTCGATCTCTTTTATCTCAACTAACTTGCAGCTTGTAGATATCTTTACCAAGCATCTTCCTGAGGAGCAATTTAATTTTATTAGATTGGAGCTTGGTATGTTGAACAAGGAAGTATTAACATAGGGGGAGTAAAGGAGTTTAATTGTTCCTACGCATGCAACCCAATTGATGTTTTCAAGGGCCTTGAAATAAAATTCAAGGGGCCTTGAAATATTTTTCAAAGGGTATATTAATAAAACGGATCAATTAAAAATTCATATCCTTTAGATATTGAATTATCTAATTTTTATTCTTTAAAAGGGATTTCAAAAGGTTTTGTTATCAAATTCAAAGGATTTTTAAAAGTGGTTACCAAAATTTATGGAAAGAATTTTTATCATCTATGATTTTCCCGAGATCTAAAAAATATTTTGATCTTACCTTGATGATACTTCTTCCCTTAAAAACCTCTTCTTTTCCCTCTTTATTTCTTCCGCTTCCTTTTCCCTTTGAAAGAAGAGTGCTTTACTCTTCCGATTTTCCAAACCCTCTTCATCTTCTTCTCAAAATTTTCTCATGGCATCCAAGAGACCTTCAATGGACGGAGCAACACCATTTGTCCCCAAATGACAAAGGATAGTTCAAGTATCATCTAATTCTGAATCGAGTTCCGGATCTGGGTCAAGCTCAAGTTCATCAGATTTCTCAAGCGACGCAGATATTTTTACTAAGATTGGGCTTCCGTCGAGTTGGATTGCAAGTCCAACGGCAGCCAAGAAATGGCTAACAGAGTATGATGATCGCTACCAATGCATGTGTGAGCCGGTTCATAGCGAAATGTTTACTTGCTTCTCATTGCCGGGACTAAAAGTGCTTCAGGCAAGCTCAATCTGAATCATGTTAAACCTAGGAGAATCCTCGTACCCACGACTGATCAGGTTGTTCTACACGAACTTAACGGCAAGAAGAGAAAGAGGAGAATGGATTCTGGACTCAGTCATCAAAGGTAAGAAAATCACCATTACCTCTGAGATTATAGCTGATATCTTTGGTTTTCTATATATGACGCTTCAGAATATTCTAACCCTGCTAGAACTATAAGATTAGCCAGAGAACAGTTTCTCCTTTCCAATGCTTTATCACCACCCACTATCACTTATTTAAATGTAGAAGCCAGAATCATTTATGCTATTTTAGACATATGTGTAGTACCAGATTTGCTAACAAGGATATTATAACCAATGTTGTGCTAGTTTTAGTCTACAATGTGATGAATGGGTTGAAAATAAATCTGCCTGAAATAATCCTGTCTCATATGGTAAATGTCATAAATTCTCCAAGCACTAGTCACCTGCCATATGGGAATCTGCTTCCCATAATCTTTAGGCATTTCTCAGTTGATTTTTCTAGTGAGGAATTGTACATTGTCAATGGAGGATTGGATGAAGCCTTCTTTGAGACCATAAGAATTCAAAAGACTCAAGAGGATTTCAGTATTTTATGGGTTTTGAAGGAGCAGCCAAAATGGAATATCACTACAGAGCAGCGTCTGGAAACTGTTGAGAGAGTAGTGGACCGACAAGAATTCAAAAGACTCAGGAGGATTTCTGATCTTGTTCATTTTAGAGCTTCAGTGACCGACAAGATGGATGAAACACAAGATTTATTAGGTATTCTTAACCAGAAAATTAACTAGTTATTTCATGTTAGTGCTCTGTCTCTTATAGTTGCTAGCAGTATTAAGCCCATCTTAGAAGATGATGGACAAGCGACTACAAAAGATGCTGAAAAGGTTATGACTCAGTGTCATAAGATTTTTAAGGATAAAGCCATTCGCCAACCATTTCCAGAAGACCCAGACATTCTGACTATCGAAGAGTTTGGGGTGGTCAAGAAATATGACAAGAATTCTGCAGAAAGGGGAACACATTTATCTCACAAAGAACGTGAACTTACTGATGCTAAGGATCGATGGAGGGATATGTGCTTAAGAGAACATTATGGGAAAGGCAGCTCCTCTAGATGGTACAAGGAAAATTGAAGTTCTTAAGTTCTCTGATTGTCATGACTGATTTTGAAAATCTTTTTATGTGGTTTGTGAAAATACTCTTTTGGGTCTGTAATCTTGTTTAAAACTCCCGTGCTTTGACTGTTTTTTCTCCATTGTTGAAATACAAAGGGGGGGGGGGGGAAATGATGATCTGATATTTCGATATACTGCATTCTGCATTTTAGTTTTGATTTTCATATGCATTGCTAAACTAACAAATGCACGTACGATAAAACATTTGTGTTGTCTTCCATCAAGGGGGAGATTGAAAACTCCAACTTGTTTATAATGTTTTACAGGTGTTGATGATGGAAGACTTAATACAATGTAGTAGTTGGATATACTAACAATGTATTGATTATATTCTCTAGATGCTTGGTTGGTTTGAATTCAGTGCAGGTCTTATCGAATGTCAAGGGTCTTGATATGGGATTCAAGGGCCTTGAAGTATAACTTAAGGACAAGGAAGATAGCGTTTACAAAGGGACGATCTCAAAGGCCTTGGAGTTATTTATAGATGCACGAAACAAGGATTCAAATACAAAGAAGATTTTTCAAGAAGATTTCCTCAAACAGAAAGATTTTAGGGAAGATCTTTTTCAACCGAAGATTAGAGAATCTTTTCAGAAGATTTTCTAAAAACAAAAAGCGGCAAAATATCTTCTCTTTCGGTTCAACAGAGAACGAGAAGATCAAGGAGGTAAGGACTCGACGTGTTCTCAGGAGTTGAAGATTTGCAACGTCTACCTTATCTCGAAACAAGAAACGATCTTCATGGAGAAGAAGATTCATCTTCGAACGGTCATCACTCTAACGGCTAGAAGACCTCTCCATCGAAGAGTATAAATGAAGATGATGGTCGAAGAAGAAAGGACACACAAGCATATAGGGAAAACATCTTTACATCTCCAAGCAACCTAATCATCTTCATTCGTTGTTTTTCTTTCTCTCATTTACGCAAAAGCTTTATTCCCTTAGAGAGAGAAAACACAAGAGCTCCATTGGAAGATCTAAATAGTGTTATACTAGAGTGTGTTACTCTGCGAAGTAACTAGGCTATTATAGCTAGGTTAAGAGTTGGAGCTAGATCGTAGCATTGGCTATAGTGAGAGAAGAAGGGGATTTCTTCTAGTTTGTATCTAGGACTCTTTGAAGCGGATAATAGATAGTTAGATCCTACGTCTATACCCTGGGACGGAGAGTAGGCTATTTAGAGCCGAACTTCGTAAACATATGCTCGTGTCAATTTTTTTCATTCCGCACTATATTTTGCTATTGTGACTAACTTTGTTTTGCAGGAGCACGAAGTCAAGGCTCTTAAAAGTTGTTTCAAAGCCCTTGAAATCAAAGTTTCACTAAGAGCACAAATTGACATCAAGGCACTTGAAAGGAGTTTCAAGGCTTTGAGATTTGGTTTGCAAAAAGTTCCCATACTGTATTCAACCCCCCCTTCTAGAGTATCTCTTAACTTATTTATTTCACCTACCGGTTCTTCAATTTGATTTATTTTAAAGTTATTATTGCAAGTATTGTAGGTTTGAAATTATGGAATTTTGGTAAACCAATCATCTTACTCGTCCAGTACATTACACATATGCGTTTCTTTATACAATTCAGGCAAGTATACACATGGAAAGTACAATAAAATAAATTGAGTATATCTATACATGTATGTAGAAAATTAAAATAAAAACGCTCACATGACAAAAGCATGCCATGGATAAGCTCGCTGATTCTACACCATCAAATTAGACCTCCATGTGTGCATCCATAAAATTTATCTAATCCCAACGGAATAAAAGTAAATTATACTTTTCAGTAAATTTCCAGCCGATCCATTCTAAATACCAATAGCTGGAACTGTAATCTATGTGCCTGTATGGATTTCCCTTCCTCTATATAAACTCCTTACCTTATGAAGCCAAATACCAAAACCCCTCTTCTCTTCAACCATGGAAATAACCCTAGCCGATCTCCATGACTTTCACCTCAACGAGCGTGTGATCTTCACTCGTCTCATCTACCTTCTCTCCCGAAACCCTTGTGAGTCTCTCCTCGCTATTGCCTTCTGGTTATGGCTCGAAGATGACAACGATTTCGACAACATTTGCTCAATGTTGACTCACGTCTCGAATAGCGCTCTTGATTCCATGACCAAAGAAGCGTTAGTTTGTGTGAACTCACTCGGTGCCTACTCTGCACCAGCATCCTCTCCTCCTTTTTGGATCACTGCCTCTGTTACTGGTCGCCCTATCCCATGGAGGAAGATGCACGAGAACAAGGGGACAACCGTGAGGGCGATGAAGTACTTTGTTGAGCATGTTTGTGCTTTGATATTTACTGATATTCTCTATCGGAATTATCTGGAGGAATCCGATGGAGGTAATGAGGTGGGTTATTATGAGGATATTCCGGTGACCGGATTTCCTCACCCAATTATTGGAAATGTGAGGTTCATGAGGATGCATCCGGGCCAAATGTTTTGTACTGATAATCTTTGGGGATGGAACTGGTGAGCTATATTGAAAGTTGTGGATGTGAAGTTGTATTTGTAAGGAGCAAGTTATTTCGAATAAATAAAGGGTACTATTATGATCGAGAGTATGCATATATTGGTTTGGTTGATCTTTAAAAATTGTGTGTATGTGTGTTTGATTTCATGTATATGCAAAAGAGGTACTTATTATGTAATTGGAGTTATCTATATGACTAGTGCATCAATAAAGAATTATGTGTATGTGTGTGGTTTTGGTATGTACATATGCGGTATGTACATATGCGGTTGTGTGGTTGGTGTTTGTGCCTTGAAAATTGTGAGTGGGTTGAATGGTTTGTGCTTGTGCATCAAGTATTGTGAGGGGGTTGCGTGGTTTGCGTTTATGCCTTGAGTATTCCGTGTTTTTTTTTGTTTTGTGGAATCCCTCGTATAGAAATACATTCATATAGAATTACATTGATTAATTTTTAAACATAGCAGTGTTCCCTTAAATTGAATATAATACGCATACCTTATTGTGTTTTGCAAATGTTGTTTTGGGAATTTTATTTTAAAATAAAAAGCGTCAATTCACGACTCTTTTCTAAAATATGTTGTGTTTAGTGAGTCGTGTGTGGTGAGTTTTGCGTTGCGTGATGCTTGATACATGTTTCTTGTAGCGTATTTTATTTTCTTGTTTTGTGATTTTTTCCTAAAATGAAAAATGTAATAAACTCCTCGATTAGCAATACACTGAAGTATACTCCCGACATAGCATATTTTTCTTCGAGTTGAATATAAAACACGCATAACACCTACTTTTGGGTGTTGTGTTTTGTGATTTTTTTTTTCTAAATTGGAAAGCAAGTTAAATCGCAACTCTTTTCTAAAACGAATTGTGGGTTGCAAGTGGACTATACAAATACAAAGTGGGTTGTTTGGCCCTTTCCTCTTAAAAAAAAGGTATGGATATCCAGTATGACAGGTGTATATATACATATAAGGTTGGGTTTTAGTGCAAAGGGGTCTCACGGTGAAATTTGTTCTTATGGTGAAATGCAATAAATGTTCAAATATAACATGTAATTGTTCAAATATATTCAAAATTGTGCAATTGCTCAACTATATTCAAATTTGCTGAACAATCATATAAAAATTTTGAAGATGTTTGAACAATTAACTATATAGTTAAATAATTTCGAATATAGTTGAAGAATTGATCATATATAGATGAACAATTTGAAGTTTAGTTGAAAATTAGACATATAAATTAACACTTTGTGGCTAATTGAAGAATTGGTCATATAGTTGCACAATTTTTGAATATAGTTGAATAATTGACCATATAACTGAACAATTTTCGTATATAGTTGAAAAGTTGGTAACAACCCTTGATTTGAAATATTTTTATTCGAACAGATACATGGTATATTTGAAAAATTGTTACATTTCACCATAAGGAAATTTTTTACCGTATGACCCTTCCTATAAGATACTAATAATTCATATATATATATATATATATATATATATATATATATATATATATATATGTGTGTGTGTGTATATAATTTTTGTTTTGAGTGTCATGTACTTTGATTTTTATTTAGATTGTTTTGAGTATTTTGACGAGTTATATGGAACAACCGAAAAATTTTATTCCGATTATTTCCGAGTCAAACCGGACTTCAACCGATTTGGACTCTTTCCGTTGCCTTAATGTTTACGGGACTTTGAGCTCATGTTCGTCTTCAATATTTCTATTATTTTTTTTGTGAGGACTGTACTCACATAAAGTACGCAAAACCGTTCTAACTTTTCTTAAACCGTTATAACAGTTTTGTCCGATAAGAGAGGTCATTCGGCCCATCAAGACTTACTATCTAGGCCCATTAGGAATGAGTCAGCTGGGCCCATTAAGAGGTCATCCTCTCTTACTTTTCTTCACGTAACTATTGGATATAACTAGTAAAACCCTAACCCCTCACGCAACAACCCCTTTCTTGCTCTCGCTCAATCAAGCGGCGACATTCTTCTCTCCCAAGCCCGAACCCAAACGTCACCGCCTTCTCCTCTCCTTCGAATGGTATTGCGACACGTCTTGGGAGTCTCTCCTTTCTCCCTTTTCAGCCGATGCAACAACCTTCTTCTTCTCTATACAGATTGTCGACAACAACAACCACTAAGTAATAGATATTGATTGGCTCCAAAAGGTGTGTGTGCAAATACCTAATGATAAGCGAACCCGCAGTGTACGGATCTATCGTAGTAAGGGCTTATATTCCGGAGTCGATCTCAGGGATTTGGTGAGAATAAATTCAACAAAGCAATCTAACTCAGTAAGCATGCAAATACAATGATCAAAAGCAAAGACAAGATTATGTAATATGATTGGGGAACGCAAATTCTAGATATAAAAGTATCCAGTTGTGGTTTCAACTCAAGACTTCTAAAGGTAAATGTGGACAAAGCTGAGCTTACGAAGGGAAGGTATTTCTACAATGGGGATAGATCACCGGGTAAGTCTCACTATCCACTTTCCCAAAACTAAAGATCCTATCACCGGGTAAGTCTCAAGAAACTATGGAAAGGTACAAGCACCCAAACCAATATTGTAAGAGCCTAGCTGCTGAGTTGCTGAGAGTGTGAGATGAGGACTTGATTTTAGCCTGGACCGCCCCTGCGTGACCCAGTGGCCGCCCCTACGGTTTGCTTGGGCCGCACCTGCGCCTCACAGGGTCCGCCCCTGTGGCTCTGTGTGGCTGCAGCCGTATATGTTGACCCTTTGACCCGTACTTTTTCATCCCCTTATAAGCTTCTTCTCTCTCCTTCTGATGAGGGTTCTTCACCTACAACTCCCATCTCTCTCCCTATGTCCTTCTTCTCCTCTTATCTCTCCTTGGATAATCTTTGATCTTTTCTTCAAGTTTTGTTGAGTTTGAGAGCTATATGCTTGGCTTTGTTGGTGATGGCTGTTGTTGTTGTGCCTTGTGAGCCAGCTTGAGGTTGTGGTGGTGTTGTGTTTGATCTCCTAGAGAGCTCAACTTGGTAAGCTTCCATGGCTTCCTTCCTTTCTTTCTTATTTCCTTCATCTTTTCCTCTCTTTCCTTAGTCTAGCTTAGATTCCCTTAGGATGGATCTTGTTCAGCCATGATTGGCATATGTTGATGTGTATATATGTATGTTTCTGTATGTATGTGTATTGGTTGAAGAAGGAGTGAAGGAATCGAACGAAGGAGTGAAAAAGGGGCCAAATTAGGATCTTCTGCTGTCCAGCCGCCCCTGCGCCACCTTGCAGCAGCCCCAGCGCCGGCAACGAGCTGCCCCTACGCCATTTGTGAGCCGCCCTTGCGGCCACCTGCACCAACTGGTGTTTCCACTGGGTTCTGCAGGTGTGTGTTGTTTCTAGGCTTGCTTTAGGATGTCTTTGTTCCCTCCCTTCCTTGTGTGAGTGTATAGGTTCATGCTAGATGTGTGAGGATGTGTTTTGATGAGGTTATGATCAGTATATGCCTTGTATGGCCTTTGAGGTTTATTAGATTGTGAGGTTAGGTTGAGGATGATCTCATGGATCCCTTGGGTCTAGGTGTGACCCCTTTGATGAATAGAGGTTGATATCTTTCTATGCCTTGTTATTAGGCAGTGCCCCTCTCTTAGAAGTGGAGGTTGATTTTGGTTGAGCTTTATACGAGGTTGAGGTAAGTCCGTAGGACTTACTTAGCTACCATCTCTATATTGGGTGTTTGCATGAGTGGTGTGTGCGTTATATGTTTGCTATGATATCATGAGATGTCGTTTATACCGACCTATGTTTTATTGATTGCCCCGTTGCGTGGTTGTGATAACCTTTCCCTTTTATCCCGCCGTGGAGTCTGAGAGGTTCTCTGATGTCAGGCCAAACTGTCTTTACAAGAAGGGCGCAATCCACTCTCATAGGGTACACGGATTGTGTGACCGATACTCGTACAACTGGCTATCATGCTCAGAGGCGAGGATGTATCGGTCCTCGTGTCATATATTTTCATCTATATATATATACACGATTTGAGTGAATGACTATTATATAAAGATGATAAAATGAGTTAATGTGTGATAGCATGCTGATGTGTTTATCTTTCATGATTGTGTTTGTGCTTATATATTACTCTATATATGTATGGTTAGCTAATGGTTTATTACCATGTTGTAGATGCCCTGCAAGATAGGCGTGCTGTTGGGTGATCTAGGAGAGTGTCAGGCCGAGGACCTCTCATACATAGGATGTATGTGGTCTTTTGAGTTTGTTTACTTTTCCCTCCTGCGTGAGGATGACCATTTGTTACCTCCTGTGTGAGGATGTTGTTATACTCGGCTATGTTGTTGTTACCTTTTGGTTGTACAGTTTATATAGTTTTATGCATTTGTTTTTATATTTGTCAGTGCCATGTTGTAAGGTCTAGTGAACTTGTTGTCAGACTAGTGTCAAGATCCATTGTGAGATCCTAGTCTAATGTGGCACTCTGAGTCCCGCGGATTCGAGGTGTTACAAAGTTGGTATCGGAGCCTTAGGTTGACAACAATGACACTTGCTACCTATAATGAGGTTTGATAGGTAAAATAAATAGAACCCGAAAGGGGTCTGACGTTTTCAAAAGGATTTTTGGTTGTAAGTGTGATTTGGGTTAGAATGTACGAGAAGTCACCACCTTTGATATGGATCTCTGCACTATAGATATGTATATACGTATTATGGATTATGTTTGTATATGTGTTAAGTATATATATATAAATATATATATATATATATCGATACATATGGCCTATATAGAGCCTTATAAGTTAGGTGTGCATACCCCGCAGATGGCTCGGACTAGACAACTGCTGTTGTAGGCCGAGGTAGAGATAGAGCTCCTCTTCCTCCGGGCGTGATAGGTGAGGGACCAGTTCCCGCTGCTGATCCACCAGTGGTGGAGGAGGTACATGAGGAAGTTATAGATAGTGTCGTCCTAGAGACGAGGAGTGTTGGATCGAGGAGACATCATTTACATCGAGTCCCGTCTAATGACTCGGATCGTGTCTCTATGAGGGGTCTAGAGTTTAGAGAGTACATCCGACGTGTTGAGGAGGCTGCCAAGGCTGGCAGACGGGCCCCAGATCTACTAGGGCAGGAGGGATCATCTAAGATGTCTCAGGGAGCCACACGGGTGCTAGCTATGCCAGCACGTGCTGTTGAGACTCTTCGAGGTATAGAGGAGATCAAAGGGCCTTGACCAGATACCTGGTTGAAGGCATTTCACCAGATGAGTGTACCACCTTTCTCAAGGAAGATTGGTGTTACGCTAAGAATGTGTAGCTCGCAAAAGTCATAAATTTATAACTTGATATATTTTTCCTAATTCCTAGCGAACCCACAGTGTATGGGTCAATTTATAGTAAGGATAGTATTCCGAGGTCGAACACAAAGACTAAGGTGAAATTGAATCAAATAGTGACTAAGGATAGTGTAGGCCTAGTTTGAGAAAAGAGAAAGAAATAAAGAAATGAAAATCTCAATGTTTTTGGATTGGTTTTGTGGTGATCAATCAAGGATCACAAATCATGCAAGATTAACAAATAACTAAGCTAGCAACACAAACACGAGATATGTGATCAAAGAGAGAAAAGAGGATTCTAGGGGTTAGAAATTCCGGTTATGACATTGGGCTCAAGCTTCTAATCATTCTTTGGATTAGCTATGGTATGTTGGGAAAGAATGTTTCTCAAATGGGGTCAATTACCGGGTAGGTCTCATGATCCACCAATCCCGCACCTAAGGTCCTATTACCGGGTAAGTCTCTAGGAGCCTAAGGTTGGGAAATCTACACAAACCGGGTTGCTATCTAGGGATCTAACCTCTCCTTACCGAGTAAGTCTCGGGAAGGAAAGTGCTAAACATCAATCCTAGCATATTCAGTCCAATAGCGGCTTGTGAGGCTCACTACTACCTAGAGTTTATCATCTTCGGTACCTAAGATCAAGAATCACCGGGTAGGTCTCTCCTCTCACTTAGTTTGCTAACATTAGGTCATCCTAGGGTAGATTAAGCTCAAAAAACACTAGGATGTCAACAATCTAACATCCTATCACTCAGATTTATCGATTCAAGCAAGTCAGACAAAATCACGGGCAGTTCATCCAATTCCACGGCCGTGGATATGCAGGAACAGACCGTGGTTTACAACAACAGCTAAGTTCGAGCAAATAAATCATCCAAAGGTACGTTTAAGTCTATCCTATCATATCCCAGGCCATAACCATCATTTCCTTACCCTAGAATCGTATCTATTTAGCCAATAACATGCATCTTAACAATCAAACTCAACAAGCATACATCCATGGCTTCCATAGCAAGAATATGAAATGAAAGAGAGACAAGGCAAGTAGAACAAGAAAACAAGCTGAATAAATGTTAAGAAGGACTTACAACCCTTCAAAAGAAGCTTCAATTCGTTCCTCACAATCTTTGCAAATGTCCTCAACAAAACTCACTCAAAATCCACTCAAAAACTAGAAAAACTCTAAGACTATTGTTCTTCTTCTTCTTCTCCAAATGAGAGTGTCCTTGCTCCATCCCAAGAGTATCCTCCAATGGAATGTTGTTGAATGAGAGAATGTGGGAGATGGTGTGTGTCGTCAGGTCGCCTTTAGAATCAGCTTGCAAGACTACTTATAGCCTCCACCAAGAGCAAGAATCGGTTATGGAGACCGTGGGGCAGCTGTCCCAGCTGTCCAGAGGGAATCACGGTCCAATTCCACGGCCGTGGAAGTGCCAGTGACCGTGGTTTTGGTGTTTCAACCCTCTTTTGATCGTTGAGCCATGAGTTGGTGCAAGGCATGCACCAACATGGCCCTATGTGTTCTCCTTAGCTCCTAGCTCGCTTCTTAATGAGTCCGGAAATGTGTCATCGCGAGGAATGATCCTCGAATGTATCGATTAAGCTCCAAAAGTTCCCAAAATACCTACAAAACCGACAATAGTGCGTGTAGACGTCTATCTCGACAATATGCATGAATTGATCGTAAACGTCATGAACTAATGCCAAACTATGCATGAATAGCGGGAAAAACTATCTAAATGGATGCCTAAACTAACGTCATAAATCGTGTTATCAAAATACCCCATACTT
The DNA here is from genome assembly GCA_033239045.1 of Fagopyrum esculentum. Taxonomy (NCBI): domain Eukaryota; kingdom Viridiplantae; phylum Streptophyta; class Magnoliopsida; order Caryophyllales; family Polygonaceae; genus Fagopyrum; species Fagopyrum esculentum. The sequence goes on from BSUD01000002.1 coordinate 133,635,502, forward strand.
AAGGTTTGCTCGTCCCCGAGCAAGATCCAACTATAGGCTAAGAGATGACATGATTTATGAATGCAGAAAAACAACAAAATCTTTTTGGAATTGTGCTTCTAACATTGGATCGCCTTCATAGTCATGTTTCATGACAATGGACAAGCAATCATGCATCAAATGAATGAAGGCACGGAAAGACAATTATACTTAACTCGAAAGTATGCATGAAAGGTGAAAATGAAGAAGTCAAGATGATCATGAGTATATCCAATCTAGATCACTAAGTCTTACACACATGCAAATAGGTCACAAGGACTTAGTGAAGAAGAGACCAAGAAATGTTGTGATTAGGTGGGAACTTTTTAGGTCATGTGATGCTAATCCGGGAAAGGAACTAACTCCACAATCTCATTTTTGATCAAATTCCTCACAAGTGTATATTTTTCTCCATCTTTTCTTTGTTTTCTTGTCTTTTTCACTTTCTTTTTCTTTCACCTATTTTTGAGACAATGGCATTGGTGTACAAAAGCCGAAAGCTTGATGATTAGCGGACCTCGGGATTTTTCCGAGGTGTCTCACACCGGGCACACATACCATAACTCGTTAGGACTTTCGGTTTATCCGACTTTGGCAAGGCACAAACACCCGATTATGTGAATGGTGCCGAGTTACTCGTCATCAAAACCAAAGTCCCCAAACCTATATTTTTTCTACACTTTTCACAACAAATTCAGCACTTCATTCACAACATCCATTCATCAACAACTTCACCCCACACTTGCTTTTCACACACTCAACACACTAACATGCTCCTATTCCCGGATGGGTCAAAAGAGGTCAAATTTTACATCAATTGAGGTGCTCAAACAACATGATCAAGATGAGAAGTAGAGAAAGATGAATTGCCTTAATCACTCCTAAATGATGTGCAAGAACTAATATGTAATTTCGACTATCAATCCTCAATCCAATCAAGGCAAACATCATGATCACAATCCTTACATAGGATTCAAGATAAGTACTTCAAGTCCACATATGCATACATCCATTCAACACATAAGGCCATCCATAGCTAATTCACAAGACAATCTCATCATAAGTGTCATACCCAAACTTAGAAGCACTGATTTTTTTTTAAATTTTATGATATTTTGGAATTTTCGAAATATGTATGTACAATGCAAAACATAATGAAACATGTGACAATATTAAACTATCCTAGATGCTAATCATGGAAGTGATCATGAAAACCCCACCCCATACTTAGAAACACATTGTCCCCAATGTGCAATTCAAGTAAAGAAGAGTGAAAGAGGGTCCTCACAATGTAAAAATGGTTTGCTTTGATATTTTGGTTTACTCAAGTGGATTGATGGCGGATAATCTATCAAAGATGGTAGAGAGCTCTCGATGTTCATTATGGCGTCGGGACCCGCACTAAGCACCGCTAGCCGTCCAAGTCCCACGTTCGCTCCACCCACGTTTGATGCGGGATCACCATCATTATCCTCATGCCATGCAAGGCTTCCATGTTACCAAGACTCTAGCACACAAACACAAAGCACACAAAGACACACAAAATCAGAAAAATAAAAACCAAAACAAAAACGAAAAGGGGAAGATGGTACCAATGGGTTGCCTCCCATCAAGCGCTTCTTTAAAGTCATTAGCTTGACCAAGTTCGGGGGCGTCTCACTCAAGGTGAAGTGGGGCAATCATATCCACCGGAGCTCTAGGGATATACTTCTTCAAACGGTGCCTATTCACCTTAAAATCCCCACAATGCTCCCCGCCTATCTCAACCGCTCCATGGGGAAAGATCTTCTTCACCACATAAGGACCCGTCCATCTTGACTTTAACTTTCCGGGGAAAAGCCGCAGCCTTGAGTTGAAGAGAAGGACAAGGTCACCTTCACTCAACTCTTTCGGGATGAGACACTTGTCATGCCAATGTTTAGTCCTTTCCTTGTAGATCCGGGCGTTATCATAGGCATCCAACCGGATCTCCTCAAGAGGATTCATGTCTAGCAATCTCTTCTCACCGGCCTCCTTGAGGTCAAAATTCAGCCACTTTATGGCCCAATACGCCCTATGCTCCATCTCCATCGGAAGGTGGCAAGACTTGCCATAAACTAGCTTGTAGGGAGTGGTGCCAATCGGTGTCTTGAAGGCGGTTCTATATGCCCACAAGGCATCATCAAGCTTCATAGCCCCATCCTTTCTTGTCCTAGAAACCGTCTTCTCAAGTATCCCCTTTATCTCCCGGTTGGGGATTTCCACTTGGGCACTAGTTTGGGGATGGTAGGGTGTTGCCAGCTTATGAGTCACCCCATACTTAGCCAAAAGTGTCCCGAAGTTCCTATTGGTGAAGTGCTTTCCTCCATCGCTTATGATCGCCCTTGGTGTTACAAACCTAGGGAAGATCACTCGGTTGAAGAACCGCACCACAACCTTGGCATCATTTGTGGGAAAGGCGATTGCTTCTACCCATCTCGACACATAGTCTACCGCCAATAGGATGTAGAGGTTGCCACATGAAGAGGGGAATGGCCCCATGAAGTCCACACCCCAAACATCAAATATCTCAACCTCTTGTATGTTGTTCAAGGCATCTCATTCCTCCTTGAGATGTTGCTCATCCTTTGGCAAGCATCACATGCCCCCACAAAATTCTGCACATACCTAAACAAGTGAGGCCAATAAAAACCGGATTGCAATACCTTTGCACACGTCTTGTGTGAGCTAGCATGACCTCTACATGGCAAGGAGTGACAATGGCAGATCACACTCTCCACCTCATCCTCCGGGATGCACCTCCTAAAGACTCCATCCGGTCCTCTCTTGAACAAGAGAGGCTCGCTCCAATAGTAATGCCTCACATCCTTGAAGAACTTTTTCCTTTGGGCATACGATAGACCGAGTGACACCTCTTCACAAACGAGATAGTTCACTATATCCGCATACCATGGCTCACCCCCTCTAGTCACTTGAAGCAAGAATTCCTCCATTAACTGCAATTGCTCATCCCGGAATGAGTCATCGATCGGGATGTCGTCTCTCTCAATCTCCAATGGTGGTAGCCTACTAAGGTGGCCCGCCACAGAATTTTCGGACCCCTTTTTGTCCCGGATCTCCAAATCAAACTCTTGGAGAAGAAGGATCCACCGAATCAAACGAGGCTTGGCATCCTTCTTTGTAAGGAGATAACGGATCGCAGCATGATCCGTATACAAAATGACCTTCGTTCCAATAAGATACGAGCGGAACTTCTCAAATTCATACACAACCGCTAGCAACTCCTTCTCGGTGGTAGCATAATTCAGTTGGGCATCATCTAGTGTCTTGCTAGCATAATAGATGGCATGTGTAAGCCCATCTTTCCTTTGTCCCAAAAACAGCCCCGACGGCCACATCACTCGTGTCACACATGATCTCAAACGGTAAGCTCCAATCCGGAGGTTGCATGATAGGGGCGGTGATCAAAGCATTCTTCAACCTACAAAAAGCTTCAAGGCAATCCTTGGAGAAAACAAACTCAACATCTTTCATTAGTAGGTTAGTGAGAGGCTTAGAAATTTTAGAGAAATCTTTTATGACTCTCCGGTAACAACCGGCATGCCCTAAGAAACTCCTTACCCCCTTCACCGAGGTAGGTGGTGGCAACTTCTTCATTGTCTCTATCTTAGCCCTATCAACCTCAATGCCTCGGTTGGACACCAAGTGTACCAACACAATGCCTTCACTTACCATGAAGTGACATTTCTCCTAATTCAAGACAAGATTAGTCTCCTCACATTTCTTTAACACCAAGGACAAGTTAGCTAAACAATCATCAAATGAAGATCCATAAACAGAGAAATCATCCATAAACACTTCCATGATATTTTCAATATATTCAGAAAAGATAGCCATCATACACCTTTCAAAGGTGGCGGGTGCATTACACAACCCAAATAGCATTCTCCTATATGCAAATGTACCCAAGGACATGTGAATGTAGTTTTCTCTTGGTCATCCGGGTGGATAGGGATTTGGAAGAATCCACTATAGCCATCTAAGTAGCAAAAGTGTGAATGTTGAGCTAATCTCTCTAGCATTTGGTCGATGAAAGGAAGAGGGAAGTGATCTTTCCTAGAGGCCACATTTAGTTTCCTATAGTCTATACACATCCTCCATCCCGTAACCGTCCTAGTAGGGATTAGTTCATTATTCTCATTAGTCACTACGGTCATCCCACCCTTCTTAGGAACCACATGCACGGGACTAACCCATTTAGTATCCAAAATCGGGAAAATGATTCCCACATCTAGCAATTTAAGGATCTCTTTCTTGACTACCTCTTTCATGATAGGGTTTAGTCTTCTTTGAGGTTCAATTGAAGGTTTATGATTATCTTCCATTAAAATTTTATGCATGCACAAGGAAGGTTTAATGCCAACTAAATCATCAATGATATAGCCAATAGCTCTCCTATGCAATCTCAACTCATGCAACAATCTAGCAAGTTCATCATCACTCAAGGAAGCATTAACAATCACCGGATAAGTAGAATCTTCACCAAGAAAAGCATACTTAAGTTGAGAGGGGAGGGGTTTAAGTTCAAGTTTAGGAGGACCTTTATCGGTTGGAGACGCTCCATACAATGTAGGTTGAGATAATTCCAAAGCTATGGAAGACTCTCCAAGACTCCTTGAAGCTTGATCAACAACTAAGGCACTTTCTGGAGAAACCACGGGCAAAATCACGGTCTCTGGCAAAACCCCGGGCGTGGAATATGAGAAGCTAGCACTTTGGAGCATTCTAGAGAGTTCCACGGGTGAAACCACGGTCGTGGTTCCTGGTGCCAGGCCGTGGTTCCTACAGTGGTTCAGCACAACTTCGTGCACTTCAAATTCAGCACTTGTCTCCTTTTCTAATGCATCCAAGGCCTTGATTTCTTCATTGCAATCATCTTCAACTCCTTCCTCCATCAAACTTAAGGTAAGAACCTTCTCCAAGGGGTCCTTGATCAAGATCGAGCTCACAACTTCTCTACATTCCTCTTGCTCGACAATGTTGAACACATCTTCACCAAGGGCTGACCCCTTCATCATTGTGGATAGCTTGAACTTAATATTCTCTTCTCCTACGTTGAAGGAGAGAATTCCCTTTTTATAATCCACCAAGAATCCGGAGGTGGCTAAGAACGGCCTTCCTAAAATGATAGGAACCGGGTAGTCCGCCGGGATGTCCAAGACAACAAAGTTCTATTGGTACATAGAACTTCCCGAGTTGCACCGGTATGTCTTCCAAGATTCCTACGGGGTGGGTTATTGAACGGTCCTCCATATAGAGGGTCATCTTGACCGGCTTTGGCTCTCCTAGCCCAACCTTGTTGCAAAGTGCAAGCGGGATAATGCTTACACTTGCTCCAAGATCACATAGGGCTTCATACTTCACTTCTCCAACCCCAATTGGCACACAAAAAGATGCCGGATCTCTTAGCTTAGGAGGCATCTCCTCCTTCATAGTTTGGATCAACTCGGAAGATCTCTTTTTCATTCTCACTTCTCCATACTCCTCCAATTTCCTCTTGTTGGAGAGTATTTCCTTCAAGAATTTTCCGTAGGCCGGCATACCTAGAATAGCATCCATGAACGGAATGTTAATATGCAATTTAGACATAAGTTCAAGGAATTTACCGAAGTGTTTGTCCAAACGAGCTCTTGCTCGTGATTGTGGGAATGGTAGTGGTGGTTTGTATGGAGGCGGATCCATATATGTTGGCTCATCATCTTTTCTCTTTCCTCCTTCTTCTTGCAATGTCTCTTCTTCTACCACTACTTGCTTTCCCTTGTCATACCCCTTAGGCAAGGGGTCCTTCATGCTCAGCCCATTCCTTGTTGTGATGGCCAACACTTGGTCTCTTGGGTTATCTTCGGTTCCTCCGGGAAGCTTTCTCGGATCTCTATGAGCTTCGCCCGCGTTTTGGAACACTTGTGCTTCTAGCACCTTTTGAGCTTTAGAAATGGAAGTCACCGTGCTCTCAAGACCACTCAACCTTCCAAGCAATTGCTCAAACATCATCTCGGTTCTATCCTTTGGAGGTTGAGTAAATCCGGGTGGAGGCTCTTGTGAAGCCTTAGGTGGTGAAGCTGCGCTTGTGGAAGCGGGAGGGTTCAAGGCACCATCCGGGTTAGAATAGAAAAACCCGGGATGGTTGTGGTTAGACCGGTAATTATTGAATTGCCGGTTGTTGTTGAAGTTCCTAGGGCCTTGATAATTGTTGAAGTTCCCCTTTCCATGTAGTTCACATCTTCCTCCTTGGAAGACAAGTTTGCTTGCACTTGCACTTGAGGGCTTGCTTGATTCTTCAAAGTTATAGCACACAACTCCCTCAAATACTTAAGCTCATTGTTGATTGCATCAAGCTTTAAATTACTCATGGTGACTTCACTCACCTCATATGCTCCCGATTTCCTCCCATCACTCTTCCTATGGGAGTACTTTTCTATCACCAAAGCTTGTTTCTCTACAAACTCCCAAGCCTCATCCACATTCTTGTCCATGAATATTCCACCGGAAAGTGATTGAAGCTTGAATTGGCTATCCTCATCAAGCCCCTTGAAATAAATCTCCAATAGCTCTATCTTCGGTATCCCATGGTGTGGACAATCTAGGAGGAGGTCTTTGAACCTCTCCCAAGATTTGAATAGGCTCTCTCTATCCTTCATCACGAAGGCATTGATCTTCCCTCTTAGCTCGGTGTCTTGGAAGGTGTGAAGAACTTTGTCAAGAACTCGGTTGTCATCTCCTCCCAAGTACTCACACGTCCTAGTGGAATGGATTGGTACCAAGCCAAGGCCTTGTCCTTAAGTGAGAAGGAAAAAGCCCTAAGCTTATGGCTGTTGTTCTCCAATCTAGGCGGCCTTAGAGTCTCCATCAAGATCTCATAGTTCATCAAGTGTTGATGAGGAGACTCTCCTTCCATCCCTCCAAATTGATTATGCCGGATCATTTGTAGAACTTGAGGGCGGAGCTCGTAATCATGGGCTGCGGGATCTCCTAAGTTCACACCCGGACGGTGCACTCTTTGAGCCGGATCCATACGTTGCCCTAACGTTTGTGGCTCCTCAATAGAAATGGGCATAACCCGAATATTAACCGCCGGCTGCGGTTGTGGTGGAGGTTGTTGATGATTAAGCTCTCTTTGCACAAGAGCTTGCCTAATCTCTTCAATCTCCCTCCTAGTTGCTTTTTGCCTCTCATTGGCAAGTCTCCTCTCATTCTCCAAGGCTTCATCCCTTAGCCTAATTTGCTCTAAAGCTTCATCTAACTCAGCTTGGAGATCTCTTCCGGCCATCTCCTTTCCCTTTCTAATGCTCTTGGATCTAGTTCTAAGGGTTTTCTCCGGTTCGGGATCGAATGGAGCTAAATCCTTGCAACGAGATCTTCGCATACATCTAAAGGGTAAGAGATGTCCTGAAAATTCAAAGAAACAAACCAAACAAGATCAAAAGCAACAAGAAATACATACACTATAAACAATCACAAAAATGACTCAATCTAGACCTAGTCCCCGGCAATGGCGCCAAAAACTTATTACGCTAAGAATGTGTAGCACGCAAAAGTCTTAAATTTATAACTCGATAAATTTTTCCGAACTCCTAGCGAACCCACAGTGTATGGGTCGTTCTGTAGTAAGGAGAGTATTCCGAGGTCGAACACAAAGACTAAGGTGAAATTGAATCAAATAGTGACTAAGGATAGTGTAGACCTAGTTTGAGAAAAGAGAAAGAAATAAAGAAATGAAAATCTCAATGTTTTTGGATTGGTGTTGTGGTGATTAATCAAGGATCACAAATCATGCATGATTAACAAACAACTAAGCTAGCAACACAAACACGAGATATGTCATCAAAGAGAGAAAAGCGGATTCTAGGGGTTAGAAATTCCGATTATGGCATTGGACTCAAGCTTTTAATCATTCTTTGGATTAGCTATGGTATGTTGGGAAAGAATGTTTCTCAAATGGGGTCAATTACCGGGTAGGTCTCATGATCCACCAATCCCGCACCAAAGGTCCTATTTCCGGGTAAGTCTCTAGGAGCCTAAGGTTGGGAAATCTACACAAACCGGGTTGCTATCTAGGGATCTAACCTCTCCTTACCAGGTAAGTCTCGGGAAGGCAAGTCCTAAACATCAATCCTAGCACATTCAGTCCAATAGCGGCTTGTGAGGCTCACTACTACTTAGGGTTCATCATCTTCAGTACCTAAGATCAAGAATCACCAGGTAGTTCTCTCCTCTCACTTAGTTTGTTAGCATTAGGTCACCCTAAGCTAGATTAAGCTCAACAAATACTAGGATTTCATTAATCTAACATCCTATCCTTCAGATTTATCGATTCAAGCAAGTAAGACAAAATCGCGGGTAGTTCATCCAATTCCACGGCCGTGGATATGCAGGAACGGACCGTGGTTTACAACAGCGGCTAACTTCGAGCAAATCAATCATCCAAAGGTACGTTTAAGTCTATCCTATCATAGCCCAGGCCATAGCCATCATTTCCTCACCCTAGAATCGCATCTATTTAGCCAACAACATGCATCTTAACAATCAAACTCAACAAGCATACATCCATGGCTTCCATAGCAAGAATATGAAATGAAAGAGAGATACGATAAGTAGAACAAGAAAACAAGCTGAATAAATGTTAAGAAGGACTTACAACTCTTCAAAAGAAGGTTCAATTTGTTCCTCACATTCTTTGCAAATGTCCTCAACAAAACTCACTCAAAATCTACTCAAAAACTAGCAAAACTCTAAGACTATTGTTCTTCTTCTTCTTCTTCTCCAAATGAGAGTGTCTTTGCTCCTTCCCAAGAATATCCTCCAATGGAATGTTGTTGAATGAGAGAATGTGGGAGAGGGTGTGTGTCGTCAGGTCCCCTTTAGAATCAGCCTGCAAGACTACTTATAGCCTCCACCAAGAGCAAGAGTCGGTTATGGAGATCGTGGGACAGCTGTCCCAGCTGTCCAGAGGGAATCACGGTCCAATTCCACGGCCGTGGAAATGCCAGTGACTGTGATTTTGGTTTTTCAGCCTTCTTTTGATCATTGAGCCATGAGTTGGTGCAAGGCATGCACCAACATGGCCCTATGTGTTCTCCTTAGCTCCTAGCTCGCTTCTTAATGAGTCCGGAAATGTGTCATCGCCAGGAATGATCCTCGAGTGTATCGATTAAGCTCCAAAAGTTCCCCAAAATACCTACAAAACCTACAATAGTGCGTGTAGATGTCTATCTCAACAATATGCATGAATTGATCGTAAACGTCATGAACTAATGCCAAACTATGCATGAATAGCGGGAAAAACTATCTAAATTGATGCCTAAACTAACGTCATAAATCGTGTTATCAATTGGTCTAGAGACAAAGGTCTGGATAGGACATGTAGACTCAACTTTTGAATCTATCAGATGTCTTGAAGACAGACGGATAGAGCTAGTTCAGTCTCTATTCCGTGACCTTGCACATCAGTGGTGGAGGAGTGTACGAGCCAGAGCCACCAACTATGACCGCATGAGGAGCATGAATAGAGAGCAGTTCTGCCCTGCCTCACTGAGGAGGGAGAAGCTGCAGGATTTTGTTGAGGCTGGCTTTGAAGATGTGCCGATTGTAGACGCCATCAGCCGCTTCCAGACTGAGGTAGCTTTGCTGGTTCCAGCTGAACCATCTAAGTTCTAGCATGTGTACCTATTTTCCTGTCAAATGACGGAGAGCACACGTTCATATATGGCAGGATTCCACTATGAGTCCTTAGCTGATTATCAAGACCGGGCTTCTGCTTATGATAGGGAGAAAGCCAGTCAAAGGAGGGCTTCTTAGACGGGACGGTCTGAGAAGAGGCAATGCACTGGGCAGACTAGTGGAGTTAGAGGAGCATCTGATTCTAGACGATACCAAAGACGTCAGAGTTACCCCTCATCTGCACTGACTGTAGATAAGGAACGACAATGTTTGAACTGTGGTGATCAGGGGACATTTGAAGCCAAAGTGTACCAGGCCAGTTATTACTTGCTTTACCGGTGGTAGATAAGGACATCGAGCTGCCTTCTGTAGGCAGGGTGGAGTTGTATCTCAGCAGAGTTCTTCCCCTGCCAGTGTGGTAGGAGGTAGTTAGAGGACACCTCAGCAGCAAACGCAGGGACAACAGAGAGTCCTAGATCATCCTTCTACTCAAGGATTTGCTCCCGGGCCGAGTAGAGGTAGAGGTCGTGGTGGGGGTACCACTGATACCAGAGGAGCTCAGGGTAGAGCTTTTGAGATGAGGAGTGTAGATGAGCCGCCTGCACCGGCTGATACAGGTACCATTCTACTTCATGGTTTACATGTTAGAGTTTTATTTGATATGGGTGCTACACATTCATTTATTTCTGATACATGTGTTGAGTGTCTGAGTTTAGCTACTATAGAGGGGATACCCTTTACTATAGGGTTACTTGATGGTAGCCGGGTCAGAGGTACCCGTGAGACACGTAGTTGTCCCCTTTGTTAAGGGACTCATGTTTTACTTATTGACTTCTTAGTCATGCCTTTGATGCATGAAGAAGTCATATTAGGTATGGATTGGATGCGTAGACACTGTGCAGTTTTAGATGTTGGTAGACGGACTGTTACAGTCTCTACCGAGGTTGGTTAGATTGAGGTCTTCCGAGGTTGGGACCTTGGGAAGACGGGTTCTGTTATCAGTGTCGTACGAGCAGCTAGACTGATAGCACAGGGATGTGATGCCTTCTGGTGCTATGCCATAAAGGATGGAGAGAGTCCAGCATTAGAGGACATACCAGTGGTCTGCGAGTTTGCAGACGTGTTTGCTGAGCCGTTGAGCTTGCCGTCTCAAATGAGTGTGGACTTCAGTATCGAGTTAGAGCCTGGTACGAGACCCATCTCGAAGGCCCCATATCGTATGGCGCCTGTCAAGATGTTGGAGCTGAAGAAGCAACTTGAGGAGTTGGCTGAGAATGGCTTTATTCGCCCTAGCATTTCACCATGGGGTGCACCTCTCCTCTTCGTGTGGAAGAAGGACGGATCGTTGAGACTATGCATTGATTACAAAGAGCTGAACAAGGTGACCATCAAGAACAAGTATCCACTCCCTCGTATTGATGATCTGCTTGATCAGCTTCAGGGAGCGACAATATTCTTCCGGATTGACTTACGCTCAAGATATCACTAGTTGAGGGTGAGGGAGCAGGATGTACACCGGATGGCATTTCATACCCGTTATGGACACTAAGAGTTTGTAGTGATGCCATTCGGGCTGACGAATGCCCCAGTTGTCTTCATGGAGTTGATGAACAGTATCTTCATCGACTTCCTTGACCAGTTTGTGGTAGTCTTCATTGATGACATTCTAGTATACTCTCGTAGCAGAGAGGAGCATGCCGGTCATCTGAGGATGGTTTTGCAAATTTTGAGGAATAGAGAGCTGTGTGCCAAGCTCTCTAAGTGCGAGTTCTAGATGTTTGATGTTGCTTTTCTTGTACACATCGTCTCCGCCAATGGGATTATGGTTGATCCGGCGAAGATTGAGTGTGTTGTTGCATGGACGACACCGACGAACGTCAAGGAAGTGCGTACCGTTCTTGGCCTAGCCGGAGATTACATACGCTTTGTGGAAGGATTTTCTGTGATTGCCCGTGCACTTACGAGTCTTTTGAGGAAGACTACCAGATTTGTGTGGACTAACCAGTGTGCCCAGAGTTTTTAGGAGTTGAAGAGGCGTTTGACTTCTTCTCCTATCTTGGCACAACCAGAGGATTCTGATAATTTTATGGTCTACAGTGATGCATCCAAGCTAGGCTTGGGATGTGTGTTGATGCAGAGGGGCAGAGTGATTTCTTATGCGTCTAGACAGCTGAAGACGTATCAGGAGAACTACCCGACTCATGATCGGGAGTTTGAAGCGGTAGTTGATGCTTTGAAGATCTGGATACATTACTTGTATGGTGCTACATCTCAGATCTTCACAGACCATAAGAGTCTGAGGTACATTTTTACGCATCGGGAGTTGAATAACTGAGAGCATGTATTATAGTCTATATTTTGGGGCTAGTTTAGACGTTTTATCTTCATAAATTTGCATGTATGGATGTATATTCTTTGATTATATTGTTGTTTTGTCCACCTTTGCGGGAATCGAGGTCTACACCTACTTTCGTTGTAATTGTAGGTAAAATGGCATGTTTTGGATCAAAATGGAGCTAAGGAAGCTAAGGAGTCATTGGAGCTACATTCTGGAGCTTTAAGAAGATCTTAGGAAGCTTGGAAATCATTAAGAAGATTGACTTAGGGCTAGATTCGAGAGATTCTACATTCAGTTGAGATTCACCTCGGTCAGCTACAGTACCACCTCGACCGAGGTGATCTTGAGGAGCTTCCCGACCAAGGCGAACACCCTGTCGCCGGCGAGATCTTTATTTTTGGCTGAGATCTTCTATTTTTGGAATGAGGATATCTTATATTTTTTTTTCTGGATTTCTGGAAGGAAGATATTATTTTTGGCTGATTTATATTAAGAGATAGAGATATATATTATAGAAATTATCTTTTTAAGATATTATTATCTTTGGAAGATAATTCTCCTATATAAAGGGTTGAATTTTCCACAAGTTCAACCATGCTTGGAGCAGGATTTTCTAGAGTTTTGAAGGAAGAGTTGAAGGAAGTATTGAAGGATTGAAGTTCAATGAAGGAAGGAATCATAGTTAGAGTTGGCTTTTGAAGGAGTTTGTAAGATTTTCTTAGATTGCTTTTTTGTGTTTGCTGAGTTGTGATTGAGGAACGCTTGTTTGTTACTTGTTTGATTCATTTATCGAGACCTTTTTCTTACGGTTTTCTTGTTCGAATATTGATTCCTTTTCTATTAATTTGATTATTGTTATCATGATGATTGTTGGCTAAGTTTCTTATGTGATTCCAGGGTGATTGGCTGAGAGTTGTGGGAAAGACGATGATAGAATGATCTTAATCCCAGCAGGACCTTGAAAGCTCGAGTCTTTACCTTAACCCTAGAACACCTCACTCAGTCATTGAACATCTCGGCCGGGGTGGAATATAACTGAATAAGGTGAACCTTTCCCGAACCTTATCTGAGTTAAGTGTTTAAGTTTTCCAAATCCAATCCTTATTACACCTTTCCTGGTTCAATGCAAGCCTGGGATGAGACATACCCGGTGATTCCTTTGTCTGTTTACCTAAGATCATGAGTGTAGCTAATAAAGGTTTATCCTTTATTGGGGTTTGACTGTGCCTTCATCCCATCTTTGTGAGTTAGCCTGAGACTTACCCGGTAAAGGTTGATTCTATTCCCTTGGGTGGCGTGTTGGTTTGAGATTATAGTTCCTTTCCTTAGTACCTTGGGACTTACCCGGTAATAGGAGCTTTGGTTTGGGATAGTGAGTAGTGAGACTTACCTGGTAATCTATTCTCATCTTGTAAACACCTTCCCTTTGCAAACCTCAACTTTGTTTGCGTTATCCTTTGAGATCTTGAGTCGGAACCACAACTAGATGCTTTAATCCCTAGAATCCCCATTTTCCCTTACTTGACTTTTACATCATCATTGATTGCTTTAATTTGTAGTCATTAGCAATATTTGACAACCTAATTCCGTGCTTTGTTTCACCATTGTCCCTGTGTTTGACCCCTGGAATTCTTGCTTTTATTACAATTGATCCGTACACTGTGGGTTCGCATATTGTTCAAGCATTCTTCTTGGGTTATAAATTTTAAAGCTTGCACACACCTTTTGAAGCGAACAAGTTTTTGGCGCCGTTGCCGGGGACTTGGTCTAGACCAAGCCGGTTTCGGTTGTCTTTCGGGGCAATTGCCCTTATTTCATTTGACTACTTTACTTGAGTGTTTTTCGTAAGATCTTTCCTTAGGTTTATGCGAAGAACTCGTGCTGGAAAGAAAATCGTTCCTTACGATCCCGATCAAAAAAAGACTTACAAGCAAAGATTAAGAGAAGCTATGATGGCTAATCAAGACGATCGCGATCTTGAAGCCAAACAGAAGGAGGCATTGGAACAACTACGCCTCAATAGAGAAGAGCTGCAGCGAGAGAGAGAAGAGACTCGTGCCAGGACATAAGGAATTAAAGCAGATATGGCCGCTCTAAGGGCCATGTTTCTGCCTCGACCGAGGCAAGGCCCAGTTCGTGTTGCCCCGGCCGATGTACAACTCCCACCTTGGATGCCTATCCGAGATGTTCTTTTTGCTGGAGTTCCACAAGCCCTAGAACAGAGGATGGACCCCAATCAGCAAGTCAGACGTCCAGGAGTCAACCTAGGTGATCCAGCTGAGCATGATTATGAACTTCGACCGCAAGTTCTTACTATGATCCGACAATGTCAATTTGGAGGTTTGGAGAGCGAGTCTCCGCATCAGCATTTGCAAAACTATGAGATTCTGATGGAGACTTTGAGACCTTCAAGACTGGAGAATAACAACTACAAGTTGAGGCCTTTCTATTTCTCCAAGGTGCTTGCTTGGTATCAATCTCTTCCGGCCGGAAAAACCAACACTTGGGAAGAGATGACGACGGAGTTTCTTACTAAGTTCTTTCCTCCCTCTAAGACCGTTGAAATGAGGGGGAAAATCAATGTTTTTATTATGAAGGATAAGGAGAGTTTGTCCAAGTCATGGGAGAGATTCAAGGATATTCTATTGGATTGCACACATCATAGGATTTGAAAGATCGAATTGCTAGAGATTTACTTCAAGGGGTTGGATGGAGCGAATCAATTCAATCTCCAACTACTTTCAGCCGGCACATTCATGGATATGCCGATAGATGAATCTTGGGAATTCATTGAAAAGCAAGCTTTATATATGGAGAAATACTCCCATCAAGGAACGGAAAATGGAGCAAGGAGAGTTAGCTTCCAGGACACATCATCAAATGGAGCTCAACTCGCATCGCTTAGCAATGACGTAAAGGCATTGAAGGAGCTTTTAGTAGCTCAAACGAAGAAGGAGCAAGATGGAGGATATCAAGGAAGAAACAACTATCAAGGGCCGCAGAACAACAATTACAACAACAATAGAAACTCCAACAGCAACAATTGGAGTTCTAATCAACAAAATCCGGGTAACCCTTATTCTCATGCTAATAGTGCTTTTAACCCCTCTTCTTCTTCTTCTGCTCCATTGAGAAGCCGGGAGCCTAGATCGAGTTCGTCCCATCCAGAGAAGAAGTATGCAGTGCTGGAGGAAATTCTGATCAAGCTCAACACTATGGAGACATCGATGACTTCATTTTCAAAGGCACAAAAAGCGTTAGAGCAACAATTCTTTAACAAGGAGAATGAAGCGCCAAGAGATCCAAGGAAGCTCCCGGAGAGGACAGAGAGCAACCCTAAGGGACAAATTATGCCAATAACGACACGAAGTGGACTGAAAACTGCAGATCTAGTACCTCGGTCGAGCCACGACCAAACGAACACTTCGGTCGAGGTGCCAACCAAGGTGGAGCCCAAGAAAGCGAAAGATAAAACTGAAGTTTATGTACCACCTCCTGCTTATAAACCGCCATTTCTATTCACTCAGTCAAGGGCGAGAGCACATCTAGACAAGCATTTTGGTAAGTTTCTAGACCTAATGAATAAACTACACATTAACATCCCTTTCCTTAATGCCATTCTAGGGATGCCCGCCTATGGGAAGTTTTTGAAGGAGATTCTATCAAGGAAGAGGAAGCTGGAAGAATTTGGAGAAGTAAGGATGACATCTAACTCCTCAGAGCTCATTCAAATCATGAAGGAGAAGATGCCACCCAAATTGAGAGATCCCGGTTCATTTTGCATTCCCATTCAAGTTGGGGATATAACTTATGAGGCGTTCTGTGATCTAGGAGCCAGCGTGAGTATCATCCCGCTGGAGCTATGTGAGAAAGTCGGACTTGGAGAGCCCAAGCCGGTGAAGATAAGGCTACACATGGCGGATTGCTCCATTACCCATCCCGTGGGGATTTTGGAAGACGTTCCCGTCAAGTTAGGTGATAACGTGATTTATGACGTTAACATAGGCATACATTTAGATAGTTTTTCCCATTATTCATGCACGGTTTGGCATTAGTTCACGACGTTTACACTCATTTCATGCATATTTCTAGAAAAGACGTCTACACGAGCTTTTGTCGGTTTTGTAGGTGTTTCGGGGATCTTTTGGACATTAATCGATACATTCGAGGGTCAAGCCTCATGGTGGTACACATCGAAGGCTTTGAAGGAGCATAATTGGAGCAATGAAGGACATAAGGACCCTTATTGGTGCAAGAAATGGAGCAACTCATGGCTAGATGATCATAACAAGTCTCTGTTGAAGAAAATCGACCTACACTCAGGAAAATCGGCCGATTTATTTGACTGGGTCGATTTTTTGCCTTTGACAGCTTAAGCCACGTGTCCCATGATCTCTTTGTCCGGCCTTGCTCTTGGTGGAGAATATAAGTGGGCCTACAAGTTGTTGCTGTGATCTCTCTCCCATTCTCTCCCTCGCTCACATCCTCTAGCATCTTCCCAAAGACTCTTCCAATAGGGAGCTCTCTTGAAGACACCCTTGTGGGTGTTCTTGAGGGAGATTAGTGTAGATTTCAATTTCGTAGTGAGATTTGAGTGATTTTTTTGTGAAGAAGCTTGTTGAAGGTTGTAAGATCTGACTTGGAGCTACATTTGGTATGTTGAAAGATTTGTTTTGAACTCAAATCCAGCTAAGTTTCATTGCTTTCATTTCCTTACTTTATCTTCTTGCTATGGATTCCATGTATGCTTGTATGATGATTTTAGATCTTGAAATGCATGTTGTTGGCTAGTTTGTTGTGATTTTGGAGTGATGGATTGATGGTTATGGCTTGGGTGATGATAGAATGGACTTGTATGTTAGTTTAGGATGATTTTTGTGGCCGAAACCTAAACTAGAGGAGAAAAATCGACCTGTTCTTCAGACTAAATCGGCCGATTTTTGCTATGATCCACCCGATTTTTCCTTCTGTTGCTCTTTAATTGATGAATATGTATGTTAGGATGTTAGATTGTTGAAATCCTAGTGTTTGTTGAGCATAATATAACTTAGGGTGACCTAATGCTAGCAAACTAAGTGAGGAAAGAGACCTACCCGGTGATTTCCGATCTTAGATACCAAAGATGATGAACTCTAGGTAGTAGTGAGCCTCATAAGCCGCTATTGGATCGAGCGTGCTAGGATTGTTGCTTGAGACTTACCTTTTCCGAGACTTACCCGGTAAGGAGAGGTTTGCCCCTTAAGTAGTGTCCGGTGTATTTAGAATTCCCATCTTTACCTCCTTGAGACTTACCCGGTAATAGGAGTTTGGTCCAGGATTAGTGAAGCATGAGACTTACCCGGTAATTGCTTCCATTAGAGAAACACCCTTTCCCAACACCGCAGCTTTATCCTTAGAATCTTCAGAACCTTGAGTCCAATGCCATAACCGGAAATCTTGACCTCTAGAATCCTCTTTTTCTATCTTTGATCTCATATCTTGTGTTTGTGCCACTTGTTTGTTTTGCTAGCTTGAGTTGTTAGTTTGTTTTATTACCTTGCTTGATTTGTGATCCTTGCTTGATCACCACAAAAACTCAACCAAAAATATCATCATTTTCATTTCTTTATTTCTTTCTCTTTTCTTAGACTAGATTTGCACTATCTTTGATTCATTAAATGACTTGATTTCGCCTCAGTCCTTGTGTTTGACCTCGGAATACTTTCTATCCTACATAACGATCCGTACACTACGGGTTTCGCTAGGTAGATTAGGGGATTAGATCGAGTTTATAAATTGTAAAGCTTTTTGTGCTACACATCCTAGCGTAATAAGTTTTTGGCGCCGTTGCCGGGGACTAGGTCTAGATTGAGTCATTTGCTTTTGATTGTTTTTAGTGTTTATCTTTCTTGTTACTTTTGATATTGTGTTGTTTTTGTCTTTGCCTTTTCATGTTTGCCATGGACGGATTGTACTTCCAAGACGACCTTGACAACATGGAGTATGAGGAGTGGATGGAAAGCCATGATCTAGGACCTCTCCATGAAGAGTTTGAGTATTGGGAGGAGTTTAATACCTATCATGAGTCCCATGATCAAGCTCACATGACTACATTGCCTTATGTGGAACCTCACCATCAACCTCACAATGACCGAGTGGAATCAATGCTAGAAGAAATGTTGAGGAAGATGGATGATCTAGAGAGCAACCTTGCTTCCATTTCGAGTGCCCACATGGTGCTTGAAGCGGAAGTATTTCAACAAGAGGAGGTTCACCATGAGGAGATCCAAGAATTGCCCGATTCAACCATAACCAATAGAGACCTTCAAGAAGAGTTGGATAAAGCTTGGGATCAAGTGAGGCTAAGGGATTTGGCCCTGGAGGATGCAAGAAGATTGAATTTCGAGAGAGAAGAACAAATGAGGAGGGAGATTGAGGAGATTAGGCATGCTCTTATGCTAGGAGATCCTACCATCCTTCAAGGCTTACCTCCACCTCCTTCACATTTGGAGGAGTGCAATGAAGTATTCTCACCCCCGGACATCCTTGTCTTCAACCCCGGAACCACACTTGAAGAGCTCACGAGGGAGAGCCCTAAGTTAACTTCAACTCCTTCCAATCCTTTCTTGCTTGCCTGGAGTACACACGAAGATTGGAGTCCCTTTCCTAAGGAGTCTCCCATGTTGAATGATGGAGGCAAGCATGATGGATCCATGATGGTTATGAAGCACCTCAATGAAGAATTCTTTCCAAGAACCGGCCTTCTTTGGATCATAGAGGATGAGGATGGCAAGCATCTCACCGGTGTGACCGCGGAGTACCAATTGTCTAAGTATGGGGTGACACCTATGGTTGCAACTCCATACTATCATCAAGGGATTGGTGATGAAGGAGTCTACTACTCACCGGTGAAGAGAGAACTTAAAGCTTATTTGGGCATCAAGTGGCCCTTGCTTGTCATCATGGATGCCGGAAAGCGATGGTTGCTTGGACTCCTCAAGCAAACCATGGTATTCGAGGTGGATTGACACATCCTCTTAGTTTGGTCAAGCTAATGACCTAAAAGAAGCGCTTCTTGGGAGGCCATCCAAGGGTAACAACTCTTTCCCTTTTCTCTTTCCTCTTCGTTTTTGCTTTTGTTTTTGGTGTGCTTTGTTTTTCTTTTGTGTTTTTGGGTGCTAGATCTTGTTGTTGTCATGTGTGATGAGATGCTGGAGGTCATGTGAAAGCCTCATGGAACTGTTGAGAAGAAAGTGCAAGATCCGAGCACATGAACAAGGAAGAAAGCACCCTGGAAAATCGGACTGTTCATGCACAAAATCGGCCGATTTTCCTATGTTGGTGGACCGATTTTTCCTTCTGTAAAGGAAAGTGATGATCTCCAATCAAGCATGGGTGGAGCGGACGTGGAACTTGGATGGCTTGCGGTTCCAAGCGCGGGTTCCGACACCATAATGAACATCAAGAGCTCTCTACCATCCTTGATCGATCATCCACCATCATCATTCGATGTGAACCGAAATACCAAAGCATCACCAATTTTACATTGTGAGGACTCTCTTTCACTTCTTTATTTAGTTTGCACATTAGGGACAATGTGTTTCTAAGTATGGGGTGGAGTTTTCATGATCACTTGCATGATTAGCATCTAGGATAGTTTAATTCTGTCACATGTTTCATTATGTCTTGCATTATACATACATATTTCGAAAAATCCAAAAAAATCAGAAAATTTAAAAACTTTTAGTGCTTCTAAATCTTGGGAATGATCCTTATGATGAAAATTGTCTTGTGAATTGGCTATGGATGGCCTTATGTATTGAATTGATGAATGCATATGTGGACTTGAAGTACTTATCTTGAATCCCATGAATGGATTGGGATCATGATGTTTGCCTTGATTGTATTGAGTATAGAATGTCGAAATTACATGCTAGTTCTTGCACATCATTTAGGAATGAATGAGGCAATTCATCTTTCTCAACTTCTCATCTTGATCATGTTGTTTGAGCACCTCAATTGATGAAAATTTTGACCTCTTTTGACCCATCCGGGAATAGGAGCATGCTAGTGTGTTGATGTGTGTGAAAAGCAAGTGTGAGGTGAAGTTGTTGATGAAAGAATGTTGTGAATGAAGTGCTGAATTTGTTGTGAATAGTATAGAAAAACAATATAGGTTTGGGGACGTTGGTTTAAATGACGAGTAACTCGGCACCATTCACATAATTAGGTGTTTGTGCCTTGCCAAAGTCAAATAAACCGATCGTCCTAACGAGCTTTGGTATGTGTGCCCGGTGTGGATGCACCTCGAAAAATAAAAAAAGCCCGAGGACGGCTAATCACCAAGGTTTCGGCTTTTGTACACCAATGCAATTGTCTCAAAAATAAGTGAAAAAGAAAAGAAAACAAAGAAAAAATGGAGAAAATTATACACTTGTTGGGAAGTTGAGCAAAAAAAAACGAGATTGTGGAGTTAGTTCCTTTCCCGGATTAGCATCACATGACCTAAAAATTCCCACCTAATCACAACGTTTCTTAGCCTCTTCTTTTCTAAGTCCTTGTGACCTAAATGCATGTGTGTAAGACTTAGTGATCTAGATTGGACATACTCATGATCATCTTGACTTCTTCATTTTCACCTCTCATGCATGATATCTAGTTAAGTATAATTGTCTTTCCATGCCTTCATTCATTTTATGCATGATTGCTTGTCCATTGCTATGAAACATGACTTTGAAGGTGATCCAATGTTAGAAGCACAATTCCAAAAATTTTGTTGTTTTTCTGCATGCATAAATCATGTCATCTCTTAGTCTATAGTTGGATCTTGCTCGGGGACGAGCAGACCTTAAGTATGGGGTATTTTGATAACGTGATTTATGACGTTAATATAGGCATACATTTAGATAGTTTTTCCTATTATTCATGCACGGTTTGGCATTAGTTCACGATGTTTACACTCATTTCATGAATATTTCTAGAAAAGACGTCTACACAAGCTTTTGTCGGTTTTGTAGGTGTTTCGGGGATCTTTTGGACATTAATCGATACATTCGAGGGTCAAGCCTCATTGTGGTACACATCCAAGGCTTTGAAGGAACATAATTGGAGCAATGAAGGACACAAGGACCCTTATTGGTGCAAGCAATGGAGCAACTCATGGCTAGATGATCATAACAAGTCTTTGTTGAAGAAAATCGACCTACACTCAGGAAAATCGGCCGATTTATTTGACTGGGTCGATTTTTTGCCTTTGACAGCTTAAGCCACGTGTCCCACGATCTCTTTGTCTGGCCTTGCTCTTGGTGGAGAATATAAGTGGGCCTGCAAGTTATTGCTGTGATCTCTCTCCCATTCTCTCCCTCTCTCACATCCTCTAGCCTCTTCCCAAAGACTCTTCCAATAGGGAGCTCTCTTGAAGACACCCTTGTGGGTGTTCTTGAGGGAGATTAGTGTAGATTTCAATTTCGTAATGAGATTTGAGTGATTTTTTGTGAAGAAGCTTGTTGAAGGTTGTAAGATCTGACTTGGAGCTACATTTGGTGTGTTGAAAGATTTGTTTTGAACTCAAATCCAGCTAAGTTTCATTGCTTTCATTTCCTTACTTCATCTTCTTGCTATGGATTCCATGTATGCTTGTATGATGATTTTAGATCTTGAAATGCATGTTGTTGGCTAGTTTGTTGTGATTCTGGAGTGATGGATTGCTGGTTATGGCTTGGGTGATGATAGAATGGACTTGTATGTTAGTTTAGGATGATTTTTGTGGCCGAAACCTAAACTAGAGGAGAAAAATTGACTTGTTCTTCAGAGTAAATCGACCGATTTTTGCTATGATCCACCCGATTTTTCCTTCTGTTGCTCTTTAATTGATGAATATGTATGTTAGGATGTTAGATTGTTGAAATCCTAGTGTTTGTTGAGCATAATATAGCTTAGGGTAACCTAATGCTAGCAAACTAAGTGAGGAAAGAGACCTACCCGGTGATTTGCGATCTTAGATACCAAAGATGATGAACTCTAGGTAGTAGTGAGCCTCATAAGCCGCTATTGGATCGAGTGTGCTAGGATTGTTGCTTGAGACTTACCTTTTCCGAGACTTACCCGGTAAGGAGAGGTTTGCCCCTTAAGTAGTGTCCGGTTTGTGTAGAATTCCCAACTTTACCTCCTTGAGACTTACCCGGTAATAGGAGTTTGGTGCGGGATTAGTGAAGCATGAGACTTACCCGGTAATTGCTTCCATTAGAGAAACACCCTTTCCCAACACCGCAGCTTTATCCTTAGAATCTTCAGAACCTTGAGTCCAATGCCATAACCGGAAATCTTGACCTCTAGAATCCTCTTTTTCTATCTTTGATCTCATATATTGTGTTTGTGTCACTTGTTTATTTTGCTAGCTTGAGTTGTTAGTTTGTTTTATTACCTTGCTTGATTTGTGATCCTTGCTTGATCACCACAAAAACTCAACCAAAAATATCATCATTTTCATTTCTTTATTTCTTTCTCTTTTCTTAGACTAGATTTGCACTATCTTTGATTCATTAAATGACTTGATTTCGCCTCAGTACTTGTGTTCGACCTCGGAATACTTTCCTTCCTACATAACGATCCATACACTACGGGTTTCGCTAGGTAGATTAGGGGATTAGATCGAGTTTATAAATTGTAAAGCTTTTTGTGCTACACATCCTAGCGTAACATTAGGTAATTTCTACTTACCTATAGACTTTTGTGTACTTGACATTCCCGCAGATTATCCCGTTCCTATCATTCTCGGGAGACCATTTTTAGCAACTTTGGGTTGCAATGTGGATTGTAAGAACGCCAAGTTGAAATTTAATATTGGTAGAGATCAAGTGGAGTTTGCATTGCTTGCTGCAATGAAAGGAGAGCCGCTGAAAGACGACATCTTTAACATCTATGATGATGAAGAATCAAGAGAATTGGTGAGCTCTATCCTTATTAATGACCCTCTTGAAAGAGTTCTTAGTTTTAGTTTAATGGAAGAAGGTATAGATGTTTCATGTGATGCAGACATACGGAGCTTAGAAGCATTGAAAGCAGATCCAGGATCAAAGATTGAGAGACTAATTCAGGGGAAGAAAAGCAATTTAGGTTTCGGTCCCAGTTCTAGTACCTCGACTGAAGCACTTTCTGGACCAAGCGAGGTGTACTTATCTGAAGAACATCTCGGTCACCCACCTTGGGCCTCGACCGAGGTCGCAAGATAGATGATGTCAACTGAGACTTCTGAAAGTCCAGTTCTTCGATCTAAGTCTACTTCACTGGAAGGAGAAGGCACGGATCCCCCTCAAAAAGCACCCCTAATCGTGGAGCTTTAAACCACTTCCTAGTCACTTGAGGTATGCTTTCCTTGGTCTGGACTCTACTTATCCCGTCATCGTTAGTGCTTCACTTTCTAAAACTGAATTATCTAAACTGATGCATTTCCTAAGGAAACATTGAAAGGCTTTAGGTTATACTATTGATGATCTTGTTTGTATTAAGCCTTCCTTTTGCATGCATACGATACTAATGGAAGACGATTATAAGACTTCACGGGAACATCAAAGACGGTTAAATCCGATCATGAAAGAGGTTGTGAAGAGGAGATTCTTAAGTTGTTGGATACAAGTATCATATTCCCCATATTGGATAGCAAGTGGGTGAGCCCTGTTCATGTAGTTCCGAAGAAAGGAGGGATGACCGTTGTGACGAATAAGAACAACGAGTTGATTCCAACTAGGACCGTTACGGGCTGGAGGATGTGCATCGATTACAAGAAGCTAAACGTGGCCACTCGGAAGGACCAGTTCCTGCTTCTCTTCATCGATCAAATGCTTGAACGGTTAGCTCAACACTCCCATTTTTACTATCTAGATGGTTATAATGGCTTCTTTCAGATTCCTATCCATCTGGATGATCAAGAGAAGACCACATTCACTTGTCCATGGGGGACATTTGCTTATAGGAGGATGCCATTCGGATTGTGTAATGCACCTTCTACCTTTCAACGTTGTATGATGGCTATCTTTTCCGAGTACATTGAGGAGATCATGGAGGTATTTATGGATGACTTTTCGGTATATGGTTCCTCTTTTGATAATTGTTTAGCTAACCTTTCTCTAGGGCTACAACGTTGTGAAGACACTAATCTTGTTTAGAATTGGGAAAAGTGTCACTTTATGGTTAGCGAAGGAATTGTTCTAGGACACCTCGTTTCCAACCGAGGTATTGAGGTCGATCGAGGTAAGATCGAGACTATTGAGAAACTTCCTCCCCCTTGTTATGTTAAGGGTGTGCGGAGTTTTCTCGGGCATGCAGGTTTCTACAGGAGATTGATCAAGGATTTCTCAAAAATCTCTAAACCACTCACTAATCTTTTGAATAAGGATGTTGTTTTTCAGTTTCGCAGGAATGCCTTGATGCTTTTTACAGGATAAAGGAAGTTTTGATTACCGCTCCCATCATTCAACCTCCCGATTGGACCTTGCCCTTTGAGATCATGTGCGACGCTAGTGATGTGGCCGTAGAAGCGGTACTTGGAAAAAAGAAGGATGGCCGGACCTACGCCATTTGCTATGCTAGCAAGACGCTAGATAAAGCTCAACTGAACTACGCCACCACCGAAAAGGAGCTCTTGGCGATTGTATATGCTTTTGAGAAGTTTTGCTCTTACTTAATGGGAGTGAAAGTTATTGTTTACACTGACCATGCAACTATTCGTTACTTGCTCGCTAAGAAGGATGTGAAGCCGCGTCTTATTCGTTGGATTCTCTTGCTTCAAGAGTTTGACCTGGAGATTTGCGATAAGAAAGGATCCGAGAATTCTGTTGCGGATCACCTCAGCCGGCTACCTCCTTCCTCGCTCGAGAAGGATGACCTACCCATAGATGATTCATTCCCCGATGAGCAATTGCATTTGTTGGAATTTTGGATAGACTTGTTTATCTCACCCCATGATGAAGGTGAAGTATGGGGTGAGGACACCTCCCAGCATGTTTAAGGATGATGTACGGTCCAGCTAGCGACCTTAAATCAAGCGCTTCTTGGGAGGCAACCCAAGGTATTGCTTTCTTTTCCCTTTTTCTAGCTTAGTTTTAGATAGTTTGCTTTGCTTTGTTTTTGGCGTCCTCTAGACAGAAACCAAGTACTTTCAAAGGAAGGATACAACTCAGCAGCTACACTGGAAGGACAGAAGTTCGAGAAATTGAGAAGACGGAGTTTGACTGAGACACATATCGGTTGTTGTCACAACACCTGGACCGAGATGTTCTTGGGCAACTAAGGCGACTCGGTTTGACATCCAGTCAGACACCTCGGTCCGGTCGGGACCACCTCGAGCGAGGTGAAATCAAAATCAGAGAAGGGTATAAAAGGCAAGACGGTTTTTCTCTCTCTCCTCATTTCCCCTCCCAAGAGTGACCTCAACCGCGGCGGCTCCCAACCCTCAATTCTTCAATTCTTGCTTGTTTCTTGCAATTTTTGGTTCGATTACACCGGAGGAAGTGAGAGGATTGGTTTTCAAGCAACAAGCAGCGAGAAAAATGCTCAAATTTTGTAGAATCTGGGTATTTTATCCAAAAACCCTAACTCTTCTTCCTTTACTGATTTAGCACAGATCTAGCTTTGGTTGCCACTGTCTCTTGCTAAAAAGGATATAAGTACCCCTTAGGAAGCATTTGATAGTGATTTGGGGGGAAATAACTTACAAATTATAGAGTTGCGATCGAACAGCCCTTCGCCTCGGTCCGGTCGGCTGTATCTCGGCCGAGGTGATTGTCAGAACAACCGAGGTGTTCTTCGGTCAGAATCATGAGTAGTCGATCTGATCGCCAGCTGGTCTTGAGAGATAGACCTAGTAGTTTTTCTCTTTCTTCTACATATTAGCGTACGATCCCAATGATCCATGAGCGTCATCAGGCTGATTTTGATCAAATTTGTTGGCGTCCTATTGTTACCCCACGTTTTCTAGACGTTGCTTCCTTCGAGTGCCTCCACGTGGCAGAGGACTTGAGGAAGATGATATCCATGGTGGGACTGGAGGATTTTATGGAGGTTTGAGCGTTGGCTTACTTAGAGCCGACCATGGATTTTGTGAGTTTTGTCACTCACGTGCCGGAGCGCAACAACATCAAGTACCGGTTGCTGAACCGGAACTATATTGTGCCGACGGACCAGTTTAGGGAGATCTTTAGCTTCCCTACCCCAACAGTTACTGAGTTTCCTTCCCGAGCTGTAGCTCAAGATTTCTGGGGCGAGATAGCCCATGTGGTTGAGCATAGTGACAGGTGGAGACCTGGAGACTCCAGAGAGCGCATCATTTTCCACCTCACCTTCCGCTTAGATCATAGGATATTCAGTGAGACACTTATGGCGCGTAATGAGACGCCCCAGAAGGTCCGACACGGGGAGCTTTTGAGTATGTTTTGTATGGTTACAGGGGGAGTGCCTGATTTTTCTAGCATGTTAGCAGAGGACTTGCATAAGATCAAGGGCAAGTCCAAGGGCGACATCTGTTGTCGAGGCTTGGTGACCCACATTGCTACAGCTATGGGTCCAGATCTGTCTGCTTGTACATTGGTCGCGACTGCGAAGCCGCTAGGACTTCAGGAGATGATCACTAGACGTATCCTCGTCCCTCGTGGTCTCAGCACGCCCTACGTTGCTATGTCATGGAAGACGACGGCTCCTCAGGGCATTTTATGGTCATCCCAGTTGTCTATCTTTGACCGACAATATTGGTCTGATGCCTAGTTTCCTTACATGCAGGATGCCAAAGATGCTACTGTTGATGATGAGGAGGAGTTTGATGGAGGAGTTGCTATGGAGACCGGTACTGATACCGGCGGTCCTAGTATACCAGTTGTCAACCTTGATGACGAGGCGACAGAGGAGGAGGCAACACCAGCACCACAACCACCTCAGTGCAGATTCCGGAGACGCCGAGATCCAGAGGCTCACCGAGGGATTGATGAGTTGAATGAGCAGATGATTGACTCTTATGCAGCTATGACGATAGACATGTCCCAACACTTTGAGGATGAGCGTAGATACACCGATGGTTGGATGCATCAGATAGGGGAGAGCCAACATTACCAATATCGCATGATGGAGATTCAGTTTCAACAGATGATAGGCTATCCCTTTGATCCATCCCAGCACCCTTACATTCCACATCCACCACCACCACCAGCTGACGAGGATTGGAGCTGCATGGATTTTCTCTCTTTATTTATTATGCAGTTCAGCTATGTCCGGTGAGTTTTCTGTTTCCTATACTTTTATTTGACCCATTGGGACAATGTGTCCTAAGTATGGGGTATTGTGGATGTATTATTTGACCTTATGTGTATGTTTGTATGACTTCTTTGGATATTTATGATCTTATTCAGCTTAACTTGGCTTTATGTGTTTATCTGCCATTACATGCATACATACAAGTTTTTGTTTGAGAAAACGTCGAAAACTGGTTTGAAAAAAAAAATTTATGACCTCGACTGAGATGTTCTTGACTGGACGAGGTAGACACCTCGGATGACGTCAGAACACCTCGACCGAGGTTGGTTCTTAACTGAGAGTTTTTCGAAACGTTTTGTGCTTCTTCTCTGGATATGACCTCAATGATGATATTGTTTGCAGATTGGTTTTGAAATCTGTAAATACTCGAAAGGTTTTATGATATGTTAAGTTACGAAATGCTTTGTTTTAAGTTTTAGCATGTTTAATACTTTGTTTTTATCAAAATTATGTTGAATTTGAAGGTTGACATCACGTGATGAGTTCTATCACATTCTTCCTGGGATGATTAAGGCAATTCATTCTCTTCTCTTCTTCTTCTTGATCATGCTTTAGCCCCTCGTATACATATTTTCCTCCCTTGAAGCAAGCAAAGAAAAGCAAGTTGTTCGCTCCAAACGGTGTGTGCAAGCTTTAAATTTATAACCCTAGATGTAAGCTTAAAACAAGGATGCGAACCCGCAGTGTACGGGTCAATCGTAGTAAAAAGCAAGAAATTCCAGGGGTCGATCACAGGGATTTAGTGAAACAAAGCAAGTAACGGTGAGCTATGTAATTACTAACCACAAAAGTAATTAAAGCAATCAAAGATGATAAAAAGTCAATTAAGGAAATATGCAATTCTAGGGATTAAAGCATCTAGTTGTGGTTCCAACTCAAGATCTAATGATAAGCGAACAAAGCTGAGATTTTTGCATAGGGAAGGTGTTTCTAAAGTGGAATTGATCACCAGGTAAGTCTCACTACTCACTAATCCCAAACCGTAACTCCTATTACCGGGTAAGTCTCAAGGAATCAAGGTAAAAAACTATAACCTCAAACTAACACTCCAACTAAGGGAATAGAATCAACCTTTACCGGGTAAGTCTCACGCTAACTCACAAACATGGAATGAAAGCACACTCAAACCCCAATAAAGGATAAACCTTTATTACCTATACTTATGATCTTTGGTAAACAAACAAAGGAATTACCGGGTAAGTCTCATCCTAAGCTTGCATTGAACTAGGAAAGGTGTAATAAGAATAGGATTTGGCAAACTCTAACACTTAACTCTCAGTTTCGGATCAGAAAAGTCACCTTGGTCAGAAGAATTTCACCCCGGCAGAGATGTTCATCGACTGAGCGAGATGCCTTAGGGTTAAGGTAAAGACTCAAACTTTCAGGGTCCTACTGTGATTTAAGATTATTCTATCATTTTTTTTCCCACAACCTTCAGCCAATCACCCTAGAATCACACAAACAAATTAGCCACTCATCATCATGAAAGCAATAATCAAGTGTATGGGAAGTAAGTGAATAATTGAACAA
This sequence comes from Fagopyrum esculentum, assembly GCA_033239045.1. Classification (NCBI taxonomy): domain Eukaryota; kingdom Viridiplantae; phylum Streptophyta; class Magnoliopsida; order Caryophyllales; family Polygonaceae; genus Fagopyrum; species Fagopyrum esculentum. The sequence continues at coordinate 133,664,363 of BSUD01000002.1, forward strand.
GAAGAACTTAATGAAAAGACTTTAATAACTAAATCAATTATCAAACAAACAAGCGTTCCTTGGATCACAATCCAACAAGACAATCAACAAAGAAGGGAATCTAAGGGAATCTTACAAAACCCTTCACAAAGCTGTAAAAGCTTTCAACTTCCTTCCTTCAATCTTCCTTCAACCTTCAAAAAGGTTCTTCAAATCTTCCAGCTGTTATGATGCTTTCCAGCCCTAAGCCGTCTATTCGTAGGTATGCGGGGTATAGCGATGTTGGATTTGTGGAAAATCCAACCCTTTTTATAGGAAAATTACTCTCCAAAGATAAGATATCTTAGAAAGATCTTTTCCCATAAAAATAGGTAAAATATATGGGCTAAATTATCTTCTTCCTTCCAGGAATCCAGCCTAAAAATATAAGATCTCTTTCCAAAAATAAAAGATCTCAGCCAAGAATAAAATATCCTTGCCGCGTCCAAGGTGTTTGCCTCGGTCGAGTCAACTCCTCTGGATCACCTCGGTCGAGGTGACTCTGTAGTCAACCGAGGTGAATCACAACTGAATGTGAAATCTCTCAAATCTGGTTCAAAGTGAATCTCTAATCCAATTCCATGATTCCTGGATTCTTTCTTAAGCTCCTGAATGTAGCTCCAATGACTCCTTAGCTCCTTTTGCTCCTTTTTGATGCAAAACGTGCCATTTTACCTACGATTACAACGAAACTTGGTGTAGACCTCGATTCCCGTAAAGGTAGATGAAACGACAATATAATCACATAATATACATTCAAACATGCAGATTATTGAAGATAAAACGTCTAAACAGGCCCCAAAATATAGACAATAATTCATGCTATCACAAGTGAAAGTGAAGTTGAGATGTTGGCTGAAAGTGTTAGAAAGAAACAAATAGGTTTGGGGAAGTCAATCATGATGATGAGTAACTCGGCACCATTCACATATCCGGGTGTTTATGACTTACCAAAGTCAGATTGAGCGATATTCCTAACGGGTCATGGTATGTGCATCAAGGGTTTGAGGCATCTCGAGAAATTGATGATTGCTGATTTCCTAGGCTTCGGTTTTTGTGCACCTTTGTCCATGCATCCCAAAAAGTAAAGTAAAATAAGCAAAGCTTATTGGTGGAAGATGTTCAGTTTCAAAGAAAGTGAAGTAAGATCCTTTTCCCGGATTCTAGCACCACATACCCTATATACATCCCACCCTGACACGTTTTTTGACCTCTTTTGGAAGCCCTTGAGATCTCGAGCTTGTTGATTGACTTGGTGGTTTAAACTGGATTATACATGATTCATTTCGATAATTATGATTTATATGCATTCTATGATTTTATGCAAAGATGACCAACTTTATTATATTCATAAAATGTTTTGATCATGTCTTGATTTTATTTGCATGAAACATTCTCTTAGAGTGATCTATGAGTGGAGCACACCACCAAAAATGTTTTGAAATGCTTTTCATTGATTTTTCTGACTTATAATCCATTCTATCTTGTATCTAAGATTTGGAACTTTCTTGGGGACAAGCAAGGGACATGGGGTATTTTGATAGCATGTATTATAGTCTATATTTTGGGGCTAGTTTAGACGTTTTATCTTCATAAATCTGCATGTATGGATGTATATTCTTTGATTATATTGTTGTTTTGTCCACCTTTGCGAAATCGAGGTCTACACCTAGTTTCGTTGTAATTGTAGGTAAAATGGCACGTTTTGGATCAAAATGGAGCTAAGGAAGCAAAGGAGTCATTGGAGCTACATTCTGGAGCTTTAAGAAGATCTCAGGAAGCATGGAAATCATTAAGAAGATTGACTTCGGGCTCGATTTTAGACATTCTACATTCAGTTGAGATTCACCTCAGTCAGCTACAGTACCACCTCGACCGAGGTGATCTTGAGGAGCAGCCCGACCGAGGCGAACACCCTGTCGCCGGCGAGAATTTTATTTTTGGCTGAGATCTTTTATTTGTGGAAGGAGGATACCTTTTATTTTTTGTTGGATTTATGGAAGGAAGATATTATTTTTGGCTGATTTATTTTAAGAGATAGAGATATATTTTATAGGAAATTATCTTTTTAAGATATTATTATCTTTGGAAGATAATTCTCCTATATAAAAGGTTGGATTTTCCACAAGTTCAACCATGCTTGGAGCATCCAACAATTGAGGGATTTTCTGCAGTTTTGAAGGAAGTATTGAAGGATTGAAGTTCAAGGAAGGAAGGAATCATAGTTGGAGTTGGCTTTTGAAGGAGTTTCTAAGATTTTCTTCGATTGCTTTTTTGTCTTTGTTGAGTTGTGATTGAGGAACGCTTGTTTGTTACTTGTTTGATTCAGTTATTGAGACCTTTTTCTTAAGGTTTTCTTGTTCGAATATTGATTCCTTTTCCATTAATTTGATTATTTTTATCATGATGATTGTTGGCTAAGTTTCTTATGTGATTCTAGGGTGATTGGCTGAGTTGTGGGAAAGACGATGATGGAATGATATTAATCCCAACAAGAACCTGAAAGCTCGAGTCTTTACCTTAACCCTAGAATACCTCGCTCAGTCATTGAACATCTCGGCCAGGGTGGAGTATAGTTGAACGAGGTGAACCTTTCCTGAACCTTATCCGAGTTAAGTGTTTAAGTTTGCCAAATCCTATCCTTATATTACACCTTTCCTGGTTCAATGCAAGCCTAGGATGAAACTTACCCGGTGATTCCTTTGTTTGTTTACCTAAGATCATGATTGTAGGTAATAAATGTTTATCCTTTATTGGGGTTTGAGTGTGCCTTCTTCCCATCTTTGTGAGTTAGCTTGAGACTTACCCGGTAAAGGTTGATTCTATTCCCTTGGGTGGCGTGTTGGTTTGAGATTATAGTTCCTTTCCTCAGTACCTTGAGACTTACCCGGTAATAGGAGCTTTGGTTTGGGATAGTGAGTAGTGAGACTTACCCGGTAATCTATTCCCATCTTAGAAACACCTTCCCTTTGCAAACCTCATCTTTATCCACGTTATCCTTTGAGATCTTGAGTCGGTACCACAACTAGATCCTTTAATCCCTAGAATCCGCATTTTCCCTTACTTGACTTTTACATCATCTCTGATTGCTTTAATTTGTAGTCATTTGCAATATTTGACAACCTAATTCCGTGCTTTGTTTCACCATTGTCCCTGTGTTCGACCCCTAGAATTCTAGCTTTTATTACAATTGATCCGTACACTGCGGGTTCGCATATTGTTCAAGCATACTTCTTGGGTTATAAATTTTAAAGCTTGCACACACCTTTTGGAGCGAATAATAACCGCCAACGTCGATAGCTTGAGTTGATCAAGGACTTTGACCTTGAGATTTTGTATCATCCTAGGAAGGCGAATGTTGTAGCTGACGCCTTGAGCAGGAAGATGCCTCGAGAGAAGGCAATTGCCAGATTGACAGTACAACCTCAGCTTCAGAGGGATATAGCTTAGTTAGAGATGGACATCTAGTTTCTTGATGAGGATGCCCAGTTGGATGTTGTTTGCCTCAAAGTATGCGTGCAAATAAGTTTTAATTTATAAAACTAAAATCAAAGCGAGTGAACCCGCAATGTACGGATCGGCGTAGTAAAGCAAGAATTCCAGAGTATCGAACTCAGGGATTTGGGGGATCAAATTCAGTTCACAAATTATTGAGCAAGTAAAGTATAGAAGCTTTGCAAATATTAGGAAAACAGCAATCTTAAAGATCCATGTATTCAATTGTGGCAGTCGATTCAAGATATTCTATAGATATAAGGACAGAGTCGAGTTTGCAAAGGTATATCTAAGGTAGGGAATTGTACGGTGAAGTTCCAAAACCCTATATGTCTCACCCAAAGGTTCTCTCTATAAAGGTTATTGAGGCTGCAGTATAGAAAGGATCTAAGGACAATAATTACTCTCAACTACCCATGCCAAAACCCAAGGAATCAAAGATAAGCCAAAACGGTTAAGGTTGTGACACTCGAAACAGAAATAGAGGATGTTGAGTCTCACTACTACCTAGAAAAGGAAAACCAAGGCTAGGTTAAAGCAAATCTTTTACTTTGGATTAAAGCAAAAGCAAAAGTCGTAAAATAGAGGAAATTACGGATAGATCTTGAAGAACCACGGCCGTGGTTTTCAAGAACAAACCGTGGAAAAGGCTGTCAATGATGTTTCTCGCACTCTCGGGGTCCAATCTTTTTACGATCGATCTATCATTATCTAAGCCACAACTATCAACCCTTCACCTTAGAATTGCTAAAGGGTTTTAGCCAACAATCACTGTTATTGAATCAAATATCAAATATAAAAGGGAAAAATATAAAACCCTCAAAAACTCAATAAAAATCGAAATCAATCTCAAATCCGAACAACCAAAATATGTATTTAATGAATGTAGAATAGGGAATAGAAATCCTCACAACAATGTTAAGGAACAACGAAGAACGGAGTGTCAATCCGTCTCCAAAGGTAAACCCTAAGATAATCTCGAAGTACAGAATCTTCAAATCGCGTCTTTCTCAAGCCACGATCCAAAATCTCTCTCTTCCGGTATAAACCTCCGTAAATGCAAGCATATGCGACCGTCTGCGAAATGTAAGCGAAGGTCTCTTTTTCTCTCGTCTCCAGCCTTCTTATAGGAAAAAACAGGGTTACGAGAAAAGCCCAATAATCGTCGCTGACGTGGCAAATATGACACGTCATAACATCATGGAAATCACGGCCTAGTGTAACATTCCACGGCTGTGGTTTAGGGCGTGGAATCCTTCGATGTTCTCCAAAATCACTTTCCACTAACTCAATGTCTAACCATGGTCGTGGTTTAGGTCGTGGAACTTAAAAGCCTTTGTGAAAACCTTTGTTTCGTAATGTTCTTCAACCATGCTCCTTCCTTAGCTTCTCCAAAACATCTCCTTGACATCTAGCATGATCAATTACTCCTATCCCTCCGCATTAAGCTCAAATTCAAGCCTTTATTCACCTATAAACATAACAAAGCTTGTGTAGATCTCTATATCGACAAAATAGGTGAATGTGCTCATAAATGCTTCAAACTCATATTCATGTACACATCTAAGAGGGAAAAACAATCAAAACAAGTGCCTAAAATATAGTCATATTTCATGTTATCATATGCTCTAGAGGTTTTACCTGGTCTGTTAAATAAGACCCAATAGAAGCAGGGGACCTGCCCGACCTTGATGAGGATAAGAGATAGGATGTCTCGTGGCGAGGCACCATAGTTCTCCATTGGAGTAGATAGAGTGATGAGGCGTCATGACCGTATCTATGTACCTGCTGATGCAGAGTTGAGACGGAGGATCTTACAAAAGGCTCATTGTACACCTTACTCAGTACATCCATGTACGAGTAAGATGTACCATGATGTGAGACGCTCATAATAGTGTGGAGGGTTGAAGCCCGAGGTAGCCAGATTTGTGGCACAGTGTGCGACCTGTCAGCAGGTTAAGATATAGCATTGCAGACCTGGAAGTGAGCTCTATCCACTGCTAGTATCGTAGTGGAAGTGGGAGGACGTCTCCATGGACTTTGTGACTGGTTCGAGACCCAGCAGGAGTTTTCATGCTATCTGGGTTGTTGTTGAAAGACTGACGAAGACGGCACGTTTCATCCATATCAGAGAGACGTGAACAGTGAGCAGATTGGCTGAGGAGTACACTAGAGAGATAGTGAGACTCCATGGTGTACCGAGGACGATCGTCTTTGATCGAGATGGACGGTTTACATCGAAATTTTGGTAGTAGATTCAGACAGCTTTGGAGACAAGTCTACACTTCACGACTGTGTTTCACTCCCAGATAGATGGTCAGCCAGAGAGGACCATCCAGACCCAAGAAGATATGCTACGAGCTAGTGTGTTGGATTGGGGACAAGGATGGTCTGATTACCTCCCACTAGTTGAGTTCTTATACAACAACAATTGGCATGCATATATTGAGATGGCTCCTTATGAGGCACTATATGAACGTAGGTGTCGTACACCTTTATGTTGGGATGAGCCTAGCAGTATCAGTGGGATAGCGCCAAAGCAGATTTAGGATGATATGGCTCGAGTAGCGTTGATTAGAGAGAGGATGCTGGCTGCACAGAGTCGTCAGAAGTCATATGCAGACAAGAGGCGTCGACCTCTTGAGTTCAGGGTAGGAGCTCATGTTTGGTTGAGAGTATCTCCAACGCGTGACGTTAGACGTTTTGGCATAATGGGGAACCTGAGTCCCCGATATGTCGGTCCTTTTGAGATACTGGATAGAGTTGGGAGGGCAGGCTACATGTTAGCATTGCCTCCGAGGTTAGAGGTTGTTCACCTTGAGTTTCATGTGTCTCAGTTGAGAGAGTACAAACCAGATCCGAGGCACAATGTGAGTTATGATGATTTGGTGGTTGATGTGGCCCACACCTTTGTTGAGCATCCTATTGCAGTCTTATAACGAGGTGTGAGACGCCAGCGTTTGAAGGACATTCCTATGCTGAGGATACAATGGTCTAGATGTGGACCATAGGAGGCTACATAAGAGACTGAGGATAGTATCTAAAGGAACTATCCAGACTTTTATGCTGAGAGAGATGCACCTAGGGTCGATGAGTAGATCCTAGTGCTATCTTGGTGAGTATATGATTACGTGCTTATATTCTTTGATGTGCTTATTCCATGCTAGCTATGATGTGATTTATAACCTTATTACATCTTGATGTGCTAGTGTGATGTATGATTATAGCTGGAGATGGTTCTATCCTCCATGCTATCTAAGTGTGATTAGGATTCAGCTAGAGATGGTTCTTTCCTCCATGCTACCTTGATGGACATAGTTTATTGGAGATGTTAGTCCTCCATGCGATGTATATGATTATGATTCGGCTAGAGATGTGTTTCCTCTATGCCTTGTGATGTGATATGGCGAGAGATGTGATCCCTCTACGCCTTTGGGTAGCGTAATAGCCCCGTTTTATGGAGTGGATTATTCTTCCATTTTCATATTTGAGGTTATAGATTGTTATAGGTTATGACCTTCTTAGCAGAGATGTGATACCTCCGATAGAGAGAGAGAGAGTTATACCTCGGCTTTTGGGTCCGAGAGGAATTGGGATTTTGTAAGTTTCGGGACGAAACTTGTTTTTAGGGGGGTGAGATGTAAGAGCCTTATTGCTGAGTTGTTGAGAGTGTGAGTTAAGGACCTGATTTTTGCTTGGACCGCCCCTGCGTGACCCAGTGGCTGCCCCTGCGGTTTGCCTAGGCCAAACCTTCGCCTCACAAGGTCCGCCCCTGCGGCTCTATGCGGCTGTAGCCGTATTTGTTGACCCGTGATTGACCCTTTTCATCCCTTTATAAGCTTCTTCTCTCTCCTTCTAAAGAGGGTTCTTCACCTAAAACTCCATCTCTCTCCCTACGTTCTTCTTCTCCTCTCATCTCTCCTTGGATTAGCTTTGATCTTTTCTTCAAGTTTTGTTGAGTTTGAGAGCTATATGCTTGGCTTTGTTGTTGATTATTGATGGTTGTTGTTGATGTGCCTTGTGAGCCAGCTTGAGGTTGTGGTGGTGTTGTATTTGATCTCCTGGAGAGGTCAGCTGGGTAAGTTTCCATGGCTTCCTTCCTATCTTTCTTCTTTCCTTCATCATTTCCTCTCTTTCCTTAGTCTAGCTTAGATTCCCTTAGGATGGATCTTGTTCAGCCACGATTGGAATATGTTGATGTGTATATATGTATGTTTCTGTGTGTATGTGTATTGGTTGAAGAAGGAGTGAAGGAATCGAAGGAAGGAGTGAAGAAAGGGCTGAATTGGGGTCTTCTGCTGTCTAGCCGCCCCTGCGCCACCTTGCAGCCGCCCCAACGCCGGCAGTGAGTCGCCCCTGCGCCACCTGTGAGCCGCCCCTGCGGCCACCTGCACCAGTGGTGTTTCCACTTGGTTCTGCAGGTGTATGTTGCTTCTAGGCTTGCTTTAGGATATCTTTGTTCCCTCCCCTCCTAGTGTGAGTGTATAGGTGCATGCTAGATGTGTGAGGTTATGATCGGTATATGCCTTGTATGGCCTTTGAGGTTTATTAGGTTTTGAGGTTACGTTGAGGATGATCCTATGGATCCCTTGGGTCTAGGTGTGACCCCTTTGATGAATAGAGGTTGATATCTTTCTATGCCTTGTTATTAGGCAGTGCCCCTCTCTCAGGAGTGGAGGTTGATTCTAGTTGAGCTTATACGAGGTTGAGGTAAGCCCGTAGGACTTACTTAGCTACCATCCCTATATTGGGTGTTTGCATGAGTGATGTGTGCGTTATATGTTTGCTATGATAGCATGAGGTGTCGTTTATACCGACCTATGTTTATTTATTGCCCCGTTGCGTGGCTGTGATAACCTTTCCCTTTCAAATCGCCGTGGAATCTGGGAGGTTCTTTGATGTCAAGCCAGACTGGCTTTATAGGAAGGGTGCTATCCACTCCCATAGGGTACACGGATTGTGTGACCGATACTCATACAGCTAGCTATCAGGCTCAGAGGCGAGGATGTATCGGTCCTCGTACGATTTGAGTGAATCACTATTATATAAAGATGATAAAATCAGTAAATGTGTGATAATATGCTGATGTGTTTATCTTTCATGATTGTGTTTGTGCTTATGCATTACTCTATATATGTATGGTTAGCTAATGGTTTATTACCATGTTGTAGATGCCCTACAGGATAGGCGTGATGCTGGGTGATCTAGCAGAGTGGCGGGCCGAGGACCTCTCTTACATAGGATGGATGTGGTCTTTTGGGGTTGTTTACTTTTCCCTCCTGCGTGAGGATGACCATTGGTTACCTCCTGTGTGAGGACGAAGGCAAGCTGAGGCTATTGTGGGCTGTAAAGGATGCTGAAATTAAGTAGGAGGAGTGGGCTGAGAGTGTAGTCTTGGCTTTGTCACAGCCTTGTCAAAACTCGTCATGGCCTTGTCAGGCCCATGAACGAGTTTGTCACAGTTTATCGGGCTTTGTCATGGCCTCGTCTCAGCTTAGTCCTGAACTTGTCATAGCTTGTCATGATCTCGTCTAAAGTCATCGGTAAGAATGAATTATAATAACTAGGGTTTGATATTAATCTATCATTTTATGTGAATTAAATTCTACATAAAATAATAAATAATTATAAGAATTAGAGCTTGATAAAATTTTATCATTTTATGTGAATTAAATTCTACATAAAATAATAAAATTTGTGAAGAAAGAAGTACTAGATAGACTGGGAAACCGTCAACGGCTTGAAGTTCGATTTGATTCGGAATTAAACGGAATAAAAGTTCCGGATATTACAACCAAGTGGGGACCAAAGATGACTGCTATTGAAGAAGCTCAAAATCTAACTACTCTTCCTCTTGATGATCTACTTGGAAAACTCATCACACATGAAATGGTTCTTGGTGAAGAAGATGGAGAACTCCCATCCCACTCAAAGAATTTGGCATTAAAATCCAGAAGAGATGAGTGACCATCTGATGAAGAAGATAGTGATGATGATGATAAAGAAGATGCAATCTCCATGATCTCGAAGGGTCTCGCAAGAATTCTCAAGTTAAAGAAACAATCTACAAAGAGAGAATTTCCACGAGCATCAAAACCCCGAGGTAAGTTTTCTAACTCTAATAAGAAAACGAGAGTACAGACTTGTTTTGAATATGGTGAAACAGATCACTTGGTGAAGGATTGTCCACAAAAGAAGAGGACCAACTTCAAGAAAAATGATTGAAAAAAGAAAGCTATGGTTGCTTCATGGAGTGATTCAGAATCAACAAATCAATCAAAAGATGAAAAAGAACAAGCAAAACTTGTGTCTCATGGCCGATCATGAAGATGACTCAAATTTGTACATCGACAATGTGGTAAGTACAATTATGTCTCAACCTGAGATTGACCTTAAACAATTCCTTAAAGATATTATCTTCAGTGATAAGGAACAAAGAATAAGGATAAATTTTTTAAAAGAAAAGCTTCATGAACAAGATAGACTATTAAGTGAAGAGTCTCCGGAGATTGATAATCTCAACACAGAAAAGGAAGATCTTGATGACAATATCAAGGCCTTGGAATCAGAAAATTTGATTCTCAAGGACAACCTCTCCTCTCTTCTTCGAACTATATTGATCTAGAGAAAGAGAAAGTTGATCTAACTTTGATGTGTCAAGACCAGAAGGCAGCACTTATTAAGTTTACTCGTTCAAAAGCTAATCTGGAAAGAATGTTGGGCGAACAACAATCTTTCCTTAACAAAAATGGTATAAGGTATCATAGGAGCTTTCCTAGAAAACCTACCACCACTTTTGTCAAGGCCCAAGGAAGCATTCATATGCCTACATGCTTCTACTGTTGTAAAAAGGGTCATGTTAAATCTACATGTCCTTATAGAAGAAATGATCCTTATATCATAAGAAACACATATCCTTTATGTTTAAGGAAACAGGTCAAAAAAATTTGGGTTCCTAAAGGTACTAGACCACCAAACATGATCGAACCTAAGTATGAACCAAAATATGCCATTTGGTCGACCCGGAAAGGTTGATGTTTGTTGTTTTGCAGGATATCACCAAGGTAAAGGAGCACAAATGGATATTAGATAGTGGTTGCTCAAGACACATGAGTGGAAAAAGCTCTTTATTCTCAGATTTTAAGAAGCAATCATCTGGAACCATTACTCTTGGTGATAAAGGAAAGTGTGACATAATTGGCATTGGTAAAATATGCTATAATTAATCCAACTTTATTGATGATGCTTATTTAGTTGATGGCTTGAAATATAATCTGCTAAATATTTCTCAAATTTGTGATAAAGGTAATAAAGTCATGTTTGATTCAGAAAAATGTGAGGTTCAAGACATAAAGACGGGAGAAGTGGTGCTTAATGCTACTAGATTTAATAATGTTTATTCTTTGAGTACTAACCAAGTTGCAGGAACTAAACTAAAATGTCTAAAGGCCTTGACTGATGATCCAAGGCTTTGGCATAGATAACTTGGTCAGGTAAGCATGTATATCATGCAGAAGCTACTTACAAAAGATTTGGTACGTGGTTTGCCAAACCTAAACTTCAAGGTTAATGACCTATGTAAGGCGTGTACATAAGGTAAACAAACAAGAGGTTCATTTAAACTAAGAAAGTTGTAAATACTTCTCGACCTATTGAACTTCTACACATGGATCTTTGTGGACCTATGCTTGTCAAATCTCCCAGAGGAACAATACATCCTTGTTATAGTGGATGATTTCTCTCGCTTTACATGGATATCTTTTCTACGAGAAAAATCTAAAGCTTTATTTGAGTTTTCAAAATTGTGTAAGCAGTTACAAAGTATGAAAAACCTACCAATTGTTTCTTTAAGAAGTGATCATGGTGGAGAATTTGATCAACTAAAGTTTAATTTGTTTTGTGCAAAATATGGTATTTCTCATAATTTTTCAGCTCCTAGAACTCCTCAACAAAATGGAGTTGTAGAACGTAAGAACCGCACTCTTGAGGATATGTCTAGGACAATGCTTTTAGAAAACAATTTGCCAAAAAGTTTTTGGGTTGAAGCCCTATTTTGAAAAAGACTCCTTATTAACTCTTTAAAGGAAGAAAACCAAATATTTCATATTTCAAACCCTTCGGACGTACTTGTTTTGTTCACAACAATGGAAATGACAATCTTGGAAAATTTGAGGCACGTAGTGATGAAGCTATATTAATAGGATATGCTTCAAATAGCAAAGCTTATCGAGTATATAACAAACGTACCAAAGTTGTTGAGGAAAGCATTCATATTATTTTTGATGAAAGCAATGATGGTACTTTGAGTGAGAGTTTTGAAGATTTAAATTTGAATAAAAAAAAAGATCACATTTCGGATGAAGAGGAAGATCCTAAAGATCAAGACACGAATATGCAGGAAAAGATTCAAGATACCAAAGAAAACCCTCAAGACCTTGAAACACACCTTCAAGACCTTGAAACTGGAAACTGTGATAATATAACTCCACTTCAAGGGCTTGAAACTCAACTTCAAGGCTGTAACACCCCGAATCCGCGGGACTCGGTGCGCTACGGGTTGGGACCTCACAATGGGTCTCGACCCTTAGCCTGACAACAATTTCACCGGATCTTGCAACAAGGCCCAAATAAAGGCCAAAATGAAATACAATTTTATGCAATGCAATGAAACCCGAAACCGAACAAACCAAAGACTTCAGCCGAGATACAACCGAAAGACCAAATGCCATACACACGGCATACAACATAATGAATACAAAACTCAAACACGACTCCAACCAAAACCCAATCCTAAAATGTACGGAACCCCGGCTGCCCACTCTTCCGGATCTCACGGCCGCATTCCTAACCTGCAAGGCAAACTACAACATTTGGTATAAAAACCGTTAGCTCACATTCGAAGCATTAGAATTAAAGGGAAAGGCACAAACACAATTAATTCAACATAGTCACACAACATACTCAAAGCACACAAATCCGGATTATTATCTTTATTTATTAAGTCATATCCCGTTCTAGTTCAACTTCTTTTGTGACACGAGAATCCTCCGAAACTCGCCTCGGTCCCTTCTTCCGGCAATGGAACGGTCGGATGCCTCCGACCGTCTAACCAGCACGGGCCAGTCGCCGAGATCCCCCTAGCTCTCACGGGGAGCCAGGCAGTGATGTCACCGCCCGTTATCATACACTTGGGCCAAATAATATAAAAGTCGGTAATCCTATTTCCGGTTTAGTTGTTATAAACAGTAAAATAATAAACACACACCACCCAATACACAATAATGCTAATACAAAGAATACGAGCAAAGTAAGTCCGGAGACTTACCTTATCGCCACACTCAACTCACAACACTCTCGCTTCCCTTTGGAAGGAGTCCACAACCTACTCACAAGAAGATAACTATATCAACAACTCGCTCAACTCAAGAAGTCTGAGACTTCTACACAAATGATCTACGCGAGATCATTTGACTCACATTCTAGGACCGCATCCTAGAATATCTCATGCTCACATCACACTCAACACTAGCTAGAATTCCTTAGACTTCTAGACCCTATGATCTCGCATGATCATAACCCATAACACATACTAGGATATACATGCCTAGTGTCAATAATCTCAACGGTATCAACCCTATGCTAGGATTTCCCATATTCTAGCCCATAATCTCAATAACCATATACTCCAATTCTCAAACCTCACAAGCCTCACAAGATAACATCAATACCTCAAGTCATATAACATTTCACAATCCTCAAACACTCACCTAAGGTCCATAACCACTACTTGGTATTCACTCTAAGTTATGCTAGATCCAACCTAACATGACACTAACACTAAACATAACTAAATCGAGGGGAAAGAATACTCACACGACGTCAAAAGACGGAAGTCGTTCAACGGATGTCGACTTGGACTCGTTAGGCCTTTATCGGGGCGCTTCCGAACCTAGCTGTTCGCCCCTAGAGGTGTGTGCAAATAAGTTTTAAATTTATAAAACTAGAATCAAGCAAGCGAACCCGTAGTGTACGGATCGACGTAGTTAAGCAAGAATTCCAGAGTATCGAACACAGGGATTTGGGTGGAACGAATTCGAATGCAGGTTATCAAGCAAGTAAATATGGGAGTTTTGCAGATATTGGGAAAACAACAATCCTAAAGTTCCGGGTATCCAGCTGTGGCAATAGATTCAAGATATACTAATGATATAAAGACAGAGTAGAGATATGCAAAGGTATACTAATGTAAGGTAATCGTACGGTTGAGGTTCCAAAAACCTTATGTAACTCACCTAAAAGACACTCCCTATACAGGTTGTTGAGGCTCAATATAGAAAGATTCTAAAGACGAGGATTTGTATCAAATACCCAAACTTATAATCCAAGGATCAAGACTAACTTAACCGATTGAGGTTGTTGAGGCTCACAATCGAGGTAGAGGTTGTTGAGGCTTCACTACCACCTAGAAAAAACAAGTCTAAACTAAGTTAAAGCAAATCTTTAACTTTGGATTGAAGTAAAAGCAGGCTCGTAAACTAGAGGGAAATTACGGTTGGATCTTGAGATTCCACGGTCGTGGAACTCAAGAACTGCCCGTAATTTTAGGTTGTCGACGATTCTCTCTAACTCTCAGGGTCTAATCTGTTTGCGATCGATCTATCATCACCTATGCCACAACTATCAACCCTTCACCTTAGAATTGTTAAGGGTTTTTAGCCAATAACAGTCATATTGATATTAATTCAAGAATTAAAAGATAAAAGATGTAAACTTTCAAGAACTATCAATAATCTTCAAATGAGTCTCAAGATCACAATCAAGAACAAGTGGTTATCAAAAGATTCAAAACGGAGTAAACAATCACAACCCTAGGAAAGAAGAGAAACGGGATGTCAATCCGTTTCCAAATCAAACCTAAACAAGAAGAGAGATTTTCTTGCAAAATCTTCCAAGAACTTCGATCTTCCACAAATCCGAAGATCACAACAGCAACCTCCACTGAAGGTGCGTGTTTTGAGCAATTCTCCAATACGAACTTTGATCTCCAATGAGATCTCCCAAATACCTCTAAGACGAGGGTTTGTGCGTTGCTAAGCGATAATTGTCAGCGAGCCTTAAGCGGTGATGACGGAATCTCCTTTCTTCCGTCTTTTTATAATGCAGGGCAAGGTGTCGGCCCGGCCCGATCTTCAAAAGATCATGGCTTCGAAACATGGCGAAAAGATTCGCCAAGATCACGGTCGTGGAAGATTCCACGACCGTAATTCTAGGGCGTGGAAACAATTACGGTTAGTTCCACGGCCGTAGAATCCCCTGGAATGAACATCGAATTCTGACTCTGAATCCACGGCCGTAATTCTGAACGTGGTTTTGGATACGGCCGTATTTTAGGGCGTAATTTAGGGCAAGAACGTGATTCTTCCCTAAATTCGTGCATTCCTCAATCTAATACTCCAAATTGCTTCCAAAAAGTGTCCTCGATCTATGGACATATCAACTCAACTCTCCTTTGCTCGATTCCGTTCGGAAATAGCTCTAAATCACCTATAATCAACATAGAACTTGTGTAGACATCCATATCGACAATATAGGCAATACTAGCTCACATATGCATAAAGATCAATCAAAGACTATCAATATGAATCAAATACGTTTAGAAAACGTGCCTAAAATATCACAATATTTCATGCTAACAAATAACCCCATACTTAGCACTTGCTTGTCCCTAAGCAAGGTCTTTCAAAAATATTTAAAACAAGAGTTAGGATGAAATATGTGTATCTTCTTTTGATGAATGTGACTTCTAAAGAGTAGATCATTCTCAAACCTTGCTTCAATCGTTCATCAAACTTTCACACACTCAATCAAAGAGTAAAAAGTAAAGAGAGTTCATGAATCAATTTAACCTCTAAACAAGCATCATAACCTTCAAACTTTATCAAAATCAATCATAAGATGCTTTAATTTAGATCACCAAGTCATATAACATTCTTTTGATCTTAAGGACTTTCAAAGAAAAGGTCTAGAGTATGGAAGGGAAGGGAAAACTTTAAGGGGAAGTGGTGCATAAATCCGGGAAAGTGGACAACTACCTTCTTCTTCTTATGCGGTTCCCGCAACACTTCAACTTAGAGCTTCGCTCTCTTCTTTTCATTTTTCGACTTTACTTTTGGAGTTATGGATAGAGGTGCACAAAAACCGAAGCCTAGGAGATCGGCGTTTCTCAAATTTGCAAGAGATGCCTCAAACCCTTAGCGCACATACCATAATCCGCTAGGAATATCGCTCAATCCGACTTTGGCAAGACACAAACACCCGGCTATGTGAATGGTGCCGAGTTACTCATCGTCATGATTGACTTCCCCAAACCTATAATTTCTTTCTATTCAATTGATTGCAAATAATTGCTCTCATGGCCCTCCCACATCAAACATGCCTTTTTCATTCACTTTTCCAAGTTCCCGGATAGGTAAAGGAGGCTAATATTTCAATGAGGAGCTAGATGATTAAAGAAAGAGGAAAGAAAGTATCGAATTGCCTTAATCATTTCAACAAGAAGTATAGGAACTTATAATGTGATTTCAACTTCAATTTCTCAACATGATTTAGGTAACGTTTTCACATTATAAAACTTGCAAAAGGGGTAGAATTCATTCATTCAAATTCTTTTCGGTTTACCATCCTTTTAAGCATGCAATTGTCATCAAACTCAATTCGCAAGTAGTGATTATCATGGAAATCATCTCAATTCATTAGAAGCACAAAATTTTCAAAATTTTTCAATTTTTATGGGTTTTCAAAGTTCTTTTTCATGCAATGCAAAAATAAAACGTGTAACACATAGTGAACATGCAATGATAGTCTCGAAATGAAAGCAACATAGAGAGTAGAGTTATTACAAACTTTTAGTACATCCCAATCAAGAATTACAAAAACTTGTTCGCCCCTAGAGGTGTGTGCAAGTAAGTTTTAAATTTATAAAACTAGAATCAAGCAGCGAGCCCGCAGTGTACGGATCGAGGTAGCTAAGCAAGAATTCCAGAGTATCGAACACAGGGATTTGGGTGGGAACAAATTCGATTTCAGGTTATCAAGCAATAAATATGAGAGTTTTGCAAATATTGGGAAAACAACAATCCTAAAGATCCGGGTATTCAGTTGTGGCAACAGATTCAAGATATACTAATGATGTAAAGACAGAGTAGAGATATGCAAAGGTATACTAATGTAAGGTAATCGTACGGTTGAGGTTCCAAAAACCTTATGTAACTCACCTAAAAGATACTCCCTATACAGGTTGTTGAGGCTCAATATAGAAAGATTCTAAAGACGAGGATTTGTATCAAATACCCAAACTTATAACCCAAGGATCAAGACTAACTTAACCGATTGAGGTTGTTGAGGCTCACAATCGAGGTAGAGGTTGTTGAGGCTTCACTACCACCTAGAAAAAACAAGTCTAAACTAAGTTAAAGCAAATCTTTAACTTTGGATTGAAGTAAAAGCAGGCTCGTAAACTAGAGGGAAATTACGGTTGGATCTTGAGATTCCACGGTCGTGGAACTCAAGAACTGCCCGTAATTTTAGGTTGTCGACGATTCTCTCTAACTCTCAGGGTCTAATCTGTTTGCGATCGATCTATCATCACCTATGCCACAACTATCAACCCTTCACCTTAGAATTGTTAAGGGTTTTTAGCCAATAACAGTCATTTTGATATCAATTCAAGAATCAAAGAGTAAAAGATGAAAACTTTCAAGAACTATCAATAATCTTCAATTGAAACTCAAGGTCACAACAAATGTTTATCAAAGGATTCAAAACAAAGTAAACAATCACAACCTTAGGAGAGAAGAGAAACGGGATGTCAATCCGTTTTCAAATCAAACCTAAACAAGAAGAGAGATCTTCTTGCAAAATCTTCCAAGAACTTCGATCTTCCACCAATCCGAAGATCACAACAACAATCTCCACTAAAAGTGCGAGAGTTGAACAGCTCTCCGATGCGAACTTTGATCTCCAATGAGATCTCCCAAATACCTCTAAGATGAGGGTTTGTGCGTTGCTAAGTGTTGATCCTTAGCGTCGATGATTGTAAGCGGGGATAAGCGAGCATGTAAGCGAAGATGTAAGCGGTGATGACGGAATCTCCTTTCTTCCGTCTTTTTATAATGCAGGGCAAGGTGTCGGCCCGGCCCGATCTTCAAAAGATCATGGCTTCGAAACATGGCGAAAAGATTCGCCAAGATCACGGTCGTGGAAGATTCCACGACCGTAATTCTAGGGCGTGGAAACAATTACGGTTAGTTCCACGGCCGTAGAATCCCCTGGAATGAACATCGAATTCTGACTCTGAATCCACGGCCGTAATTCTGAACGTGGTTTTGGATACGGCCGTATTTTAGGGCGTAATTTAGGGCAAGAACGTGATTCTTCCCTAAATTCGTGCATTCCTCAATCTAATACTCCAAATTGCTTCCAAAAAGTGTCCTCGATCTATGGACATATCAACTCAACTCTCCTTTGCTCGATTCCGTTCGGAAATAGCTCTAAATCACCTATAATCAACATAGAACTTGTGTAGACATCCATATCGACAATATAGGCAATACTAGCTCACATATGCATAAAGATCAATCAAAGACTATCAATATGAATCAAATACGTTTAGAAAACGTGCCTAAAATATCACAATATTTCATGCTAACAAATAACCCCATACTTAGCACTTGCTTGTCCCTAAGCAAGGTCTTTCAAAAATATTTAAAACAAGAGTTAGGATGAAATATGTGTATCTTCTTTTGATGAATGTGACTTCTAAAGAGTAGATCATTCTCAAACCTTGCTTCAATCGTTCATCAAACTTTCACACACTCAATCAAAGAGTAAAAAGTAAAGAGAGTTCATGAATCAATTTAACCTCTAAACAAGCATCATAACCTTCAAACTTTATCAAAATCAATCATAAGATGCTTTAATTTAGATCACCAAGTCATATAACATTCTTTTGATCTTAAGGACTTTCAAAGAAAAGGTCTAGAGTATGGAAGGGAAGGGAAAACTTTAAGGGAGAGTGGTGCATAAATCCGGGAAAGTGGACAACTACCTTCTTCTTCTTTTGCGGTTTCCGCAACACTTCAACTTAGAGCTTCGCTCTCTTCTTTTCATTTTTCGACTTTACTTTTGGAGTTATGGATAGAGGTGCACAAAAACCGAAGCCTAGGAGATCGGCGTTTCTCAAATTTGCAAGAGATGCCTCAAACCCTTAGCGCACATACCATAATCCGCTAGGAATATCGCTCAATCCGACTTTGGCAAGACACAAACACCCGGCTATGTGAATGGTGCCGAGTTACTCATCGTCATGATTGACTTCCCCAAACCTATAATTTCTTTCTATTCAATTGATTGCAAATAATTGCTCTCATGGCCCTCCCACATCAAACATGCCTTTTTCATTCACTTTTCCAAGTTCCCGGATAGGTAAAGGAGGCTAATATTTCAATGAGGAGCTAGATGATTAAAGAAAGAGGAAAGAAAGTATCGAATTGCCTTAATCATTTCAACAAGAAGTATAGGAACTTATAATGTGATTTCAACTTCAATTTCTCAACATGATTTAGGTAACGTTTTCACATTATAAAACTTGCAAAAGGGGTAGAATTCATTCATTCAAATTCTTTTCGGTTTACCATCCTTTTAAGCATGCAATTGTCATCAAACTCAATTCGCAAGTAGTGATTATCATGGAAATCATCTCAATTCATTAGAAGCACAAAATTTTCAAAATTTTTCAATTTTTATGGGTTTTCAAAGTTCTTTTTCATGCAATGCAAAAATAAAACGTGTAACACATAGTGAACATGCAATGATAGTCTCGAAATGAAAGCAACATAGAGAGTAGAGTTATTACAAACTTTTAGTACATCCCACCCCATACTTAGGACGAACATTGTCCCTAATGTTCAAAAGAAAGAACAAAAGAAAGAAAAGAAAAAGAAACTCACAAGCGGTGGCGGGAATGTCTAAAACAAATGGTCATGCATCATCACTGCGGCGCCGGTGGAGGTGGAAATGGAGAGAAACTCGGATCATAGAACCGCCCAAACTGCTGGCGGTAGACGTCCCTCATCATGTGGTCAAGGTCGTCTAGGCATCCATCTCTAGCATCCGCCCGGATCTCTAGTGCTCCAACTCTCTCCGAAAGTCCGGTAGCCCAATCCGGCATCCTCTCATACCATCCCGGGGCGTGATCGTACCATGCGGGGGCATCGGCTGGTGCTGGCGGCGGCGGTGGTGGTGGTGCTGCTGGCTGCGTCGTGGACCAAGGAGGAGGTGTGTCGTACCAAGTGGGAGGAGTAGTCATCCACGTGGGCCTCTCACTCACGCTAGCGCGGCGAGATGACGAGCCTGAAGCTCTAGCTGGGCGTGGAGAGCGCCTAGGTACATCCGGGGCCGCCTCCGGCTGATCCGGAAACGTGCCGAACTCCTGCTCCGCTCCTCCACCACTCTCGTACTGCTCTCCCATCTCCTCCTCATCCTCAACCGGTGGCGGAACGTAAGGGGGAGCTACAAGCCTGTTCGCATGCATCGCAGCGAACGTCTCCTTCCAATTGTGGCGTCCCGCCACAATGGAATACTCTGGCAGCCACTCAATACCCCTACCCGTCCTACTCTCCCAAGGCATTCCCGTATAAGGCGGACCTCTATGTGTGGGGAAGATGAGTCCCCTAACCATAAAAGCATGTAGCCCTAATGGAACCGCCGGTATACGGGTGCAAGCTGAAAAATCTACACCAAACGACCTAGCAATGTGGGTCACTATCCTACCATATCCAATGTTCCCCTTCGATTTATTCTTGAGTTTACTCATCGTCGCCGCCAAAAGAGTAGCACAATCTGCGCGGCATCCATAAAGCATACTGTAAAGAAGGAATAGCTCATCCGTCTTGATCTTTTGGGGCGTCTCCGTCCTAGGAAAGAGACACTCCGAAAGAACACGGTGGGCTATCTTCAAGGCTAGATGGTACATCAATCTAGCCTTGGTATCAGCGGGTTGCCAACGGTCCTCGTCGGCGTAAATCATTGCCACTTCCGCCCAAAAATCCTTGGCGGAAACACCTCTAGGAAGTCGACCATTATAGGTCTCATGGAACCCGAAAATGGTCCCAAACTCAACAATGCTCAAGTGGTAGTCTCGATCCATAAGACGGAAGGAGACGGTCCTGTCAACGTGGCTGTGCTCAAAGGATGTCACAACCTCCCGGGTAATCTCCTCATAGGCGTCTTCACGAATGTTCGTGAAGACAAGCAATCCGGCTCTATCCAAGAGCCATGTGAGATCCTCAACTATGTTGAGAGGATGTAGATCCTCCAACAACAAATACCTAGGGCCAATCACTGCCCTCTTCTCTATCCTTTCAAATGCAGCTAGGTGGTTCTCATGTATGGTTGGGACGCTAGGGTGAGGTGGTGAAGATGGAGGTGAAGGTGAGGATGGTAGTGAGGGAGATGAGGGTGGTGGTGCCCTAGAGGTGGAGGGGTTGCCCTTTCGTTTCTTATTTTGGTTCCCTTTCTTCTCCTTTATCCTTCCTGAAACTCTCCTTACGAAATCCATTTTTCTCTGAAAATCACGGTCTGTTCTTCAGGTTCCACGGCCGTGGTTTACCCAGAGACCGTGATTCGTCTCAGAAATTCGTGAATCTCAGCAAATTCACCAACAATCACCACAACAAGCAGTCCTAATCTAATTCCTTCCAGTCTTTGTCAGTTCTTCCTAAAAATCTATAGCAAAAACGAACCAAATCCGCGAGAATCGAAGAGAAAGAAATAACCTCTTTTTCGGATTGAAAAATCCAAAATGCGTGTTTGTTGATCGATTTCCACTCGATTTGTTGCTTGGATCCTGTTCGTGGTTGGATTTGCTGCAGTTTAGGATGAAGAATCGTTGAAAACGATTAGGAAACGAAGAATTTGGAGTGGCTGCGGGTTTTCGGTTTCTAGGTCGTGGAATTTGGGAAATTTTGGTTAAGTGTGTGAAGAATGTGGGTTTTATAGTGGCCGGCAAAATTTCCAAAAATTACGGTCTGTCGGGGCATTCCACGGCCGTGGAAGTGTACGGAACCGTGGTTTTGATGATTTTTCACAGGCTTTTGAGAATTACGGCCACTGTAGCTATGACGACCGTAATTTAGACCGTGGAACCTTCTGTAAAGCTTCAAAGTCCAAATTTCGTCACTTTTCTTCGACATTATCCTTCCTTTCTCCTTTTCCATCGATCCTACAACCAAAAACACGAACATACCGGAGGAAATCGAGACAAAAATAAAGCGAAAACGTCTATTCTAAACTAAACTATGAATCGAAAACAAAAACGAGAATGCAATACCTTGGGTTGCCTCCCAAGGTCGGTAGCTAGACCAATCTTGCACTTATTCGAGTGCGGTAGGTGCAAACTCCTCAGCTTGGAGTTCCGGTGAGTACTTCTTGAGTAGTTGGCCGTTCACCTTAAAACTTCCGCTAGCTTCACCCCATACTTCAACTGCACCATGGGGAAAATACGCTTAATTAGAAAAGGTCCGGTCCAACGGGATTTTAACTTACCTGGAAAGAGGCGAAGTCTTGAATTGAAGAGGAGAACTTGATCTCCTTCTTTGAAGTCCTTTGGAATGATATGCTTATCATGCCAACGCTTTGCTCTTTCCTTGTAGATCTTAGCGTTTTCGTAGGCGTTCAAACGGAGTTCATCCAGCTCGTTGATGTCTAGGAGACGCTTCTCTCCCGCTTCTTTCATGCCGAAATTCAGCCATTTGATAGCCCAAAACGCTTTGTGCTCTAGCTCTACCGGCAATTGACAAGACTTCCCATACACAAGGTTGTATGGTGTGGTTCCTATGGGAGTCTTGTATGCAGTCCGGTACGCCCATAATGCATCATCTAGTTTCAAGGACCAATCCTTCCTAGTCCTTGAAACCGTCTTCTCTAGAATTCCCTTGATCTCCCTATTCGAGATCTCAACTTGTCCACTTGTTTGTGGATGATAAGGGGTAGCTATCTTGTGAGTAACCCCATACTTGGCTAGAAGAGCTTCAAAGCGACGGGCTATGAAGTGAGAACCTCCATCACTAATGATCGTCCTTGGCATCCCGAATCGCGGAAAGATGGTCTTGTTGAAGAACTTAACCACCACCATGGCATCATTTGTGGGAGAGGCAATTGCTTCTACCCATCTAGAAAAGTAGTCTACCGCCAATAGTATGTATTGGTTTCCACAAGAAGAAGGGAATGGTCCCATGAAATCGACTCCCCAAACGTCGAAAATCTCCACCACTTGGATGTTGTTGAGGGGCATCTCGTTCCTTCTAGAAATATTGCCTGTTCTTTGACAAGCATCGCAACAAGAAACAAAGGATTGCACATCTTTAAATAAAGTAGGCCAATAGAATCCAGATTGCAATACCTTTGCGCTAGTTTTGTTCGAACTAGCGTGTCCTCCACAAGGTAGTGAATGACAATGGCGGATGACACTTTGCATCTCATCTTCCGGCACACATCGCCGAATGATGCCATCCGGACCTCTCTTAAAGAGGAGAGGCTCGTTCCAATAGTATTCCCGGACGTCCTTGAAGAACTTCTTCCTTTGTGCGTATGACAGTCCGGGTGGTATCTCCTGACAAACCAAATAGTTAACAAAATCAGCAAACCATGGTTCGTTACCTTTGGAGACTACTTTGATGCACTCCTCTATGATATGTAGGTGTTCGTCCGGAAAGGAGTCATCAATGGGCAATTGGTCGTCCTCTAGATGTGTTAGACGACTTAAATGATCCGCAACAGAATTTTCCGAGCCTTTCTTGTCGCGGATCTCTAGATCGAATTCTTGTAGGAGAAGAATCCATCTAATCAGCCTTGGCTTCGCATCTTTCTTCGCAAGGAGGTACCGGATCGCAGCATGATCCGTGTAGACAATCACCTTTGCACCTACAAGATAAGAGTGAAACTTGTCAATAGCGTAGACAATGGCTAAAAATTCCTTCTCTGTAGTGGCGTAGTTGAGCTGAGCTTCGTCTAGCGTCTTGCTAGCGTAGTATATGGCGTGGGTTCGTCCTTCCTTTCGTTGCCCAAGAACAGCTCCAATGGCTACGTCACTAGCATCGCACATAATCTCGAAGGGGAGAGTCCAATCCGGGGGTTGGATAATAGGCGCTGAGATTAGAGCTTGTCGAATGGTGTTAAACGCATCCAAACATTCCTGCGAAAACTCAAAAACTGCATCCTTTATCAATAGATTAGTGAGAGGTTTTGATATCTTAGAAAAGTTCTTAATGAAACGTCTATAGAATCCAGCATGTCCTAGGAAACTTCTTATCCCTTTCACCGAAATTGGGGGAGGAAGTTTCTCTATGGTCTCTATCTTAGCCTTGTCTACCTCTATCCCTCTACTAGAGACTAAGTGACCTAACACGATTCCTTCCTTAACCATAAATTGACACTTCTCCCAATTAAGAACTAGGTTAGTGTCTTCACATCTTTGCAAAACAAGAGAAAGGTTAGAAAGACAATCGCTAAAAGAGGAACCGTAAACGGAGAAGTCGTCCATGAAGACTTCCATGATTTCCTCTACGTATTCGGAGAAGATGGCCATCATGCACCGTTGAAAGGTGGCTGGGGCGTTGCAAAGCCCGAACGGCATTCTCCTATAGGCGAACGTACCCCAAGGGCACGTGAATGTGGTCTTCTCTTGATCGTCCGGATGTATCGGAATCTGAAAGAAGCCACTATAACCGTCAAGGTAGCAAAAGTATGAATGTTGTGCTAACCTTTCAAGCATCTGGTCGATGAATGGCAATGGAAAGTGATCCTTCCGCGTTGCGTTGTTGAGCTTGCGGTAGTCTATACACATTCGCCATCCAGTCACGGTTCGGGTAGAAATGAGTTCGTTGTTCTTATTGGTGATGACCGTCATTCCTCCCTTCTTCGGAACTACTTGAACCGGGCTCACCCACTTGCTATCGGAGATAGGATAGATGATACCTGCATCAAGAAGTTTAAGAATTTCCTTCTTGACAACCTCCTTCATGGTCGGATTCAACCGCCTTTGAGGTTGTCTTGAAGTTCTAAAGTCCTCCTCCATTAGTATCTTATGCATGCATAGGGAGGGTTTAATTCCTACTAAGTCCTCAATAGTATAGCCTATGGCTTTTCTATGTTTCCTGAGGACAATCATGAGCTGTTCATGTTCATCTATGCTTAATTCGGAACTAACGATAACCGGCAAGGTAGAATTATATCCGAGAAAAGCGTACCTTAGATGAGTAGGAAGTGGTTTGAGTTCCATTGCTTTCGGGGCTTCCAATGATCCTTGAGGAGCTTCCGATGTTTCCTTAGAAGTTTCTAAGGATGTTGAATGGGTTGGAGAAGAATTAGAAGAAGTTGAAGAAGTATGCCGATCACCCTCTTCCACGGTCAAAATTACGGTCTCCTCTGGTGTTCCACGGCCGTAATATCCTCTGGAATGGAGGTTGATTTTGGTCGTGGAATCCACGGTCGTGGAATACAGAGTATGACCGTGGATTCTAGTATTCTCAGTCTCATCGTGGAGTTTCTCAAACTCCACTTCATGCATCTCTTCTTGTGCTTCCAAGGCTTCAATTTCCTCTTTGCACTCTTCTTCTTCTCCTTCATTGGTTAGACTCATAGTGATAACCTTTTGTAGAGGATCGTTAAAGAGAATCGCACTTACCTCCTCTCTAGATAAACCTTCTTCGTCTTGGACATCGTAGATATCCTCGTCAAAGATTGGCTCCTTCACTAGAGTGGATAGAACGAACTCCACTTTTTCTTCTCCAATGTCAAAAGCGAGTCTTCCATTCTTGCAATCGACCATGCAGCCGGAGTTGCAAGAAACGGTCTTCCGAGTATAATCGGGACCGGACTATCTGCAGGAATGTCAAGCACGACAAAATCGATGGGAACAAAGAATTTACCTAGCTTAACTGGGACGTCTTCTACAATGCCGACGGGACGAGTAATGGATCGATCCGCCATGTATAACGTCATCTTCACCGGTTTAGGGTCGCCTAAACCGATCTTCCTGCACAACGCAAGTGGTATGATGCTCACACTTGCTCCTAAGTCACATAAAGCGTCATATGTGACCTCTCCCACTCCAATGGGAATGCAAAATGACCCCGGATCTTTCAGCTTTGGGGGCATTTTCTCCTTCATCGTCTTGATGAGATCCGAAGAATCCGAACTCATCTTGACTTCACCGAAATCTTCTAATTTCCTCTTGTTAGAGAGAAGCTCCTTCAAGAACTTGCCATAAGCCGGCATACCTACAATAGCATCAATGAAGGGTATATTAATATGCAGCTTGCTCATGAGTTTTATGAACTTACCGAATTGTTTATCTAGGCGCGCTCGCGCTCTAGATTGAGGGAATGGTAGGGGAGGTTTGTAAGCTGGAGGAGGAACATAGACGTCTTCCTTCTCCTTCCCCTTTCCTTTGTCCTTCTCTACGGGGACTTCAACAAACGTAGGGTGCAGATCGGTGGTAGTTACTCCGCTCCTAGTTGTAATCGCCATTACCCTTCCCTTAGTGTTGTCCTCCATCTTTCCTGGAAGTTTCCCTTGATTTCTAGGGACTTCCTCCGCGTGGTTGAACAATTGGTTTTTCAAAACCTTTTGAGCTTTGTCAACCTTAGAAATTTGATCATCAACCTTGATGATGCGGTTCTCCAATCCTTGAAGCTTTCCCAAGATAGTTTCCAACATGGGATCGGGCTTCTCCTTTCCCGTATTGTTGCCTCCATTAGATGATTGCCCCTGGCTTTTCAAAGGAGTAGAGGAAGAGGAAGGTGGAGTTAGCGAATTGGAAGAGGAAGGATAGGAGTTACCGGAATTTTGTTGATTGGAGCGTCAATTGTTGTTGTTTGAACCCCGATTGTTGTTCCAATTGTTGTTGTTCCGGTTGTTGTTGTTTCCATTCCAATTGTTATTCCGGTTATTATTCCGGTTATTGTTGTTGCGGTTGGTGTTATCACCGTCGTTGTTGTTGCCCAAATAGCCAACATCCTTCTCTTGTTGTTTTGGGAAGTTGGTCTTGATAGCCTCCTTCAACTCCTTGATCTCATTGTTGAGGGAGAAAATCTGAGTTTGAGCTTCAAGTGTGAGCTTCGCTCCTTGCTCCACACGATTTCCCTCCACCTTCCGGTGGGAATATTTCTCTATGACTCTTGCTTGCTTTTCAATGAAGTCCCAAGCGTCTTCTTCTCTCATGTCCATGAACGTTCCACATGAGAGGGATTGGAGGTTGAATTGCGTTCCCGCATCCGGCCCCTTGTAGTAAATC
Organism: Fagopyrum esculentum; assembly: GCA_033239045.1. Taxonomy (NCBI): domain Eukaryota; kingdom Viridiplantae; phylum Streptophyta; class Magnoliopsida; order Caryophyllales; family Polygonaceae; genus Fagopyrum; species Fagopyrum esculentum. Next base: position 133,691,229 of record BSUD01000002.1, read on the forward strand.
TCCAGCAAGGCAAGCTTGGATATGCCATGATGAGGGCAATCCAAGAGCTAATCCTGAAACCTTTCCCAAGATTGAAACAAACTTTCGTTAGGTCTCATAGAAAAAGCATTGATCTTACCTCTAAGTTCCGCCGTTTTGGAAGGCGGAAAGAATTTGGTGAGAAACTCTGCGGAAAGGTCTTCCCACGTGTCTAGTTTCCCATTAGGAAGAGCTTGGTACCAAGATAACGCTTTCCCTTTCAAGGAGAAAAAGAAAGGTTTAAGTTTGTAGTTGTTGGTAGTAGCGCCCTTTGGTCTCATCGTCTCCATCATACACTCAAAGTTTTGCAAGTGTTGATGTGGAGATTCAGCGCTTGTACCGCCAAATTGGCTTTGGCGAACAAGAGTGATAACTTGAGGGTTGAAGCTAAACCCTTGCACATCTTCAGCATCAAAATTCACACCCAAGCGGCGTGGTTGTTGTGTTGGATCCATCCGCTGGCCAAGAGTTATTGGCTCATTATCCACACGTTCGACTCTCGCATTCCTTGGTGGGATGCGGCGATTAGTAGCTCCTTGTGGATTGAAGGGATTTATATTGATCGTGGGATCAATCTCTTCTAACGGTGGCATGGAAGAATCACTATCATCAGCGGATGAGTGGCTTTTTCTTCTAGACCTTGATCTCCTTCTCGAGGACTTCTTGCCTACCTTATCTTCAAGGTCGCTCATCTTTATCCTCATTTGGAAGATCATGTCTTGTAGACCGTTAACTTGAGATTGATGACGATCCATCTCATCCTGGCGGAGAGTCTTATTCCATCGGAGTTGAGCTTCCTTCTCCGCCAACTCCGTTTGAAGATCGCGTTCGTTCTCTTCAGCCATCTTCTTTTCCTTGCGCCTTTGTCTCAAGGTTTTCTCTAGCTCTTGATCAAGAGGTAAGAGATCTTCGGTGTTCCTAGACCTTCGCATGCACTCAAAGAAAAATCAAATAACGAGAGCAAGCTCCCAAGCTTGACAACCGGCTACCGGATTCGGCAGGAACCAAATCCCCGGCAACGGCGCCAAAAACTTGTTCGCCCCTAGAGGTGTGTGCAAAAAAGTTTTAAATTTATAAAACTAGAATCAAGCAAGCGAACCCGCAGTGTACGGATCGACGTAGTTAAGCAAGAATTCCAGAGTATCGAACACAGGGATTTGGGTGGAACGAATTCGAATGCAGGTTATCAAGCAAGTAAATATGGGAGTTTTGCAGATATTGGGAAAACAACAATCCTAAAGTTCCGGGTATCCAGTTGTGGCAATAGATTCAAGATATACTAATGATATAAAGACAGAGTAGAGATATGCAAAGGTATACTAATGTAAGGTAATCGTACGGTTGAGGTTCCAAAAACCTTATGTAACTCACCTAAAAGACACTCCCTATATAGGTTGTTGAGGCTCAATATAGAAAGATTCTAAAGACGAGGATTAGTATCAAATACCCAAACTTATAATCCAAGGATCAAGACTAACTTAACCGATTGAGGTTGTTGAGGCTCACAATCGAGGTAGAGGTTGTTGAGGCTTCACTACCACCTAGAAAAAACAAGTCTAAACTAAGTTAAAGCAAATCTTTAACTTTGGATTGAAGTAAAAGCAGGCTCGTAAACTAGAGGGAAATTACGGTTGGATCTTGAGATTCCACGGTCGTGGAACTCAAGAACTGCCCGTAATTTTAGGTTGTCGACGATTCTCTCTAACTCTCAGGGTCTAATCTGTTTGCGATCGATCTATCATCACCTATGCCACAACTATCAACCCTTCACCTTAGAATTGTTAAGGGTTTTTAGCCAATAACAGTCATATTGATATTAATTCAAGAATTAAAAGATAAAAGATGTAAACTTTCAAGAACTATCAATAATCTTCAAATGAGTCTCAAGATCACAATCAAGAACAAGTGGTTATCAAAAGATTCAAAACGGAGTAAACAATCACAACCCTAGGAAAGAAGAGAAACGGGATGTCAATCCGTTTCCAAATCAAACCTAAACAAGAAGAGAGATTTTCTTGCAAAATCTTCCAAGAACTTCGATCTTCCACAAATCCGAAGATCACAACAGCAACCTCCACTGAAGGTGCGTGTTTTGAGCAATTCTCCAATACGAACTTTGATCTCCAATGAGATCTCCCAAATACCTCTAAGACGAGGGTTTGTGCGTTGCTAAGCGATAATTGTCAGCGAGCCTTAAGCGGTGATGACGGAATCTCCTTTCTTCCGTCTTTTTATAATGCAGGGCAAGGTGTTGGCCCGGCCCGATCTTCAAAAGATCATGGCTTTGAAACATGGCGAAAAGATTCGCCAAGATCACGGTCGTGGAAGATTCCACGACCGTAATTCTAGGGCGTGGAAACAATTACGGTTAGTTCCACGGCCGTAGAATCCCCTGGAATGAACATCGAATTCTGACTCTGAATCCACGGCCGTAATTCTGAACGTGGTTTTGGATACGGCCGTATTTTAGGGCGTAATTTAGGGCAAGAACGTGATTCTTCCCTAAACTCGTGCATTCCTCAATCTAATACTCCAAATTGCTTCCAAAAAGTGTCCTCGATCTATGGACATATCAACTCAACTCTCCTTTGCTCGATTCCGTTCGGAAATAGCTCTAAATCACCTATAATCAACATAGAACTTGTGTAGACATCTATATCGACAATATAGGCAATACTAGCTCACATATGCATAAAGATCAATCAAAGACTATCAATATGAATCAAATACGTTTAGAAAACGTGCCTAAAATATCACAATATTTCATGCTAACACTAGCACCAAACTAAACAAATTTAGCTTATAAGCTAAATTTGAACGGAATAAAGAACATATATAATCTAAGGAAAACCCCACTTCTAAAACCCAAGTTAAAACCGTAAATATATATTCCGGGCAAATTGTATAACTTCATAAACCCAAGGTAAAACTCGTTTTCAAGGTTAACGTTAAAATCCTGTAATTTAATCCTTGAATCATAACCCGAAATTAATCCATCATGAGCATAATATATATGATATATATAAATAAAAATATAACTCAAGTAAATCTCAAATTTAAAACCCATAAATATATTTTCCGCCAATTAATACAATTTTATAAATATGGGACATTATTCGTAATTAATTCCTTGGGCCGTTTTTTATAATTAATTCCAGCAGGGGCATAATTGCATAAAACCTAAATCTGGGCCATTAACTGTAAATACAAAAGATGGGTTCGAATATGTAATTATACCATAACTGAGGGGGCCCGATTTTAATTTGGAAATTAGGGTAAAAGTGCATTGTCTTCAGCCGTTGAACAGGATTGCAAGGCGGCGGTTCTACAGGGGAGCAGAAAAAGGGCGAGGCAAAGGAGTATGCAGGCATCGGCGGCGTGGTTGCCGGTTCCAGAGGGCGAGGGGCAGGGGGAGAGGCCTCTCAAGCGGCTTCGTCGGCGGCCGCTAGCGAGGGCAACTCCGATGGCTTTCTAGGTTATACAGGGAGACGACGGAGAAGGCTGTTGCGGCTCTGTTTGATTCCAGCAGGGCGAAGACAGGGCAAGGCCGGTCCTCCGGCGACGACGGTGGCTACTGCAGCCTGTAGGGGAGCACTTCTCCGGTGAGGGCGAGGGTGGATGATTCAATGCTTCTCCCTGGGCGATTCTGTCCTTCTACAGCAACAACATGAAGACAAGAGAGGGAACTAGGGGTACAGTCACTTGCAATACCTATGATGATCTTCATATGCCTTGAATTGACCATGTTTGATACCTTAGGTGAAGAATCTTTTGTGAGGTACACAGAACTTGAATTAAGCTCAGAAATGCTTCTTCTTGAGCTGAGGGATGAAGGAAAGAGAGGAGCGTTTGAGGGAGCTCAGCAAAATAGGAGTAGGCATGAGATTGAGAGAGAGTGCAGGAGGGAGAACCGTCTCTCTTTTCTCGATCCAGAAAATGAAGGGGAGTAGCAGAGAGGAGGAAGATAGCCAGAGAGAAAGGGGAAGTGCAGGCTTGCAACAAAGAGAGAGAGACAAGAGAAGGTTGCACATCAGGGGACGAAGGATCGAGGGGTCGGGGAGCCAGCAGTCGGGTAGCCCTAGGAGTAGGGTGCTGAGCGGCCAGCTGTTCATCAGCCTGAGGAGAGAAGCCATAGAAAGAAGAAAAAGAGAAAAAGGAAAAAAAAGAAATAGAAGAAGAAAAAATTAATAAAAGGGTAGACTCATTTCCAAACGTTCGGAACAGAAAAATTCCGAGTCGGAATGACTTTCCGAACCTTTCCCAAAGTATACCAAAATAACATTATACTCGAGAAGGGTATTTTTACGCCGTAAAAATAATTTTTAAATAAAATACTTGAGCTAATAAAATATCGATAAAAGTAGGGAAAAAAAATCGAAACGCTCCCAAAAAAATGTGGCGTTACATTAGATCCCCCTAAAAACAAGTTTCGTCCCGAAACTTGCTATACGTCGAACTTCTCGGTCCATAAGGCCGAGGTATGAACTCTCAAACTAAGAAGGCTTAGACCTTCTAATCTATATACACAAACTGCTCAAACCACCATCGCAATATATATATATATATATATGAGGTCATAAAACACATTCCAGCACTGGGCACACACAACATATAACATCATACCTGGACACAACCAACTTAAGGGAAGAACTAAGTCTAACCCGTCGATTCTATCAAAGCTACTAGCTCGGGATAAACTCAACCAAAGATATTATCCTCCATCCTCTAGTTAGACTCATCGGTTCCTCATCTGTCACTAGATCATCATTACTGACAACATGTCTCGAGTCATGTAAGTACTCTTTATTGATACCCATGAAACACCAGGTGGCAACGCCAACTTGTAAGTCACTTCCCCAACTCGCGCTAAAGTCTCAAAAAGGTCCGATATATCGGAAACTCAACTTCCTTCTCGGGTCTTTCTTAATACAACATTTCCATTATTTTTCTTCTTTGCTTGCCTCTTTCAAAGAAGACCGAACTTCCAATTTACACCATTGACTTTGGTTCTTGCCAAACCAAACTCTCATGTTACGTTTCCTCACTTCTTGTCAACTCAACTTTAAGGTTACGTTTCTTCAACTTTTGAAGTAAGTTCCCAATAATGAAGGAAGTACTTTACCTCACACCGCTTCTACTAATAAGATGCGTATGCCATTACCTTTACATCGTTCCTCAATACTCGACGAAGACCTTGTCTTGGAGAATCACTTGCACACTTCAAACCCATCATCCCTCAAGGTAAATCAAAACAGTTGGTCCATTGAATCTCCTTTTAACTCTCAACAACTTTATCGTCAATTATTCGTCCCATTTCATACTTCTTTGTCATCCGGAGGTTACCATAAATGGTGTTATACAACTTCTCTCTTTTTCAAGAGTAGACCCAAAATATCTTATCGGGGCATCTGTAAGCCCATATGGAATAACTACACCTCGTAGTGACTTTGATTGGTCCAAAATGCCGTACTTGCAATATCTCAGACTCGAATTCTCAATTGGTAACAATCAGACCTTAAATCATTCTCATAAGAGACTACCGACGCTGGTAACCAATCGAGTAGATCATATATTCGTTGTAAGGAAAACTTGTCCTTTGACTCACGGTAATCGATGTTCAATTGGTGAGAATTGTTTGTCTTTTTCACAATAATTCTGGTGTTATCATAATAACTTCATATCATGAGTTTAAGATATATATCCATATAAACTTCAAATCAAGAGTTCAAGATAACTTCTGGTGTTCTCTATGGCAGTGTGTTGGCTCTAATGAACCTTTATCAACAAGTCCTTGCAATTGCTCCTTTTTGCATCCTCAATTCGAGTATCCTTACGGGTATCATTTATTGATGTCTTTTGTACGACGCCTTAGAAATGGGAGTTGAGCCCAAATCAATCTTAGCAGTAGAATTCACATTCCAATGCATTGGAATCCGTTCTATCTCGGGTTCTATCTTTTCTCTACCCATCACATATCGTAACAACCGACACCACCTAGTCCTAACACTTGACAAGTGGTCCACCCCGACCGGTTGGGATGACGTCCTTCAACAGGTGTATTGTTCCTTCTGTAGCTACAATTTCGATAGTCTTCTTTCCCAGATCCTTCATCTCCTGAACTCGTGGAACTGGCTCGAGTCTTCCGACTCTTGAAGCCTTGGTTAAACAATAATTCAACTTAATCCCTCTTCTCACTTCAAAGGAATGGCGATAGTAACCTCTTTTGATCTCACGTATGTGTTCAGTCACAAAGGTCTAACTACAAGGCTCAAGCATGCCATATGACAAATCGATACAATCTTCTTCGCTTCTTCTGACATTGCAGCATATGGGAGGAACTCCTCGTATTCTACATCAGCTCTCACACGACATACATCCTTTCTTCAAATAGGCATAGAAATTTATACTTCACTTTCTTATGTAACGTCAAACCGACCGTAGAGGCTCTAACATCAACTTTTCATGTACTCCTTGTACATCTCATATCGATATCAAGCTTCAAAACCTCAGTCTTCTCCTACTCTTGTTGGTTGCCTTATGTATCCCTTGGTATCCATGAGCAACTTCACAACCGTACTAGCATGCCTTTAGGCAAAATATCCCAACCACAATCACTGAAAGATCCATTCATTATTCCTCCAAGTACTAACATCATAACTCTAAGCTTGTAGTGTTGTCCTAATTTATGTCCTCCTTTTCGCGCCATAGCCACCATGACTCTTCCGTGTGAGTCTGAAACATCTTACTCAGCTTTTGCTTGCGAAAACATACCATTCAATTCATTAGCACAAACATACCATGCATCCTCAATATGCCACACACCCTCTTTATGTATTCCCCTTTACATACATCAACTATAGAATCCTCACTTTCTTCTTGGTTCTTCTAGTTTTCTTCACATTAATCAAACGAAAAATTTTGATCCGTGTCATTCCCCCATATCTCAGTCCATGACCTACGAAGGTCGCATAAGATCGTTACAATCTCCTTCTTGGAAGTCTTGTTATAAGTACTTGCTTGAACTCGTTCCACATTATTTAATTTAAAACAAATGCGCTCTGTTGACGTAGTTCCATACCATTGACATTGGTCCACCGCAAATGCTTTAAGCTCTTTTTGTTGATCCTTTGAATGCCCATAATCTTGTTTTCACATCCCCTTTATACTCACCAATAAACAACTCGCACCGCTTAACTTGTATTTGACCTTCTCTGAAGTCAACTAATTATTATTCTACTAAACTTCTCATGTTACCTTCTCATGAAGGCTACCCTCCTCGGGGTACTTTACCTTAAACTCCGTTAATTATTCCCCCGTTCCATGCTTTCTTCCTCTTCCATAAGGTAACCATACTCTTCTTTGATGTCTTTCAAGTTCACCTTTCCAAATATTATAGCCTTAGCTCACCCACATTCCTATTGGTTAAGTCTTTCGATCAAAGCTTCTTGTTTCCTCTTTCATCTTCTCAACCCATCATATATATGCACTTCCTTCTTCTTGGCGTTTCTTAGTCTTGTCGTTATAGTAGAAACCGGTCAACTCCACGTGAATTCCTACCACGCCCTTTTTCTCATAACCCTAGGAATGTTGACACTTCACTTATAGGTACCTCGTAAGCTTAACTTACGGTATCTTAATCTTTAGAAATAGTTTGATCACTCTTCTCGTCTTGACTCCAATGCTTAGGAGCGCCTATTGAAAACTCGTCTTAGTTAGAACACCACTTTTATTCCCGAGCGAAAATGTAGTCCTCTTTACTTGACTTGCATGTTTAGTTCATCGACACCGCACTTGGAAAATTTTTTAAGTTCGTTGTCTCTCGTTGCTTCATTTGGAACCACTTTCGCACCCTAATGTTACTCCCTTTTCTTGTATGGTCTCCATCTCGATTTCTCTTAAGTTATCTCGAGTTTTCTTTTACTTGGTTGTCCTCCTTTACATCATCTCTTCTCCTCTTCGACATCCTTTCAAAGGAATTCCGAGAAACGCCATGGTGTCGTCAGCATGAAATGCTCAACTTGATAGTTGAGTGTACTCATCCACGTATGAACGCCATCCCGAGTAAAACGACGTTGTCTTAAAGGTGATGATGTCATACTATCATCTTATCTAGTAGGTCTCATACATCTATGTGCTACTATATATAATAAGTATCCATATATCAGACTATATAAGTCCTATGTCCACATTACTACAAATATATGTAAAATCCGGAATTTTTATTCCGTCTATTTACGTTATAAAATAGATCTCGATCGGTTGACCCATATCCGTCTACTTAGTTAGACATATTATTATAGGATTTATCATTTTATGTAGATTCCTTCACATAAAATGATAGAATCTTTTATATAGTTTATCATTTTATGTAGATTACTTCCGCATAAAATGATAGAATTCTTAGCCGATCTTAAACTAAAATAAACTCCCTATCCGCCTAGTCCGTATATTTTTATATCGGCATCTTGTCCAGCCAGAAACTCACTAAATTAAGGAGCCCAGATGCAGCAATTTTAGCCCATCTGTTAACATATAATTTAGCCAACGCATCTAGCGCTAGCAGCCCAGTCCAGCGCCACTCCAGCCCAGCGCTGCTCCAGCCGCTGCCTTGTCCGCTCCAGCCCAGAAGCCGCCCAGCTGCCTCACGCGTCCAGCCCAGCAGCAGCAGCAACGTTGCCTTCAGCCCAACTCCGCTCAGCTGTTTCGCGTGTCCAGCCCAGAAGACCGCTGCTCCGCATTCTTCAGTTCCAGCCCAGCAGCAGCACAAACCCAGCCCAATCAGGAACACGCCAGCCAGTAGATACACACATTCCTTGCTGAACGTTGCTAGACACGTAACAGCCAAGATCTTGCAGATTCCTTCCACATAACTGCTGAATTAATAGGGGAAAGGGAATCCGTAACTGCCTAATTAACCCCACGCCAGTTGCACCTTCTGATCCCTTCCTTATACGCTGCACACATCCATTCAGATTCACGTATACACGCTCCAGCCCTCTGCTTCCATTCTGCGTTTCCTTTCTTCTGCACACACGCTCCAGCCTCTGCTTCCATTCTGCGTTCCTTTTCTTCTGCACACGTCCAGCCCGTTCCAGGCGTAGGAAGCACCCTGGGAGAAGCCAACATACCTCACGCCGCTTCTGCTCTAAGTGGTGAGTCTTCGTCCCTCTCCTCCCTTTCCTTCTTCCTCTTTCCGGATCTGAACGGGTCCAACGTGAATTAAAATAGGTTTCCGATTAGTTTAAGTGGAAGGTTATTGTATAATCTTTTGTGTGTATATTATTTCCGTAATGATAGATTGATGAGCTGCTGTATTTCGACCTTGAGCATAGTTAAAATAGTGATAAGTAGCTGCTGAATGTTATACATAAAATGATAGACATAAGGGCTGCTGTAAAATTGTATTTCATGCCTTCAGCTTTTGACCTATAAACTGCCTATCTTGTCGGCCATTTATTGAACGTTTAGATAAATATCCACCGTTGAATTTTGGATATGTTGTAGATGGATATATGTAGTTTAGCATATTAAAATTTGAGAAGAAATGAACGGTCGGATTGAAAGTTATGAGCTCCCGAAGTTATGTAGTTGAGCAGTTTAGTAAACTTAAGTTTTTGGCTAAGTATAGGAATTTTGAGTGAAGTAGCCAACTTTGTGAATTATTATAAAAATATTGGCGGAACAGTTTGGAGAAATTCTTTCTCCTAAGGTTAGTTAGAACCTCATAGATGATCTAGAGATTTAATTCGGAATTTTTATAAGGTGTTAAGAATTTTATATTTAGAGCCGAAGTTAAACCTTTACGATTCTTCCGGAAAATAGAAACATAGGAAAAATGTCAGTTTGGAACCAAATAAAATTTTAGGAGTTAGAATATAAATTTAGAACCTCAAATAGGAGTTTAGACATGAATTTTAAGGTTTTCGAGAAAATCGGAACCAAGGGTAAAATGGTCATTTTACCCTAAAACTAATAATGTAACTAGTACGTCTTAATACCTTATTTGATCTTAGAAGTTTTAGACTTCTATCTACGTGAGAGTGTGCTAATACACTTATCGCCTTTGACAGGCAACTGAGTGGTTACAGTTTACAAAGCGAGTGGTTTATAATGAGTCGAGCGTTATAACAGGTAAGTCCTTTGGGCTTACTTAGCTGACTTCTAAATATGAGTATAAATGATGACGGTGGTGTGTGATTGACATGTTAGAGAGATAGGTTGTGATATATAATTACCGACCTATATTTTGGCCTAAGAGTAACGGGCGGTGGCATTCTGCTTAGTAGTTGGCTGGCGCTGGGGGTTTCTTTCGGGACTAGTCCATACATGGTTTGTAGTGATGCTACCAATGGAAGTCAGCTAGACCTACACCAGTTGGATAAGAAACGGAGGCGAGAACTAATAATAATTCTCGTGCCACAACTTAAATTGAATAATGTGAATCACTTAAATAATAGATAATAATTGGTTGAGTGCCAGCATGATGTTTGTTTATTTTTGTTTCTGCGTGTGTGTGTGCTGTTATCATTTTGCTTATATTTGGATAGTTAGCTAACTGTTGATATGTTGTTTAGACTTGACACAGGTTAGAGCAGATGCCGAGTGATCCAGATGGTAGTGGTCAGCCGGGGTGTCGTACTTTAGGACGTTTTACAGTTTCTGCATTTGTGGGTTTTACAGTTGAACATTGTTTCCTTTCGTACTTTGTTATATTCTGTTTTCCGGCTGTAGTCGATCTGGTCACATCCATGCATTATTAAGAATTATTTTATAATTTCTGATTTTTCTTATCTGTGCCTTGTTGTAAGATCTCGTTAAGTTGTTGTCAAACTAAGATCGGGACCCACTGTGCGGTCCTAACCAGTAACTCCCTAAGTTATAAAATTTGGGGTGTTACAACATGGTATCAGAGCTCTAGGTTGGCAACAATGGCACTTGAATCTTCTAAAAAGGTCATATAAGTAAATAAACAGAACCCGAAAAAGGTCTGAGTTTTCCAAAGAAAATTTTTGGTTTTAAAATGCATAAAGAGTCGGGTTGGGATAGAAAGTACGGATGACCACCACTACCTCTGCGGATCTCGGTAATCTTAGAATAATTATAGACTTGTACTGTTATGATAGATTAGCTAGTTTATAACTGTAGTTATTACTATTCGTGCCGATGGCACGTACTAGGGCTGCACAAGTGACTGGCCGAGGTAGGGGTCGTCCCCCCCTTCCCCCAGTCAGACAGGATCGAGCTGATAGCACCCCTACTGTTAGAGGGCGTGGTCGTGGGGGTAGACCTCCACTAGGGAGAGGTCGATGACGAGTTCCTCGAGATGACCCACCTGCAGCAAGCGTACCAGAGGTTGCTGTAGAAGAAGTAGCTGAGAGTGTAGGCCCCGAGGTCAGGCCTGAGACCGCCGCTAGGTCTGGAGCGCAAGGAGCTCGTTCTACTGAGTCGGGACATGTTTCTATTGGAGCCTCGGAGTATAGGGAGTTCATAGCCTATGTTGAGCGCAGGGAGGAAGCTGCCAGAGTTGAGAGGCTTACTCAGGTACCACCAGCGGTACCGGCTAGATCAGCTCAGGTGACACAGGGAGTGTCTCAGGTGCCGGCTGTATCTGAGAGGAGGGCTGATGTTGATAGAGCACCTACTGGGTTCAGAGCACCGAGACCTGATGAGTGGTTGAAGGCTTTCAACTCTCAGAAGGTCCCCTCATTCAGCGGAGAGATAGGCCTAGAGGTGGAGCACTGGATAGGGAAGATTGAGACTGCTTTGGAGGCAATACGTTGTCCCGTGGATCGACAGGTAGATTTGATACAGACCTGTTTCACAGATGATGCCCATTCATGGTGGCGTACCATTCGTGGCCGAGTCACCAGCTGGGAGTAGATGAGGAACATTGTTAGAGACAGGTACTGTCCAGTTTCACTGAGGAGAGAGAGATTCCAGGATTTCATTGAGGCGGGATTTGAAGATATCCCGATTGCTACAGCTATAAAGAAATTTCAGAAGGAACTGACCTTGCTTGGACCATCTGCACCTCCAGAAGAGCAGCATGTGTACCTTTTCTCCAGGAGGTTGAGAGAGAGTACCCGATCCTACCTGGCTGGATTCCGCTGTGAGACCTTGTCTGATTATCCGGATAGGGCCTCTGCTTATGAGAGAGATAGGCCAGCTTCTAGGAAAGCAGCTCAGTCTAGTGGGCCGGATAAGCGGCAGAGGACAGGACATGCTGGTAGCAGTGCAGCAGTAGCAGGTTATGGTCGAGGACAGACTCAGGGGAGGTCCAGCTACCACTCTACAGTTTGGACTCCCGGTGGAGATCGACAGTGCTTTAATTATGGTGGCCGTGATCACATTAAGACGGACTGCCCGAAACCACCGGTCACTTGCTTCACTTGTGGGAAGCCGGGACACAGGGCTACTTTTTGCCGTCAGGGCAAGGCTTCTTCTCAGCAGGGATCTTCTCCTGCAGGTGCTGAGAAGAGTGTACAGAGACCCCCTCAGTACCGAGCTCCGAGTCAGCAGCAGCAGCAGTACCGGGCTCCAGGACATCCTACTTCATACAGTACTGCACAGGGATCAGGTCGTGGCAGAGGACGTGGTAGTACCACTAACACCAGAGGAGGACCATCGAGAGTGTTCGAGCTGAGGAACACTGAGCAGCCTGCAGCACCTGCGACCACAGGTACTACTTGGATTCATGACTTACCTGTGCGCGTTTTATTTGATACGGGTGCCACACACTCCTTTATATCAGATGCATGTGTAGATAGGTTGTCCTTAGCTACAGTAGAGGGTGTACCTTTTGTGGTTGGGTTACCAGATGGGGGTAAGGTTAGAGGATCTCGAGAGATTTATGACTGCCCTATTCACCTGGGAGGCCGGATTTGGTTAGTAAATTTTCTAGTCATGCCCTTAGCACATGAGGACGTGATATTAGGGATAGATTGGATGACTAGACATGGAGCCGTCTTGGATATTGGTAGGAGGACTGTGACTGTCGCCACGGAGGAAGGCCACAGAGTGATATTCCGAGGTTGGGACCTCGGAAAGTCCGGCACAGTTATCAGCGCAGTGAGAGCAGCCAGATTGATAGCACAGGGTTGCGAGGCCTTCTGGTGTTATGCCATGAAGGAGCGCAAGAGCCTGACAGTAGAGGAGATACCAGTCGCATGCGAGTTTGCAGAGGTCTTCAGGGACGACTTACCAGGGCTACCTCCACAAAGGAGTGTGGACTTTAGCATCGAGTTAGAGCCGGGCACGAGACCGATCTCGAAGGCCCCGTACCGCATGGCCCCGATAGAGCTGCTTGAGCTGAAGAAGCAGTTAGAGGAGTTAGTAGAGAAGGGCTTCATACGCCCTAGCGTTTCCCCCTGGGGCGCACCAGTATTGTTTGTGAGGAAGAAGGATGGATCGATGAGACTGTGTATCGACTACAGGGAGTTGAACAAGGTCACCATCAAGAATAAGTACCCACTGCCTCGCATAGATGATCTACTGGACCAGCTGCATGGAGCGTCAGTGTTCTCGAGGATAGATTTGAGATCGGGTTATCACCAGCTGAGGGTGAGAGATCAGGACATACCTAAGACGGCATTCCGGACTAGGTATGGTCATTATGAGTTTGTAGTGATGCCATTCGGGCTCACTAATGCGCCAGCAGTATTTATGGAGTTGATGAATGGGATTTTCATCGACTTCTTAGACCAGTTTGTAGTGGTCTTCATCGACGACATTCTAGTTTACTCTAGAAGTCGAGAGGAGCATGCCGGACACTTGAGGACAGTGTTGCAGATTCTACAGGATAGTCAGCTATATGCTAAACTATCCAAGTGTGAGTTCTGGATGTCAGAGGTGGCGTTCCTAGGCCATGTAGTGACTGCTGAGGGGATTAAGGTCGACCCAGCGAAGATTGAGTCAGTGTCCTCTTGGCAACCTCCGAAGAATGTTAAGTAGGTTCGCAGCTTCCTTGGATTAGCAGGTTATTACCGTCGGTTTGTGGAAGGGTTTTCCCTGATCGCCCGACCACTTACTTCTCTCCTAAGGAAGACTACTCGGTTTGTCTGGTCTGAGCCATGTCAGTAGAGTTTTGAGGAGCTGAAGAGGAGATTGACGTCTGCTCCGATCTTAGCACAGCCTGAGGGTACAGAGGACTTTGTAGTGTACAGTGACGCATCCAAGCTGGGCTTGGGGTGTGTCTTGATGCAGAGGGGTAAGGTCATAGCGTATGCGTCTCGACAGCTGAAGACGTATGAGGAGAACTACCCCACTCACGACCTAGAGTTAGCTGCTGTAGTACATGCTCTTAAGATCTGGCGTCATTATCTCTATGGAGCGACTTGTCAGATCTTCACAGACCATAAGAGTCTGAAGTACATATTCACTCAACGGGAGTTGAATAACCGCCAGAGGCGGTGGCTAGAGTTGATCAAGGATTTTGACCTTGAAATTCTTTACCACCCCGGAAAGGCGAATGTAGTTGCTGACGCTTTGAGTCGGAAGACGCTTCAGGAGAAGGCGATAGCTCGGTTGACAGTACAGCCACAGTTACAGAGAGACTTAGCTTGGTTGGTGGTAGAGATCCAGTTTCCCGATACAGCTCATCAGTTAGCCGCCTTAGAGTTACTTCCTGACCTGTTGGGTGAGATCCGACAGAAGCAGGAGACCTGTCCGACTTTGACCCGGATCCGAGATCGGATGTCACGAGATGAGGCACCTCAGTTCACTATCGGTGCCGATGGAGTGATGAGATGACAGGACCGTGTCTGTGTGCCATCAGACAGTGAGCTGAGACAGAGGATACTAGGTGAGGCTCATGCTACCCCTTACTCCGTACATCCAGGAGCGAGTAAGATGTATAAGGACGTAAGACGTTCCTTCTGGTGGGGTGGTTTGAAGCCTGATGTGGCCCGATATGTAGCCCAGTGTGCGACCTGTCAGTAGGTCAAGATTGAGCATCGTAGATCCGGAGGAGAGCTACACCCACTTGCAGTACCACATTGGAAGTGGGAAGACATTTCTATGGATTTCGTCACCGGATTGAGGCTCAGCAGAGGTTTTGATGCCATTTGGGTAGTATAGACCGTCTGACGAAGACCGCACATTTCATTCCGATTAAGGAAACGTTGCCGGTAAGTCGTCTAGCAGAGGAGTTCACCAGACACATCATGAGACTCCACGGAGTACTGAGGACTATCGTCTCCGACAGGGATGGACGTTTGACCTCAAGGTTTTGGCAACAGGTACATACTGCTCTGGGGACGAGTCTTCACTTTACCACTGCCTACCATCCACAGACAGACGGTCAATCCGAGAGGACCATTCAGACTTTAGAGGACATATTGCGGGCATGTGTGCTAGATTGGGGACAGGTATGGCCAGATACCTCCCACTAGTAGAGTTTTCATATAATAACAGCTGGCATGCGTCTATTGGGATGGCACCTTATGAGGCTTTGTACGGGGGGAGATGTCGTACACCGCTATGTTGGGATGAGCCTAGCAAGGCTGATGGAGTAGTACCAGATCAGATACAGGACGACATCGCCCGGATTGCCTTAGTCCTGGAGAGGATGTTAGCAGCTCAGAGTCGTCAGAAGTCCTACGCCGACAAAAGGCGTCGACCTTTGGAGTTTAGAGTAGGTACACAGGTGTGGTTGAGAGTGTCACCTACGAGAGGAGTTAGACGTTTCGGCATTAAGGGGAAGCTGAGTCCCCGGTATGTCGGTCCATTTGAGATCGTAGAGAGAGTCGGAGAGGTTGCCTACCGACTAGCACTGCCACCGAGATTGGAGGGAGTACACCCGGTTTTTCATGTATCTTAGCTGCGAGAGTACATACCGGATCCTAGACACGTCATCAGTCACGAGGATCTAATAGTTGAGCCAGACCACACTTTTGTGGAGTATCCAGTAGCCGTCCTAGAGCGTAGCATTAGCCGCCTGCGTTCTAAGGAGATACCGATGCTGAGGCTTCAGTGGTCTAGACGAGGAGTTGATGAGGCTACCTGGGAGACAGAGGAGAGTATTAGACGTAATTACCCTGAGTTCTTTGCGGAGTTACCCGCTACCTCAGTACCGACGGGTTAGTACTAAGACGAGACCTTATATGACTTCTGTGATTATATGTTTAAATAATTGTTTATGTCTATGTGCTTGATGACGTGAGTAGTTGCTTGCTAGAATATATTTCTCGAAGGGAAATGTATGGGGTAGGTATCTTATTCCAAGTTTCGGGACAAAACTTATTTTAAGGGGGTACTGATGTAAAATCCGGAATTTTTATTCCGTCTATTTACGTTATAAAATAGATCTCGATCAGTTGACCCATATCCGTCTACTTAGTTAGACATATTATTATAGGATTTATCATTTTATGTATATTCCTTCACATAAAATGATAGAATCTTTTATATAGTTTATCATTTTATGTAGATTACTTCCGCATAAAATGATAGAATTCTGAGCCGATCTTAAACTAAAATAAACTCCCTATCCGCCTAGTCCGTATATTTTGTATCGGGATCTTGTCCAGCCAGAAACTCACTAAATTAAGGAGCCCAGATGCAGCCATTTTAGCCTATCTGTTAACATATAATTTAGCCAACGGATCCAGCGCCAACAGCCCAGTCCAGCGCCACTCCAGCCCAGCGCTGCTCCAGCCGCTGTCTTGTCCACTCCAGCCCAGCGCTGCTCCAGCCGCCTAGTCCGTATATTTTATATAGCTGCCTCACGCGTCCAGCCCAGCAGCAGCAGCGTTGCCTTCAGCCCAGCTCCGCTCAGCTGTTTCGCGTGTCCAGCCCAGAAGACCGCTGCTCCGCATTCTTCAGTTCCAGCCCAGCAGCAGCACAAACCCAGCCCAATCAGGAACACGCCAGACAGTAGATACACACATTCCTTGCTGAACGTTGCTAGACACGTAACAACTAAGATCTTGCAGATTCCTTCCACATAACTGTTGCATTAATAGGGGAAAGGGAATCCGTAACTGCCTAATTAACCCCACGCCAGTTGCACCTTCTGATCCCTTCCTTATACGCTGCACACATCCGTTCAGATTCACGTATACACGCTCCAGCCCTCTGCTTCCATTCTGCGTTTCCTTTCTTCTACACACACGCTCCAGCCTCTGCTTCCATTCTGCGTTCCTTTTCTTCTGCACACGTCCAGCCCGTTCCAGGCGTAGGAAGCACCCTGGGAGAAGCCAATGTACCTCACGCCGCTTCTGCTCTAAGTGGTGAGTCTTCGTCCCTCTCCTCCCTTTCCTTCTTCCTCTTTCCGGATCTGAACGGGTCCAACGTGCAGAGGCAGTGGGATCAACCAGCAGGTTCGGTTTTGGTACAGATCGGAACCAACAACAAATTAACCTTCTAGCTGCAAACCGGTAAGAGCCTATACTTGAATTAAAATAGGTTTCCGATTAGTTTAAGTGGAAGGTTATTGTATAATCTTTTGTGTGTATATTATTTCCGTAATGATAGATTGATGAGCTGCTGTATTTCGACCTTGAGCATAGTTAAAATAGTGATAAGTAGCTGCTGAAAGTTATACATAAAATGATAGACATAAGGGCTGCTGTAAAATTGTATTTCATGCCTTCAGCTTTTGACCTATAAACTGCCTATCTTGTCGGCCAATTATTGAACGTTTAGATAAAGATCCACCGTTGAATTTTGGATATGTTGTAGATGGATATATGTAGTTTAGCATATTAAAATTTTAGAAGGAATTAACGGTCGGATTGAAAGTTATGAGCTCCCGAAGTTAGGTAGTTGAGCAGTTTGGTAAACTTAAGTTTTTTGTTAAGTATAGAAATTTTGAGTGAAGTAGCCAACTTTGTGAATTATTATAAAAATATTGGCTGAACAGTTTGGAGAAATTCTTTCTCCTAAGGTTAGATAGAACCTTGTTAGCATGAAATATTGTGATATTTTAGGCACGTTTTATAACCGTATTTGATTCATATCGATAGTCTTTGATTAAGCTTTTTGCATATATGAGCTAGTATTGCCTATATTTTCGATATGGATGTCTACACGAGTTCTATGTTGATTATAGGTGATTTGGAGCTATTTCCGAACGAAATCGAGCAAAGGAAAGTTGAGTTGATGTACCTCTAGATCAAGGACACCTTTTGGAAGCAATTTGGAGTATTAGATTGAGGAATGCACGAATGAAGGCAAGAATCACGGTTTTACCCTAAATTACGGCCGTGGATTGTGAGTCAGAATTCGATGTTCATTCCAGAGGATATTACGGCCGTGGAAGTTACCCGTGTTTGTTTCCACGCCTCAAAATTACGGTCGTGGAATCTTCCACGACCGTGATCTTGGCGAATCCTTTCGCCACATTTCGAAGCCATGATCTTTTAAAGATCGGGCCGGGCCGACATCTTGCCCTGCATTATAAAAAGGACGGATGAAGCAAGATTCCGTCACCTCGCTACCTCGCTACCTCGCTACCTCGATACCTCGCTACCTCGCTACCTCGCTTACGACCTTTCAACCCTAAGTTTAGTGGCAAAAACGCAAGTTTAGCAACACACAAATCCTCATCCTTGGAGGTGATTTTGGGGATCTCATTGAAGTCCTAAAGTTCGTATTGGAGAATTGCTGTTTGTGATCTTCGGGTGGAAGATCGAAGTTCTTGGAGAATTTTGCAAGAAGATTCCTCTTCTTGCTTAGGTTTGATTTAGGATCGGATTGACATCCCGTTTCCTTTCCTTCCTAAGATTGTGATTGCTTATTCCGTTTCGAATCTTTTGATAAACACTTGTTCTTGACTGCGATTCTGAGATTCAATTGAAGATTGTTGATAGTTCTTGAAAGTTTCCATCTTTTATCTTTTAAATCTTGAATTAATATCAATATGATGGTTATTGGCTAAAAACCCTTAACAATTCTAAGGTGAAGGGTTGATAGTTGTGGCTTAGATGATGATAGATCGATCGCAAACAGATTAGACCCTGAGAGTTAGAGAATTGTCGCCGATAAACCCTAAATTAAGGGCTGTTCTTGAGATCCACGACCGTGGAATCTCAAGATCCAACCGTAATTTCCTAAGTTTACGAGCCTGCTTTTACCTTGATTCAAAGTTAAAGATTTGCTTTAGCTTAGTTTAGACTTGTCTTTTCTAGGTGGTAGTGAAGCCTCAACAACCTCTACCTCGATTGTGAGTGTCACAACCTCAATCGGATAAGTTAGTCTTGACCTTTAGATTATAGGTTTGGGTATTTGACACTAATCCTTGCCTTTAGAACCTTTCTATATTGAGCCTCAACAACCTGTATAAGGAATGTCTTTTAGGTGAGTTACAAAAGGTGTTTGGAACCTCAACCGTACGATTACCTTACATTAGTATACCTTTGCATACCTTTACTCTGTCTTTATATCATTAGTATATCTTGAATCTGTTGCTACAACTGAATACCCGGATCTTTAGGATTGTTGTTTTCCCAATATTTGCAAAACTCCCATATTTATTGCTTGATAGCTTGAAATCGAATTTGTTCCCACCCAAATCCCTGTGTTCGATACTCTGGAATTCTTGCTTAGCTACCTCGATCCGTACACTGCGGGTTCGCTGCTTGATTCTAGTTTTATAAATTTAAAGCTTATTTGCACACACCTCTAGGGGCGAACAAGTTTTTGGCGCCGTTGCCGGGGATTTGGTTTCGGCCGAATTCGGTAACCGGTTGTCAAGCTTGGGAGCTTGCTCTCGTTATTTGATTCTTCTTGAGTGCATGCGCAGGTCTAGGAACACCGAAGATCTCTTACCTCTTGATCAAGAGGTAGAGAAAACCTTGAGACAAAGACGCAAGGAAAAGAGGATGGCTCAAGAGAACGAAAGCGATCTTCAAACTAAGTTGGCGGAGAAGGAAGCTCAACTCCGATGGAATGAGACTTTCCTCCAAGACGAAATGGATCGTCATCAAACTCAAGTTAACGGTCTACAAGACGTGATCGCCCAAATGACGATAAAGATGAGCGATCTTGAAAATAAGATGGGGAAGAAGTCCTCGAGAAGAAGGACAAGGTCTAGAAGAAGAAGCCACTCATCCGCTGATGATAGTGATTCTTCCATGCCTCCGCTAGAAGAGATCGATCCCACGATCAATATAAATCCTTTCAATCAACAAGGAGCTGCTAACCGCCGCATTCCACCTAGGAATGTGAGGGTCGAACGTGTGGAAAATGAGCCAAGAACTCTTGGCCAGCGGATGGATCCAACACAACAACCACGCCGCTTAGGTGTGAACTTTGATGCTGAAGATGTACAAGGGTTTAGCTTCAACCCTCAAGTTATCACTCTTGTCCGCCAAAGTCAGTTTGGCGGTACAAGCGCTGAATCTCCACACCAACACTTGCAAAACTTTGAGTGTATGATGGAGACAATGAGGCCGAAGAGCGCTACTACCAACAGCTATAAGCTCAAACCTTTCTTTTTCTCTTTGAAAGGGAAAGCGCTATCTTGGTACCAAGCTCTTCCTAGTGGAAAGCTAGAGACGTGGGAAGACCTCTCCGCAGAGTTTCTCACCAAGTTCTTTCCGCCCTCCAAAACGGCGGAACTTAGAGGTAAGATTAATGCTTTTTCTATGAGACCTAACGAAAGTTTGTTTCAATCTTGGGAAAGGTTTCAGGATTTGCTCTTGGATTGCCCTCATCACGGCATATCCAAACTTGCCTTGCTGGAAATTTACTACAAGGGGCTGGATGCGGGAACGCAATTCAACCTCCAATCCCTCTCATGTGGAACGTTCATGGACATGAGGGAAGATGACGCTTGGGACTTCATTGAGAAGCAAGCAAGAGTCATAGAGAAGTATTCCCACCGGAAAGTGGAGGGAAATCGTGTGGAGCAAGGAGCGAAGCTCACACATGAAGCTCAAAATCAGATTTTCTCCCTCAACAATGAAATCAAAGAGTTGAAGGAGACTATCAAGACCAACTTCCCAAAGCAACAAGAGAAGGATGTTGGCTATTTGGGCAACAACAATGGCGGTGACAACACCAACCGCAACAACAATAACCGGAACAATAACCGGAACAACAATTGGAATGGAAACAACAACAACCGGAATAACAACAATTGGAACAACAATCGGGGTTCGAACAACAACAATTGGCGCTCCAATCAACAAAATTCCGGTAACTCCTATCCTTCCAATTCCAATTCACTAACTCCACCCTCTTCTTCCTCTACTCCTTTGAAAAGCCAGGGGCAATCATCAAATGGAGGAAACAATACGGGAAAGGAAAAGCCGGATCCCATGTTGGAAACGATCTTGGGAAAGCTTCAAGGGTTGGAGAATCGCATCATCAAGGTTGATGATCAAATTTCTAAGGTTGACAAAGCTCAAAAGGTTTTGGAAAATCAAATGTTCAACCATGCGGAGGAAGTTCCTAGAAATCAAGGGAAACTTCCAGGAAAAACGGAGGACAACCCTAAGGGAAGGGTAATGGCGATTACAACTAGGAGCGGAGTGACTACCACCGATCCGCAGCCTACGTTTGTTGAAGTCCCCGTAGAGAAAGGCAAAGAAAAGGGGAAGGAGAAGGAGGACGTCTATGTTCCCCCTCCAGCTTTCAAACCTCCCCTACCGTTCTCTCAATCTAGAGCGCGAGCGCGCCTAGACAAGCAATTCGGTAAGTTCATAGAACTCATGAGCAAACTGCATATTAATATACCTTTCATTGATGCTATTGTAGGTATGCCGGCTTATGGCAAGTTCTTGAAGGAGCTCCTCTCTAACAAGAGGAAGCTAGAAGATTTTGGAGAGGTCAAGATGAGTTCGGATTCTTCGGACCTCATCAAGACTATGAAGGAGAAAATGTCCCCAAAGCTGAAAGATCCGGGGTCATTTTGCATTCCCATTGGAGTGGGAGAGGTCACATATGACGCTTTATGTGACTTGGGAGCAAGTGTGAGCATTATACCACTTGCATTGTGCAGGAAGATCGGTTTAGGCGACCCTAAACCAGTGAAAATGACGTTATACATGGCGGATCGATCCATTACTCGTCCCGTCGGCATTGTAGAAGACGTCCCGGTCAAGCTAGGCAAGTTCTTTGTCCCCATTGATTTTGTGCTTGACATTCCTGCAGATAGTCCGGTCCCGATCATACTCGGAAGACCGTTTCTTGCAACTTCCGGCTGCATGGTCGATTGCAAGAATGGGAGACTCGCTTTTGACATTGGGGAAGAGAAAGTAGAGTTCGTTCTTTCCACTCTAGTGAAGGAGCCAATCTTTGATGAGGATATTTACAATGTCCAAGACGAAGAAGGTCTATCTAGGGAGGAGGTAAGTGCGATTCTCTTTAACGACCCTTTGCAAAAGGTTATTACTATGAGTCTAACCGATGTAGGAGAAGAAGAAGAGTGCAAAGAGGAAATTGAAGCCTTAGAAGCACAAGAAGAGATACATGAAGTGGAGTTTGAGAAACTCCACGATGAGGCTGAGAATACAAGATTCCACGGCCATACTCTGTATTCCACGGCCGTGGATTCCACAACCAAATTCGACCTCCATTCTAGAGGATATTACGGCCGTGGAAAACCAGAGGAAACCGTGATTTTGACCGTGAAAAATGGTGATCGGCACACTTCTTCAACTTCTCCTAACTCTTCTCCAAACCATTCAACATCCTTAGAAACTTCTAAGGAAACATCGGAAGCTCCTCAAGGATCATTGGAAGCTCCAAAAGCAATGGAACTTAAACCACTTCCTACTCATCTAAGGTACGCTTTTCTTGGATCTAATTCCACCTTCCCGGTTATCGTTAGTTCCGAATTAAGCATAGATGAACATGAACAGCTCATGATTGTCCTTAGGAAACATAGAAAGGCCATAGGCTATACTATTGAGGACTTAGTAGGAATTAAACCCTCCCTATGCATGCATAAAATACTAATGGAGGAGGACTTTAGAACTTCAAGACAACCTCAAAGGCGGTTGAATCCGACCATGAAGGAGGTTGTCAAGAAGGAAATTCTTAAACTTCTTGATGCAGGTATCATCTATCCTATCTCCGATAGCAAGTGGGTGAGTCCGGTTCAAGTAGTTCCAAAGAAGGGAGGAATGACGGTTATCACCAATAAGAACAACGAACTCATTCCTACCCGAACCGTGACTGGATGGCGAATGTGTATAGACTACCGCAAGCTCAACAACGCAACGCGGAAGGATCACTTTCCATTGCCATTCATCGATCAAATGCTTGAAAGGTTAGCACAACATTCATACTTTTGCTACCTTGACGGTTATAGTGGTTTCTTTCAGATCCCGATACATCCGGATGATCAAGAGAAGACCACATTCACGTGCCCTTGGGGTACATTCGCTTATAGGAGAATGCCGTTCGGGCTTTGCAACGCCCCAGCCACCTTTCAACGGTGCATGATGGCCATCTTCTCCGAATACGTAGAGGAAATCATGGAAGTCTTCATGGACGACTTCTCCGTTTACGGTTCCTCTTTTAACGATTGTCTTTCTAACCTTTCTCTTGTTTTGCAAAGATGTGAAGACACTAACCTAGTTCTTAATTGGGAGAAGTGTCAATTCATGGTTAAGGAAGGAATCGTTTTAGGTCACTTAGTCTCTAGTAGAGGGATAGAGGTGGACAAAGCTAAGATAGAGACCATAGAGAAACTTCCTCCCCCAGTTTCGGTGAAGGGAATAAGAAGTTTCCTAGGACATGCTGGATTCTATAGACGTTTCATTCAGGATTTTTCTAAGATATCAAAACCTCTCACTAATCTATTGATGAAGGATGCAGTTTTTGAGTTTTCACAGGAATGTCTAGATGCGTTCAACACCATCCGGCAAGCTCTAATTTCAGCACCCATTATCCAACCTCCGGATTGGACTCTCCCCTTCGAGATTATGTGCGATGCTAGTGACGTAGCCATTGGAGCTGTTCTTGGGCAACGAAAGGAAGGACGAACCCACGCCATATACTACGCTAGCAAAACGCTAGACGAAGCCCAGCTCAACTACGCCACTACGGAAAAAGAGTTTCTAGCCATTGTCTACGCTATTGACAAGTTTCGCTCTTATCTTGTAGGTGCAAAGGTGATTGTCTACACGGATCATGATGCGATCCGATATCTCCTTGCAAAGAAGGATGCGAAGCCAAGGCTGATTGGATGGATTCTTCTCCTACAAGAATTCGATCTAGAGATCCGCGACAAGAAAGGCTCGGAAAATTCTGTTGCGGATCATTTTAGTCGTCTAACACATCTAGAGGACGACCATTTACCCATTGATGACTCCTTTCCGGACGAACACCTACACATCATAGAGGAGTGCATCAAGGTAGTCTCCAAAGGTAACGAACCATGGTTTGCTGATTTTGTTAACTATTTGGTTTGCCAGGAGATACCACCCGGACTGTCATACGCACAAAGGAAGAAGTTCTTCAAGGACGTCCGGGAATACCATTGGAACGAGCCTCTTCTCTTCAAGAGAGGTCCGGATGGCATCATTCGGCGATGTGTGCCGGAAGATGAGATGCAAAGTGTCATCCGTCATTGTCATTCACTACCTTGTGGAGGACACGCTAGTTCGAACAAAACTAGCGCAAAGGTATTGCAATCTGGATTCTATTGGCCTACCTTATGTAAAGATGTGCAATCCTTTGTTTCTTGTTGCGATGCTTGTCAAAGAACAGGCAATATCTCTAGGAGGAACGAGATGCCCCTCAACAACATCCAAGAGGTGGAGATTTTCGACGTTTGGGGAGTCGATTTCATGGGACCATTCCCTTCTTCTTGTGGAAACCAATACATACTATTGGCGGTAGATTACGTCTCTAGATGGGTCGAAGCAATTGCCTCTCCCACAAATGATGCCATGGTAGTGGTCAAGTTCTTCAACAAGACCATCTTTCCGCGATTCGGGACGCCAAGGACGATCATTAGTGATGGAGGTTCTCACTTCATAGCCCGTCGCTTTGAAGCTCTTCTAGCCAAGTATGGGGTTACTCACAAGATCGCCACCCCTTACCATCCACAAACGAGTGGACAAGTTGAGATCTCAAATAGGGAGATCAAAGGAATTCTAGAGAAGACGGTTTCGAGGACTAGGAAGGATTGGTCCTTGAAACTAGATGATGCGTTATGGGCATACCGGACTGCATATAAGACTCCCATAGGAACCACACCATACAACCTTGTGTATGGGAAGTCTTGTCATTTACCGGTAGAGCTAGAGCACAAAGCGTTTTGGGCTATCAAATGGCTGAATTTCGGCATGAAGGAAGCGGGAGAGAAGCGTCTCCTAGACATCAATGAGCTGGATGAACTCCGTTTGAACGCCTATGAAAACGCTAAGATCTACAAGGAAAGGGCAAAGCGTTGGCATGATAAGCATATCATTCCAAAGGACTTCCAAGAAGGAGATCAAGTTCTCCTCTTCAATTCGAGACTTCGCCTCTTTCCAGGTAAGTTAAAATCTCGTTGGACTGGACCTTTTCTAATTAAGCGTATTTTCCCCCATGGTGCAGTTGAAGTATGGGGTGAAGCTAGCGGAAGTTTTAAGGTGAACGGTCAACGGCTCAAGAAGTACTCACCGGAACTCCAAGCTGAGGAGTTTGCACCTACCGCACTCGAATAAGTGCGAGATTGGTCTAGCTACGGACCTTAAACAAAGCGCTTCTTGGGAGGCAACCCAAGGTATTGCATTTTCGTTTTTGCTTTCGATTCATAGTTTAGCTTAGAATAGAAGTTTTTGCTTTATTTTTGCCTCGATTCCTCCCGGCATGTTCGTGTTTTTGGTTGCAGGATCAATGGAAAAGGAGAAAGGAGGGATAATGTCGAAAAGAAGTGACGAAATTTGGACTTTGAAGCTTTACAGAGAGTTCCACGGTCTAAATTACGGTCGTCATAGCTACAGTGACCGTAATTCTCAAAGGCCTGTGAAAAATCACAAAAATTACGGGTCCGTACATTTCCACGGCCGTGGAATGCCCCGATAGACCGTGATTTTTGAAATTTTTCCTGCGAGTATAAAAGCCACACTTCACCACAAAAACACCACAAAACCCCCAATTTCCACGCCCTAAATACCGAAAACCCGCAGCTCCTCCCAAATCTTCATTCCTTAATCGTTTTTAACGATTCTTCGCCCAAAACTGCAGCAAATCCAACCAAGAACAAGATCCAAGCAACAAATCGCGTGGAAAACGATCAACAAACCCGCATTTTGGATTTTTCAATCCGAAAAAGAGGTTTTTGCTCTCTTCTTGATTCTAGTCGTTTTTGTTCGTTTTTGTTAGAGATTATTAGGAAGAACTGATTGAGATTGGAAGAAATTAGACTAGGACTGCCAGTTGTGGAGTTTGATTGCTGATTTGCTGAGGATTGAGAATTTCTGTGTCAAATTACGGTCTACATAGGTTCCACGGCCGTGGTTTTGGGAAGAACAGACCGTAATTCTCAACAGAATGGACTTTGTGAGGAGAGTTTCGGGAAGGATTAAGGAAAAGAAAGGGGAACAGAATAAGAAGAGAAAGTGCAACCCTTCCACATCTAGGGCACCGCCACCCTCATCTCCCTCACCCCCATCCTCACCTTCACCTCCATCTTCACCCCCTCCTCCTAGCATACCGATCATACACGAAAACCACCAAGCTGCATTTGAGAGGATAGAAAAGAGGGCAGTGATTGGCCCTAGGTACTTGTTGTTGGAGGATCTACATCCTCTCAACATTGTAGATGACCTCACATGGCTCTTGGATAGAGCCGGTTTGCTTGTCTTCACGAACATTCGTGAAGACGCTTATGAGGAGATCACCCGAGAGGTTGTGACGTCTTTTGAGCACAACCCTGTTGATAGGACCGTCTCCTTCCGCCTCATGAATCAAGACTACCAATTGAGTATTGTTGAGTTCGGGACCATCTTTGGGTTCCACGAGACCTACAACGGTCGCCTCCCTAGGAACGTTTCCGCTAAGGATTTTTGGGAGGATGTGGCGATGATCTATGCCGACGAGGACCGTTGGCATCCAGCTGATACCAAGGCCAAATTGATGTACCATTTGGCCTTGAAGATAGCTCACCGTGTTCTTTCGGAGTGTCTCTTTCCTAGGACGGAGACGCCCCAAAAGATCAAGACGGATGAGCTATTCCTTCTCTACGCTATGCTTCATGGATGCCGCGCCAATTGTGCTACCCTTTTGGCGGCGACAATGAGCAAGCTAAAGAACAAATCGAGAGGGAACATTGGATATGGTGGGATAGTGACCCACATAGCTAGGACTTTTGGAGTGGACTTCTCGGCTTGCACACGTATACCGGCAGTTCCATTAGGGCTACACGCTTTCATGGTTAGGGGACTCATCTTCCCCACACATAGAGGTCCGCCTTATGTGGGCATGCCCTGGGAGAGTAGGACCGGCAGGGGTATTGAGTGGCTGCCGGAGTATTCCATTGTGGCGGGACGCCACAACTGGAAGGAGACGTTCGCTGCGATGCATGCGAACAGGCTTGTAGCTCCCCCTTACGTTCCACCGCCGGTTGTAGACGAGGAGGATATG
Organism: Fagopyrum esculentum; assembly: GCA_033239045.1. Taxonomy (NCBI): domain Eukaryota; kingdom Viridiplantae; phylum Streptophyta; class Magnoliopsida; order Caryophyllales; family Polygonaceae; genus Fagopyrum; species Fagopyrum esculentum. The sequence goes on from BSUD01000002.1 coordinate 133,718,772, forward strand.
GGAGAGCAGTATGAGAGTGGTGGAGGAGCAGAGCAGGAGTTCGGCACGTTTCCGGATCAGCCGGATGCGGCCCAGGATGTACCTAGACACTCTCCGCGTCCAGCTAGAGCTTCAGGCTCGACATCTCGCCGCGCTAGCGTGAGCGAGAGGCCCACGTGGATGACTACACCTCCCACCTGGTACGAGACACCTCCTCCTTGGTCCACTACGCAGCCAGCAGCACCACCACCACCACCACCAGCACCAGCACCAGCAGATGCTCCCGGATGGTATGATCACCCCCCGGGATGGTATGAGAGGATGCCGGAGTGGGCTACCGGACTTTCAGAGAGAGTCGGAGCATTAGAGATCCGGGCGGATGCTAGAGACAGACATTTGGACGACCTCGACCACATGATGAGGGACGTCTACCACTAGCAGTTTGGGCGGTACTATGACCCGAGTTTCTCTCCATTTCCACCTCCACCGGCACCGCAGTAATTGATGACCGGACAGCTCGTTTTAGACATTCCCGCCACCATTTGTGAGTTTTCTTTTACTTTTCTTTCTTTTGTTCTTTCTTGTGAACATTAGGGACAATGTTCGTCCTAAGTATGGGGTGGGATGTACTAAATGTTTGTAATAACTCTACTCCATATGTTGTTTCTATTCCGAGACTATCCTTGCATGTTTATTATGTGTTACACGTTTTATTTATGCATTGCATGAAAAAGAACTTTAAAAACCCATAAAAATTGAAAATTTTTGAAAAATTTGATGCTTCTAATGAATTGAATAAATTCTATGATAAACACTACTTGCGAATTAAGTTGATAACAATTGCATGTTTAAAAGGATGGTAAATCGAAAAGAAATTGAATGAATAAATTTTACCTCTTTTGCAAGTTGTATAATGTGAAAATGTTACCTAAATCATGTAAGAAGTCGAAGTTGAAATCACATTATAAGCTCCTATACTTCTTGTTGAAATGATTAAGGCAATTCGATATTTTCTTTCTTCTTCCTTTGATCATCTAACTCCTCATTGAAATATTAGCCTCCCTTACCCATCCGGGAACTTGGAAAGTGAATGAGAAAAAGGCGTGTTTGATGTGGGAGGGCCATGAGAGCATATATTTGCAATCAATTAAATAGAAAGAAATTATAGGTTTGGGGAAGTCAATCATGACGATGAGTAACTCGGCACCATTCACATAGCCGGGTGTTTGTGTCTTGCCAAAGTCGAATTGAGCGATATTCCTAGCGGATTATGGTATGTGCGCTAAGGGTTTGAGGCATCTCGCAAAAATGAGAAACGCCAATCTCCTAGGCTTCGGTTTTTGAGCACCTCTATCCATAACTCCAAAAGTAAAGTCGAAAAATGAAAAGTAAGAGCGAAGCTCTAAGTGAAGAGTTGCGGAAACCGCAAAAGAAGAAGAAGGTAGTAGTCCATTTTCCCGGATTTATGCACCACTCTCCCTTAAAGTTTCCCTTCCCTTCCATACTCTAGACCTTTTTCTTTGAAAGTCCTTAAGATCAAAAGAATGTTATATGGCTTGGTGATCTAAATTGAAGTTCTTATGATTGATTTTGATAATGTTTGAAGGTTATAATGCTTGTTTGGAAGTCAAATTGATTCATGAGTTTTTCTTTGCCTCTTACTCTCTAATTAAGTGTGTGAAAGTTTGAAAACGATTGAAGCAAGGTTTGAGAATGATCTATTCTTTAGAAGTCGCTTTCATCCAAAAGAAGGTACACATATTTCATCCTAACTCTTGATTTAAAACTTTTTGAAAGACCTTGCTTAGGGACAAGCAAGTGCTAAGTATGGGGTTATTTGTTAGCATGAAATATTGTGATATTTTAGGCACGTTTTATAACCGTATTTGATTCATATCGATAGTCTTTGATTAAGCTTTGTGCATATATGAGCTAGTATTGCCTATATTGTCGATATGGATGTCTACACGAGTTCTATGTTGATTATAGGTGATTTGGAGCTATTTCCGAACGAAATCGAGCAAAGGAAAGTTGAGTTGATGTACCTCTAGATCAAGGACACCTTTTGGAGGCAATTTGGAGTATTAGATTGAGGAATGCACGAATGAAGGCAAGAATCACGGTTTTACCCTAAATTACGGCCGTGGATTGTGAGTCAGAATTCGATGTTCATTCCAGAGGATATTACGGCCGTGGAAGTTACCCGTGTTTGTTTCCACGCCTCAAAATTACGGTCGTGGAATCTTCCACGACCGTGATCTTGGCGAATCCTTTCGCCACGTTTCGAAGCCATGATCTTTTAAAGATCGGGCCGGGCCGACATCTTGCCTTGCATTATAAAAAGGACGGATGAAGCAAGATTCCGTCACCTCGCTACCTCGCTACCTCGCTACCTCGCTACCTCGCTACCTCGCTACCTCGCTTACGACCTTTCAACCCTAAGTTTAGTGGAAAAAATGCAAGTTTAGCAACACACAAATCCTCATCCTTGGAGGTGATTTTGGGGATCTCATTGAAGTCCTAAAGTTCGTATTGGAGAATTGATGTTTGTGATCTTCGGGTGGAAGATCGAAGTTCTTGGAGAATTTTGCAAGAAGATTCCTCTTCTTGCTTAGGTTTGATTTAGGATCGGATTGACATCCCGTTTCCTTTCCTTCCTAAGATTGTGATTGCTTATTCCGTTTCGAATCTTTTGATAAACACTTGTTCTTGACTGCGATTCTGAGATTCAATTGAAGATTGTTGATAGTTCTTGAAAGTTTCCATCTTTTATCTTTTAAATCTTGAATTAATATCAATATGATGGTTATTGGCTAAAAACCCTTAACAATTCTAAGGTGAAGGGTTGATAGTTGTGGCTTAGATGATGATAGATCGATCGCAAACAGATTAGACCCTGAGAGTTAGAGAATTGTCGCCGATAAACCCTAAATTACGGGTTGTTCTTGAGATCCACGACCGTGGAATCTCAAGATCCAACCGTAATTTCCTAAGTTTACGAGCCTGCTTTTACCTTGATTCAAAGTTAAAGATTTGCTTTAGCTTAGTTTAGACTTGTCTTTTCTAGGTGGTAGTGAAGCCTCAACAACCTCTACCTCGATTGTGAGTGTCACAACCTCAATCGGATAAGTTAGTCTTGACCTTTAGATTATAGGTTTGGGTATTTGACACTAATCCTTGCCTTTAGAACCTTTCTATATTGAGCCTCAACAACCTGTATAAGGAATGTCTTTTAGGTGAGTTACAAAAGGTGTTTGGAACCTCAACCGTACGATTACCTTACATTAGTATACCTTTGCATACCTTTACTCTGTCTTTATATCATTAGTATATCTTGAATCTGTTGCCACAACTGAATACCCGGATCTTTAGGATTGTTGTTTTCCCAATATTTGCAAAACTCCCATATTTATTGCTTGATAGCTTGAAATCGAATTTGTTCCCACCCAAATCCCTGTGTTCGATACTCTGGAATTCTTGCTTAGCTACCTCGATCCGTACACTGCGGGTTCGCTGCTTGATTCTAGTTTTATAAATTTAAAGCTTATTTGCACACACCTCTAGGGGCGAACAAACCTCATAGATGATCTAGAGATTTAATTCGGAATTTTTATAAGCTGTTAAGAATTTTATATTTAGAGCCGAAGTTAAACCTTTACGATTCTTCCGGAAAATAGAAACATAGGAAAAATGTCAGTTTGGAACCAAATAAAATTTTAGGAGTTAGAATATAAATTTAGAACCTCAAATAGGAGTTTAGACATGAATTTTAAGGTTTTCGAGAAAATCGGAACCAAGGGTAAAATGGTCATTTTACCCTAAAACTAATACTGTAACTAGTACGTCTTAATACCTTATTTGATCTTAGAAGTTTTAGACTTCTATCTACATGAGAGTGTGCTAATACACTTATCGCCTTTGACAGGCAACTGAGTGGATACTGTTTACAAAGCGAGTGGTTTATAAAGAGTCGAGCATTATAACAGGTAAGTACTTTGGGCTTACTTAGTTGACTTCTAAATATGAGTATAAATGATGATGGTTGTGTGTGATTGACATGTTAGAGAGATAGGTTGTGATATATAATTACCGACCTATATTTTGGCCTAAGAGTAACGGGCGGTGGCATTCTGCTCAGTAGCTGGCTGTCGCTGGGGGTTTCTTTCGGGACTAGTCCATACATGGTTTGTAGTGATGCTACCAATGGAAGTCAGCTAGACCTACACCAGTTGGATAAGAAACGGAGGCGAGAACTAATAATAATTCTCGTGCCACAACTTAAATTGAATAATGTGAATCACTTAAATAATAGATAATAATTGGTTGAGTGCCAGCATGATGTTTGTTTATTTTTGTTTCTGCGTGTGTGTGTGCTGTTATCATTTTTCTTATATTTGGATAGTTAGCTAACTGTTGATATGTTGTTTAGATTTGACACAGGTTAGAGCAGATGCCGAGTGATCCAGATGGTAGTGGTCAGCCGGGGTGTCGTACTTTAAGACGTTTTACAGTTTCTGCATTTGTGGGTTTTACAGTTGAAAATTGTTTCCTTTCGTACTTTGTTATATTCCGTTTTCCGGCTGTAGTCGATCTGGTCACATTCATGCATTATTAAGAATTATTTTATAATTTCTGATTTTTCTTATCTGTGCCTTGTTGTAAGATCTCGTTAAGTTGTTGTCAAACTAAGGTCGGGACCCACTGTGCGGTCCTAACCAGTAACTCCCTAAGTTATAAAATTTGGGGTGTTACAATATAACACATTCAGAATCCATTACAACAATACAAGGTCCAAACATGTATTATAGTTCACATATATAACTATACATATAGATCACGTCCATCAAGCAACTACATCCACATATACTATATATATATATATATATATATATATACACGTATATATATATATATATATATATATATATATATATATATATATATATA
>BSUD01000002.1:133723878-133874037 GCA_033239045.1 Fagopyrum esculentum
ATATATATATATATATATATATATATATATATATATATATATATATATATATATATATATATATATATATATATATATATATATATATATATATATATATATATATATATATATATATATATATATCAAAATCCAATAAACTAAGCTGCCGAGATCCACGGAACGAGTGGTGGTCCGTACATTCTACCCCGACTCATGCATGTGATTTTGAAAACGAAAACTCAGAACCCGTGGGGTTTTGTTTATTCCTTATTCGGCCTTTAGAAGATTGTGAGTGCCATTGTTGTCAACCTAGGGCTCTGATACCACTTTTATAACACCCCGAATCCGCGGGACTCGGTGCGCTACGGGTTAGGACCTCACAATGGGTCGCGACCCTTAGCTTGACAACAATTTCACCGGATCTTGCAACAAGGCACAAATAAAGGCCAAAATGAAATACAATTTTATGCAATGCAATGAAACCCGAAACCGAACAAACCAAAGACTTCAGTAGAGATACAACCGAAAGACCAAATGCCATACACACGGCATACAACATAATGAATACAAAACTCAAACACGACTCCAACCAAAACCCAATCCTAAAATGTACGGAACCCCGGCTGCCCACTCTTTCGGATCTCTCGGCCGCATTCCTAACCTGCAAGGCAAACTACAACATTTGGTATAAAAACCGTTAGCTCACATTCAAAGCATTAGAATTAAAGGGAAAGGCACAAACATAATTAATTCAACATAGTCACACAACATACTCAAAGCACACAAATCCGGATTATTATCTTTATTTATTAAGTCATATCCCGTTCTAGTTCAACTTCTTTTGTGACACGAGAATCCTCCGAAACTCGCCTCGGTCCCTTCTTCCGGCAATGGAACGGTCGGATGCCTCCGACCGTCTAACCAGCACGGGCCAGTCGCCGAGATCCCCCTAGCTCTCACGGGGAGCCAAGCAGTGATGTCACCGCCCATTATCATACACTTGGGCAAAATAATATAAAGGTCGGTAATCCTATTTCCGGTTTAGTTGTTATAAACAGTAAAATAATAAACAGACACCACCCAACACACAATAATGCTAATACAAAGAATACGAACTAAGTAAGTCCGAAGACTTACCTTATCGCCACACTCAACTCACAACACTCTCGCTTCCCTTGGGAAGGAGTCCACAACTTGCTCACAAGAAGATAACTATATCAGCAACTCGCTCAACTCAAGAAGTCTAAGACTTCTACACAAATGATCTACGCGAGATCATTTGACTCACATTCTAGGACCGCATCCTAGAATCTCTCATGCTCACATCACACTCAACACTAGATAGAAGTGCTTAGACTTCTAGACCCTATGATCTCGCAGGATCATAACCCATAACACATACTAGGATATACATGCCTAGTGTCAACAATCTCAACGGTATCAACCCTATGTGATGACATGAATTATGACCTATTTTTAGGCATGTATTTATATAGATTTTTCCTTTATTTTGCATGCATAGACATACTTTCAAGGCATTTATGGTTATATTCACCTACTTTGCAAGAATAGAGGTCTACATAGAGTTTTATTGCATTTGTAGGTAATTTGGCGAATTATGGAGCGAAATAGCATATTTAAGGATTAAGCCTTGAAGCGGGACAAAAATGAGCAATATAAGGAAGTTAGGACGCCCAAAGTATCTTCTGATACCATCTGACGCGGCCCAAAGTATCTTCTGATACCATCTGACGCGGCCCAAAGTATTTTCTGATACCGTCGGACGCGGCCCAAAGTATTTTCTGATACCGTCGGACGCGACCCAAAGTATTCTCTGATACCGTCTGACGCGCTAGAGTATCTTCTGATACCAGCGGATTCGACTTTTTTTCAGCCCAAATATTTAGGGTTTTATCTTTAAACCCTAGATAGACCGCTACATATATTGGAGAGCCTTCAACATTGAAGGGGAGTCAATTTCTCCAAAGGGAGATTAGAGGGAGTCAATTTCTCCAAAGGAAGATTTAGAAGGACGGTGACAGCCCCAGGATTTGGATCCCCGACGTTAGAGGAGGTGGCATCAGAGAATCTTTACACGTTTTGGAGAAATCAACAATTCTTGGAGAGAGATTGAAGAGTTTTTGCCGGAAAGTCATTCTTGATCTTTGATAGTGAGATTTTTTCATTCCATTGTCTTGTTTGTGGTTTGTGAACACGAAATTGAGTTGTTGAGAGATACTTTGAACATATTTGACGATTGTTTAACAGATTTGAAAGATATAGAATTTTTCGTTTCAAGAATTGGTTTCTTTGCGATATCTTCTTCAACAATTAATTTGATTCGATTTTGAAAATGGTTGGCTAAAAATCTTGTGATTCTGGGGAGAATAGTTGATGATTAAGGCTTAGATGATGATAGACTAAACTCATTCAAACATTAGGACCCTGAGAATTTAGGTTTTAGTTTTGCGACAAACAGGAAAATCGGACTGCTCTTGAGAAAAATCGGCCGATTTTTCGTATGAACAGCACGATTTTCCCTTCTGACGAACTTTAATTGAATAAATCTTTAATCAAAACTAATCCTTGCCTAAATCCCAATATTGATTAACCTTATTAACCTCTAATAGAGTGTACGAAGATACTTCAAACTTGATTCTACATTTAATAGATTAAGGTTATAAGATTTGGGTAATAAAGAGATTCAACATCCTTTATTAAGAAATTAAATGTGCTTTCTAATCTTTACTTTGGAGAGTCATATCCTGGAGTTTAGATAGTTAGTTTGAATATAATTCTTATCTTTAGATCTTTCTATATTGCAGCCTCAACAACCCTTATAGAAAGAACCTATAGATTAGTCATATAGGGTTCAGAACTTCATCGTACGAATCCTACCTTTGAACATTTAATCTTGGCAATATAAATTCTGTCCTATATCTATAGAAGTGTCTTGAATCGAAAGCCTAAATCGGACACTTGAATCCTTGGAATCATTTCTCTCTTTATCATATCACAAAAGCTTTTATACTTTCGTTAGATAATTGAAATTGGAAACTTTCTCACCAAATCCCTGAGTTCGACTCTGGAATTCTTACCTTTCTACAGCCGATCCGTACACTGCGGGTTCGCTTGCTTTTATTCTAGTTTTATAAATTTAAGACTTATTTGCACACCTTTTCGGGCGAACAAGTTTTTGGCGCCGTTGCCGGGGATTTGGTCTAGACCAAATTCGGTTTTCGGTTGTCTAGCTTGGGAGCTTTTGCTCTTGTGATTTGATTTGTCTACTTGAGTGATTTTTGCAGATCTATTTTGTTTCTATGAGTTTTCAACCTTGAAGGGAACAATGGCTGTTGAGAGTTGTAACCCTGGATACGATCCAATATGGGTAGCAAAGCATACAGCTAGAGCAGATTATTACGAATACTTGGTAGAGAAATACGCCTTCTATTGGTTTGACAGCGAAAGAGAACGTGAACAAGCCATTGAAGATGAATTTGCAAGATGGGATAAGCTGCACTACCCAAAGAAGGTTAAAAAGAAACCTCCCAAAGATGCGGATGAATTGATGTTGGATGAATTGATGAAGAAAATTGAGAAGCTCGAAGAAAGTTTCAGATCCCGTAATGAACGTCATTTAAAAGAATTAGAAGACGCCAAAAAGGTTATTTCTAAGGTTGAAAAAGCCTTGGAAAATCATTCATCTAGCAAGGAAGAATTACAAGTTTCGAGCTGTCCTCCGCTCGAATCTGAAGCTCCTCTAGAAGTTCTCATTGAAGAAGAGGAAGAAGTGGAGAACCTTGACCAAATTACTGAAACTGTGGCCAAGGTTGAAGAGGATCTAGCTAAGTTGGGACATATTTCATGTGTGGATCATCATTCTAACATGAAAGTTGTCCCAAGCCTTGAAGAACTTTACAAGGTACATTCTCTTACTTCAATTGAAATTCCTATTAAAATTTCTTATTTTTGCAGGAATGCGCCGGAGAGTTGGAGGTCTCTTCCAAAAGAACCTCCTAAGATAAAGATGAAACCTCCATTAAAACTATTGGAAGTAGATGCTCCTTGGACTACAAGGAGTGGAGTTAGCAAGCACTTCACCGTTAAGGCGATGAAGCGTCTTTTGTTCAAGTATGGGGTCATTCACATGACGAAAACCATACATCATCCCCAATTTGGAGATGGGGAAGCTAGGAGGATTCTCGAAAAACTGATTTCTCGATCCATGAAAGGATGGGACGCAAGGCTGAATAATGTCCCATTGAAGCATAAGAAAGCTAGGAGAATCCCGGTGAGAATCAAACCGTACAAGCTTGTACGTGGGAGATCTTACCATTTGCCGGTGAAATTAGGAACCTCTTTTGTGGAATTAATTGATGAGTTTGATGAGAAATCCAAGATGTTCAAGGTACATTGAGTCATCTATGGAGATAGGTCCAGCTAGCGACGTTAAACCAAGCGCTTCTTGGGAGGCAACCCAAGGTATGCATCTTTTTTTTTCCCTTTTCTTTTTCTTAGGATAGTTAGCTTGTTTGTTTTGTTTTTGCTTTGTTTTTTTTCCTTCTCGATGCGCTCTCGGTTTTTTTGTGTCATGGATCGCAGGAACTAGGTATAATCTTGAGGAATTGATGGAAAAAGGCAATACAAATGTGCCTAAGGACGTTTTCAAGGAACAAAAGGCAAGAAATCGACTACCCAAAAGAAGATCGGTCGATTTAGGCTTCAGAACAGGTCGATTTTTGACAACAGAAAGAAAAATCGACCCAGAGATCGACCCCCTCAAGAAAAATCGGGCCGACGAAAAATTCAGGCAGAAAACTCGGCCGATTTTTTGAAAAATCGGTCGATTTTTTTCAAAAAAAATAAAATAAAATAAAATAAAAATAAAAAATATATATTTTTTTTTCTTCGGAAAATTTTTGTTCGGCCAAAAGACGTTCCCCTTCTTCATTCTTCGACACCGATTGGAATATCCGGAGTTCCCTATTGCGCTTATATAGACTCCCACCATCACCACTCAATGAATGATTCGCCATGCGTGATTCGTCATCTTACATTGTGAGTATCCTTTTCTTCCTTTTCTTTTCTTCACATTGGGGACAATGTGAGTTTTAAGTATGGGGTGGAGGTATTTGCAATACCATTTGCATGTTTTATGTCTTGCATCATATGATTTGAAATTTTTGAAAAATTTTAAAATTTTTTGTGCTTCTTATGATGGAAATGACCTTTATGATGAGAAATGTGTATGTGGATAGGCAAAAAGATGCTTAGTGGTGTTGAGATGTTAATCATAGCATGAATGAGTTTACTTTTGTTACTTGAACACATGAATAAGTTATATGATTTAGTTGTTTTGATAAGAGAATGAAATAATAGTCGAAGCTATATTGCAAGTTCTTTTACATCATTTAAGGATGACTAAGGCAATTCACTTCTTTTCTTTTCTCATATCTTGATCATGCTAGCTCCTCAATGAAATATGTAACCCTCCTTTTACCATCCGGGAATTAGGATAGGTGATTGAAAAAGGCATGTTTGATGTGGGAGGGCCAAGAAAAATGTATTGAAAAAGTGCAAAATTTCATAAGTTTGGGGACGTTGAACATGAGGATGAGTAACTCGGCACCATTCACATAGCCGGGTGTTTGTGTCTTGCCAAAGTCCGATTGAACGACAAGTTCTAACGGGATATGGTATGTGCATCAAGGGTTTGAGGCATCTCAAAATTGAGAAACGCCGATCTCCTAGGCTTCGGTTTTTGTGCACCGCTGTCCATACTCTCAAAAAGTAGAGTATAATGAAAGCAAAGCTTTCTACATGCGAAGCATGTGCGGTGAAGAAAATTCTTGAAGGTGTTATGTGTTCCTCTTTCCCGGATTAGCACCACAATTGCCAAAAAGAACTCCTTCCCTTAATACGCTTCTTGAACCTTTCCTTTGATTAGAAGACCTTGAGACTTTTATGTATGTGTTTAAGACTTAATGGCTTAGATTTGTTTGACTTTGATTGCCTCTACACCTTTATCATGTTCTTTATTTATGCTTTCAAGGGAAAAGGGAATTTGTTCATCTTATAGTCATCATTGATACATTCTTTGCCCTTTTGTGCCTTGAAATATCACTTTGAGGGTGATCCAATAAGAAGAAGCACTACCAAAAGAAAAGTTTTTGAGTTTTCATACATACATAATCCATGACATCTTGTATTCTAAATTTGAGTCTTGCTTAGGGACAAGCAAGGGGCAAGTATGGGGTATTTTGATGACATGAATTATGACCTATTTTTAGGCATGTATTTATATAGATTTTTCCTTTATTTTGCATGCATAGACATACTTTCAAGGCATTTATGGTTATATTCACCTACTTTGCAAGAATAGAGGTCTACATAGAGTTTTATTGCATTTGTAGGTAATTTGGCGAATTATGGAGCGAAATAGCATATTTAAGGATTAAGCCTTGAAGCGGGACAAAAATGAGCAATATAAGGAAGTTAGGACGCCCAAAGTATCTTCTGATACCATCTGACGCGGCCCAAAGTATCTTCTGATACCATCTGACGCGGCCCAAAGTATTTTCTGATACCGTCGGACGCGGCCCAAAGTATTTTCTGATACCGTCGGACGCGACCCAAAGTATTCTCTGATACCGTCTGACGCGCCAGAGTATCTTCTGATACCAGCGGATTCGACTTCTTTTCAGCCCAAATATTTAGGGTTTTATCTTTAAACCCTAGATAGACCGCTACATATATTGGAGAGCCTTCAACATTGAAGGGGAGTCAATTTCTCCAAAGGGAGACTAGAGGGAGTCAATTTCTCCAAAGGGAGACTAGAGGGAGTCAATTTCTCCAAAGGGAGACTAGAGGGAGTCAAATTCTCCAAAGGAAGATTTAGAAGGACGGTGACAGCCCCAGGATTTGGATCCCCGACGTTAGAGGAGGTGGCATCAGAGAATCTTTACACGTTTTGGAGAAATCAACAATTCTTGGAGAGAGATTGAAGAGCTTTTGCCGGAAAGTCATTCTTGATCTTTGATAGTGAGATTTCTTCATTCCATTGTCTTGTTTGTGGTTTGTGAACACGAAATTGAGTTGTTGAGAGATACTTTGAACAGATTTGACGATTGTTTAACAGATTTGAAAGATATAGAATTTTTCGTTTCAAGAATTGGTTTCTTTGCGATATCTTCTTCAACAATTAATTTGATTCGATTTTGAAAATGGTTGGCTAAAAATCTTGTGATTCTGGGGAGAATAGTTGATGATTAAGGCTTAGATGATGATAGACTGAACTCATTCAAACATTAGGACCCTGAGAATTTAGATTTTAGTTTTGCGACAAACAGGAAAATCGGACTGTTCTTGAGAAAAATCGGCCGATTTTTCGTATGAACAGCACGATTTTCCCTTCTGACGAACTTTAATTGAATAAATCTTTAATCAAAACTAATCCTTGCCTAAATCCCAATATTGATTAACCTTATTAACCTCTAATAGAGTGTACGAAGATACTTCAAACTTGATTCTACATTTAATAGATTAAGGTTATAAGATTTGGGTAATAAAGAGATTCAACATCCTTTATTAAGAAATTAAATGTGCTTTCTAATCTTTACTTTGGAGAGTCATATCCTGGAGTTTAGATAGTTAGTTTGAATATAATTCTTATCTTTAGATCTTTCTATATTGCAGCCTCAACAACCCTTATAGAAAGAACCTATAGATTAGTCATATAGGGTTCGGAACTTCATCGTACGAATCCTACCTTTGAACATTTAATCTTGGCAATATAAATTCTGTCCTATATCTATAGAAGTGTCTTGAATCGAAAGCCTAAATCGGATACTTGAATCCTTGGAATCATTTCTCTCTTTATCATATCACAAAAGCTTTTATACTTTCGCTAGATAATTGAAATTGGAAACTTTCTCACCAAATCCCTGAGTTCGACTCTGGAATTCTTACCTTTCTACAGCCGATCCGTACACTGCGGGTTCGCTTGCTTTTATTCTAGATATAAATATTAAGACTTTGACGCACACCCTTTTGAGCGAACAAGTTTTTGGCGCCGTTGCCGGGGATTTGGTCTAGACCAAATTCGGTTTTCGGTTGTCTAGCTTGGGAGCTTTTGCTCTTGTGATTTGATTTGTCTACTTGAGTGATTTTTGCAGATCTATTTTGTTTCTATGAGTTTTCAACCTTGAAGGGAACAATGGCTGTTGAGAGTTGTAACCCTGGATACGATCCAATATGGGTAGCAAAGCATACAGCTAGAGCAGATTATTACGAATACTTGGTAGAGAAATACGCCTTCTATTGGTTTGACAGCGAAAGAGAACGTGAACAAGCCATTGAAGATGAATTTGCAAGATGGGATAAGCTGCACTACCCAAAGAAGGTTAAAAAGAAACCTCCCAAAGATGCGGATGAATTGATGTTGGATGAATTGATGAAGAAAATTGAGAAGCTCGAAGAAAGTTTCAGATCCCGTAATGAACGTCATTTAAAAGAATTAGAAGACGCCAAAAAGGTTATTTCTAAGGTTGAAAAAGCCTTGGAAAATCATTCATCTAGCAAGGAAGAATTACAAGTTTCGAGCTGTCCTCCGCTCGAATCTGAAGCTCCTCTAGAAGTTCTCATTGAAGAAGAGGAAGAAGTGGAGAACCTTGACCAAATTACTGAAACTGTGGCCAAGGTTGAAGAGGATCTAGCTAAGTTGGGACATATTTCATGTGTGGATCATCATTCTAACATGAAAGTTGTCCCAAGCCTTGAAGAACTTTACAAGGTACATTCTCTTACTTCAATTGAAATTCCTATTAAAATTTCTTATTTTTGCAGGAATGCGCCGGAGAGTTGGAGGTCTCTTCCAAAAGAACCTCCTAAGATAAAGATGAAACCTCCATTAAAACTATTGGAAGTAGATGCTCCTTGGACTACAAGGAGTGGAGTTAGCAAGCACTTCACCGTTAAGGCGATGAAGCGTCTTTTGTTCAAGTATGGGGTCATTCACATGACGAAAACCATACATCATCCCCAATTTGGAGATGGGGAAGCTAGGAGGATTCTCGAAAAACTGATTTCTCGATCCATGAAAGGATGGGACGCAAGGCTGAATAATGTCCCATTGAAGCATAAGAAAGCTAGGAGAATCCCGGTGAGAATCAAACCGTACAAGCTTGTACGTGGGAGATCTTACCATTTGCCGGTGAAATTAGGAACCTCTTTTGTGGAATTAATTGATGAGTTTGATGAGAAATCCAAGATGTTCAAGGTACATTGAGTCATCTATGGAGATAGGTCCAGCTAGCGACGTTAAACCAAGCGCTTCTTGGGAGGCAACCCAAGGTATGCATCTTTTTTTTTCCCTTTTCTTTTTCTTAGGATAGTTAGCTTGTTTGTTTTGTTTTTGCTTTGTTTTTTTTCCTTCTCGATGCGCTCTCGGTTTTTTTGTGTCATGGATCGCAGGAACTAGGTATAATCTTGAGGAATTGATGGAAAAAGGCAATACAAATGTGCCTAAGGACGTTTTCAAGGAACAAAAGGCAAGAAATCGACTACCCAAAAGAAGATCGGTCGATTTAGGCTTCAGAACAGGTCGATTTTTGACAACAGAAAGAAAAATCGACCCAGAGATCGACCCCCTCAAGAAAAATCGGGCCGACGAAAAATTCAGGCAGAAAACTCGGCCGATTTTTTGAAAAATCGGTCGATTTTTTTCAAAAAAAATAAAATAAAATAAAATAAAAATAAAAAATATATATTTTTTTTTCTTCGGAAAATTTTTGTTCGGCCAAAAGACGTTCCCCTTCTTCATTCTTCGACACCGATTGGAATATCCGGAGTTCCCTATTGCGCTTATATAGACTCCCACCATCACCACTCAATGAATGATTCGCCATGCGTGATTCGTCATCTTACATTGTGAGTATCCTTTTCTTCCTTTTCTTTTCTTCACATTGGGGACAATGTGAGTTTTAAGTATGGGGTGGAGGTATTTGCAATACCATTTGCATGTTTTATGTCTTGCATCATATGATTTGAAATTTTTGAAAAATTTTAAAATTTTTTGTGCTTCTTATGATGGAAATGACCTTTATGATGAGAAATGTGTATGTGGATAGGCAAAAAGATGCTTAGTGGTGTTGAGATGTTAATCATAGCATGAATGAGTTTACTTTTGTTACTTGAACACATGAATAAGTTATATGATTTAGTTGTTTTGATAAGAGAATGAAATAATAGTCGAAGCTATATTGCAAGTTCTTTTACATCATTTAAGGATGACTAAGGCAATTCACTTCTTTTCTTTTCTCATATCTTGATCATGCTAGCTCCTCAATGAAATATGTAACCCTCCTTTTACCATCCGGGAATTAGGATAGGTGATTGAAAAAGGCATGTTTGATGTGGGAGGGCCAAGAAAAATGTATTGAAAAAGTGCAAAATTTCATAAGTTTGGGGACGTTGAACATGAGGATGAGTAACTCGGCACCATTCACATAGCCGGGTGTTTGTGTCTTGCCAAAGTCCGATTGAACGACAAGTTCTAACGGGATATGGTATGTGCATCAAGGGTTTGAGGCATCTCAAAATTGAGAAACGCCGATCTCCTAGGCTTCGGTTTTTGTGCACCGCTGTCCATACTCTCAAAAAGTAGAGTATAATGAAAGCAAAGCTTTCTACATGCGAAGCATGTGCGGTGAAGAAAATTCTTGAAGGTGTTATGTGTTCCTCTTTCCCGGATTAGCACCACAATTGCCAAAAAGAACTCCTTCCCTTAATACGCTTCTTGAACCTTTCCTTTGATTAGAAGACCTTGAGACTTTTATGTATGTGTTTAAGACTTAATGGCTTAGATTTGTTTGACTTTGATTGCCTCTACACCTTTATCATGTTCTTTATTTATGCTTTCAAGGGAAAAGGGAATTTGTTCATCTTATAGTCATCATTGATACATTCTTTGCCCTTTTGTGCCTTGAAATATCACTTTGAGGGTGATCCAATAAGAAGAAGCACTACCAAAAGAAAAGTTTTTGAGTTTTCATACATACATAATCCATGACATCTTGTATTCTAAATTTGAGTCTTGCTTAGGGACAAGCAAGGGGCAAGTATGGGGTATTTTGATGACATGAATTATGACCTATTTTTAGGCATGTATTTATATAGATTTTTCCTTTATTTTGCATGCATAGACATACTTTCAAGGCATTTATGGTTATATTCACCTACTTTGCAAGAATAGAGGTCTACATAGAGTTTTATTGCATTTGTAGGTAATTTGGCGAATTATGGAGCGAAATAGCATATTTAAGGATTAAGCCTTGAAGCGGGACAAAAATGAGCAATATAAGGAAGTTAGGACGCCCAAAGTATCTTCTGATACCATCTGACGCGGCCCAAAGTATCTTCTGATACCATCTGACGCGGCCCAAAGTATTTTCTGATACCGTCGGACGCGGCCCAAAGTATTTTCTGATAGCGTCGGACGCGACCCAAAGTATTCTCTGATACCGTCTGACGCGCCAGAGTATCTTCTGATACCAGCGGATTCGACTTCTTTTCAGCCCAAATATTTAGGGTTTTATCTTTAAACCCTAGATAGACCGCTACATATATTGGAGAGCCTTCAACATTGAAGGGGAGTCAATTTCTCCAAAGGGAGACTAGAGGGAGTCAATTTCTCCAAAGGGAGACTAGAGGGAGTCAAATTCTCCAAAGGAAGATTTAGAAGGACGGTGACAGCCCCAGGATTTGGATCCCCGACGTTAGAGGAGGTGGCATCAGAGAATCTTTACACGTTTTGGAGAAATCAACAATTCTTGGAGAGAGATTGAAGAGCTTTTGCCGGAAAGTCATTCTTGATCTTTGATAGTGAGATTTCTTCACTCTATTGTCTTGTTTGTGGTTTGTGAACACGAAATTGAGTTGTTGAGAGATACTTTGAACAGATTTGACGATTGTTTAACAGATTTGAAAGATATAGAATTTTTCGTTTCAAGAATTGGTTTCTTTGCGATATCTTCTTCAACAATTAATTTGATTCGATTTTGAAAATGGTTGGCTAAAAATCTTGTGATTCTGGGGAGAATAGTTGATGATTAAGGCTTAGATGATGATAGACTGAACTCATTCAAACATTAGGACCCTGAGAATTTAGGATTTAGTTTTGCGACAAACAGGAAAATCGGACTGTTCTTGAGAAAAATCGGCCGATTTTTTGTATGAACAGCACGATTTTCCCTTCTGACGAACTTTAATTGAATAAATCTTTAATCAAAACTAATCCTTGCCTAAATCCCAATATTGATTAACCTTATTAACCTCTAATAGAGTGTACGAAGAGACTTCAAACTTGATTCTACATTTAATAGATTAAGGTTATAAGATTTGGGTAATAAAGAGATTCAACATCCTTTATTAAGAAATTAAATGTGCTTTCTAATCTTTACTTTGGAGAGTCATATCCTGGAGTTTAGATAGTTAGTTTGAATATAATTCTTATCTTTAGATCTTTCTATATTGCAGCCTCAACAACCCTTATAGAAAGAACCTATAGATTAGTCATATAGGGTTCGGAACTTCATCGTACGAATCCTACCTTTGAACATTTAATCTTGGCAATATAAATTCTGTCCTATATCTATAGAAGTGTCTTGAATCGAAAGCCTAAATCGGATACTTGAATCCTTGGAATCATTTCTCTCTTTATCATATCACAAAAGCTTTTATACTTTCGCTAGATAATTGAAATTGGAAACTTTCTCACCAAATCCCTGAGTTCGACTCTGGAATTCTTACCTTTCTACAACCGATCCGTACATTGCGGGTTCGCTTTGCTTTTGAGTTCTAGATATAAATATTAAGACATTGACGCACACCCTTTTGAGCGAACACTATGCTAGGATTTCCCATATTCTAGCCCATAATCTCAATAACCATATAATCCAATTCTCAAACCTCACAAGCCTCACAAGATAACATCAATACCTCAAGTCATATAACATTTCACAATCCTCAAACACTCACCTAAGGTCCATAACCACTACTTGGTATTCACTCTAAGTTATGCTAGATCCAACCTAGCATGACACTAATACTAAACATAACTAAATCGAGGGGAAAGAATACTCACACGACGTCAAAAGACGGAAGTCGTTCAACGGATGTTGACTTGCACTCGTTAGGCCTTTATCGGGGCGCTTCCGAACCTAGCACCAAACTAAACAAACTTAGCTTATAAGCTAAATTTGAACGGAATAAAGAACATATATAATCTAAGGATAACCCCACTTCTAAAACCCAAGTTAAAACCGTAAATATATATTCCGGGCAAATTGTATAACTTCATAAACCCAAGGTAAAACTCGTTTTCAAAGTTAACATTAAAATCCCGTAATTTAATCCTTGAATCATAACCCGAAATTAATCCATCATGAGCATAATTTATATGATATATATAAATGAAAATATAACTCAAGTAAATCTCAAATTTAAAACGCATAAATACATTTTCCGCCAATTAATACAATTTTATAAATATGGGACATTATTCGTAATTAATTCCTTGGGTCGTTTTTTATAATTAATTCCAGCAGGAGCATAATTGCATAAAACCTAAATCTGGGCCATTAACTGTAAATACAAAAGATGGGTTCGAATATGTAATTATACCATAACTGAGGGGGCCCGATTTTAATTTGGAAATTGGGTAAAAGTGCAGTGTCTTCAGCCCTTGAACAGGATTGCATGGCGGCGGTTCTACAGTGGAGCAGAAAAAGGGGGAGGCGAAGGAGTATGCAGACATCGGCGGCGTGGTTGCCGGTTCCAGAGGGCGAGGGGCAGGGGAGAGGCCTCTCAAGCGGCTTCATTGGCGGCCGCTAGCGAGGGCAACTCCGATGGCTTTCCAGCTTATACAGGGAAACGGCGGAGAAGGCCGTTGCGGCTCTGTTTGATTCCAGCAGGGCGAAGACAGGGCAAGGCCGGTCCTCCGGCGACTACGGTGGCTACTGCAGCCTGTAGGGGAGCACTTCTCCGTTGAGGGCGAGGGTGGATGTTTCAATGCTTCTCCCTGGGCGATTTTGTCCTTCTAAAGCAACAACATGAAGACGAGAGAGGGAACTAGGGGTATAGTCATTTTCAATACCTATGATGATCTTCATACGCCTTGAATTGACCATGTTTGATACCTTAGGTGAAGAATCTTTTGTGAGGTACACAGAACTTGAATTAAGCTCAGAAATGCTTCTTCCTGAGTTGAGGGATGAAGGAAAAAGAGGAGCGTTTGAGGGAGCTGAGCAGAAGAGGAGTAGGCGTGAGATTGAGAGAGAGTGCAGGAGGGAGAACCGTCTCTCTTTTCTCAATCCAGAAAATGAAGGGGAGTAGCAGAGAGGATGAAGATAGCCAGAGAGAAAGGGGAAGTGCAGGCTAGCAACAGAGAGAGAGAGAGAGAGACAGGAGAAGGTTGCACATCAGGGGACGAAGGATCGAGGGGTCGGGGAGCCAGCAGTCGGGTAGCCCCAGGAGTAGGGTGCTAGCGGCCGGCTGTTCATCAGCCTGAGGAGAGAAGCCATAGAAAGAAGAAAAAGAGAAAAAGGAAAAAAAAAATAGAAGAAAATAATTAATAAAAGGGTAGACTCGTTTCCAAACGTTCGGAACAAAAAAATTCCGAGTCGGAATGACTTTCCGAACCTTTCCCAAAGTAGAATAAAATAACATTATAATCGAGAAGGGTATTTTTACGCCGTAAAAATAATTTTTAAATAAAATACTTGAGCTAATAGAATATCGATAAAAGTAGGGAAAAAAAATCGAAACGCTCCCAAAAAATGTGGCGTTACATTAGATCCCCCTAAAAACAAGTTTCGTCCCGAAACTTGCTATACGTCGAACTTCTCGGTCCATAAGGCCGAGGTATGAACTCTCAAACTAAGAAGGCTTAGACCTTCTAATCTATATACACAAACTGCTCAAACCACCATCGCAATATATATATATATATATATATATATATATATATATATATATATATATATATATATATGGTCATAAAACACATTCCCGCACTGGGCACACACAACATATATCATCATACCTGGACACAACCAACTTAAGGGAAGAACTAAGTCTAACCCGTCGATTCTATCAAAGCTACTAGCTCGGCATAAACTCAACCAAAGATATTATCCTCCATCCTCTAGTTAGACTCATCGGTTCCTCGTCTGTCACTAGATCATCATTATTGACAACATGTCTCGAGTCATGTAAGTACTCTTTATTGCTACCCATGAAACACCAGGTGGCAACGCCAACTTGTAAGTCACATCCCCAACTCGCGCTAAAGTCTCAAAAAGGTCCGATATATCGGAAACTCAACTTCCTTCTCGGGTCTTTCTTAATACAACATTTCCATTATTTTTCTTCTTTGCTTGCCTCTTTCAAAGAATACCGAACTTCCAATTTACACCATTGACTTTGGTTCTTGCCAAACCAAACTCTCATGTTACGTTTCCTCACTTCTTGTCAACTCAACTTTAAGGTTACGCTTCTTCAACTTTTGAAGTATGTTCCCAATAATGAAGGAAGTACTTTACCTCACACCGCTTCTACTAATAATATTCGTATGCCATTACCTTTACATCGTTCCTCAATACTCGATCAAGACCTTGTCTTGGAGAATCACTTGCACACTTCAAACCCATCATCCCTCAGGGTAAATCAAAACAGTTGGTCCATTGAATCTCCTTTTAACTCTTAGCAACTCTATCGTCAATTATTCGTCCCATTTCATACTTCTTTGTCATCCGGAGGTTACCATAAATGGTGCTATACAACTTCTCTCTTTTTCAAGAGTAGACCCAAAATATCTTATCGGGGCATCTGTAAGCCCATATGGAATAACTACAACTCGTAATGACTTTGATTGGTCCAAAATGCCGTACTTGCAATATCTCAGACTCGAATTCTCAATTGGTGACAATCAGACCTTAAATCATTCTCATAAGAGACTACCGACGTTGGTAACCAATCGAGTAGATCATATATTCGTTGTAAGGAATACTTGTCCTTCGACTCACGGTAATCGATGTTCAATTGGTGAGAATTGTCTGTCTTTTTCACAATAATTCTGGTGTTCTCATAATAACTTCATATCAAGAGTTTAAGAAATATTTCCATATAAACTTCAAATCAAGAGTTCAAGATAACTTCTGGTGTTCTCTATGGCAGTGTGTTGGCTCTAATGAACCTTTATCAACAAGTCCTTGCAATTGCTCCTTTTTGCATCCTCAATTCGAGTATCCTTACGGGTATCATTTATTGATGTCTTTTGTACGGCGCCTTAGAAATGGGAGTTGAGCCCGAATCAATCTTAGCAGTAGAATTCACATTCCAATGCATTAGAATCCGTTCTATCTCGGGTTCTATCTTTTCTCTACCCATCACATATCGTAACAACTGACACCACCTAGTCCTAACGCTTGACAAGTGGTCCACCCCGAACGGTTGGGATGACGTCCTTCAACAGGTGTATTGTTCCTTTTGTAGCTATAATGTCGATAGTCTTCTTTCCCAGATCCTTCATCTCCTGAACTCGTGGAACTGGCTCGAGTCTTCTAACTCTTGAAGCCTTGGTTAAACAATAATTCAACTTAATCCCTCTTCTCACTTCAAAGGAATGGCGATAGTAACCTCTTTTGTTCTCACGTATGTGTTCAGTCACAAAGGTCTAACTACAAGACTCAAGCATGCCATATGACAAATCGATACAATCTTCTTCGCTTCTTCTGACATTGCAGCATATGGGAGGAACTCCTCGTATTCTACATCAACAATCACTACATACATCCTTTCTTCAAGTAGGCGTAGAAATTTATACTTCACTTTCTTATGTAACGTCAAACCGACCGTAGAGGCTCTAACATCAACCTTTCATGTACTCCTTGTACATCTCATATCGATATCAAACTTCAAAACCTCAGTCTTCTCCTACTCTTGTTGGCCGCCTTATGTATCCCTTGGTATCCATGAGCAACTTCACAACCGTACTAGCATGCCTTTAGGCAAAATATCCCAACCACAATCACTGAAAGATCCATTCATTATTCCTCCAAGCACTAACATCATAACTCTAAGCTTGCAGTGCTGTCCTAATTTATGTCCTCCTTTTCGCGCCATAGCCACCATGACTCTTCCGTGTGAGTCTGAAAAATCTTACTCATCTTTTGCTTGCGAAAACATACCATTCAATTCATTAGCACAAACATACCATGTATCCTCAACATGCCACACACTCTCTTTATGTATTCCCCTTTACATACATCAACTATAGAATCCTCACTTTCTCCTTGGTTCTTCTAGTTTTCTTCACATTAATCAAACGAAAAATTTTGATCCGTGTCATTCCCCCATATCTCAGTTCATGACCTAAGAAGGTCGCATAAGATCGTTACAATCTCCTCCTTGGAAGTCTTGTTATAAGTACTTGCTTGAACTCGTTCCACATTATTTAATTTAAAACAAATGCGCTCTGTTGACGTACTTCCATACCATTGACATTGGTCCACCGCGAATGCTTTAAGCTCTTTTTGTCGATCCTTTGAATTCCCATAATCTTGTTTTCGCATCCCCTTTATACTCACCAATAAACAACTCGCACCGCTTAACTTGTATTTGACCTTCTCTGAAGTCAACTAATTATTATTCTACTAAACTTCTCATGTTACCTTCTCATGAAGGCTACCCTACTCGGGTTACTTTACCTTAAACTCTGTTAATTATTCCCCCGTTCCATGCTTTCTTCCTCTTCCATAAGGTAACCATACTCTTCTTTGATGTCTTTCAAGTTCACCTTTCCAAATATTATAGCCTTAGCTCACCCACGTCCCTATTGGTTGGTATCTTAAGTCTTTCGATCAAAGCTTCTTGTTTCCTCTTTCATCTTCTCAACCCATCATATATATGCACTACCTTCTTCTTGGCGTTTCTTAGTCTTGTCGTCATAGTAGAAACCGGTCAACTCCACGTGAATTCCTACCACGCCCTTCTTCTCATAACTGTAGGAATGTTGACACTTCACTTATAGGTACCTCGTAAGCTTAACTTACGGTATTTTAATCTTTAGAAATAGTTTGATCACTCTTCTCGTCTTGACTCCAATGCTTAGGAGCGCCTATTGAAAACTCGTCTTAGTTAGAACGCCACTTTTATTCCCCAGCGAAAATGTAGTCCTCTTTACTTGACTCGCATGTTTAGTTCATCGACACCGCACTTGGAAAAATCTTAAGTTCATTGTCTCTCGTTGCTTCAGTTGGAACCACTTTCGCACCCTAATGTTACTCCCTTTTCTTGTATGGTCTCCATCTCGATTTCTCTTAAGTTGTCTCGAGTTTTCTTTTACTTGGTTGTCCTCCGTTACATCATCTCTACTCCTCTTCGACATCCTTTCAAAGGAATTCCGAGAAACGCCATGGTTGTAATAGCTAGGATTTTCGAATTCTAATTAATGTTGATTAACTTAATCGTTGATAGTAATTGACACATAACTCGCGAAGATTTCGCAAGTGATGAGTAAGATTTCCACCGTTATGTTCCTGGCGTAATTTTGGACTTTTGGGGAAAATTTTTACTTTTTCCCCCGGGTAATTATTTTTACCCTCCGGTGTTATTTGGAGCATTTCGGTGCTCCAATTAATAATAATGCAGTTGAGAGAAATGATCAGGACGTCATATGTGTCCTAGATATGAAATAACAAGGAGAGGCAAAACGGCCAAAAGAGTCGCTATTTCGTTTCTTAACGGCTAAGAAAGACGGTTTAGGAATACACGTTTTCCGAGGCAGTTGTGCAATAATTATTCCTACAATATTCCAGATTTAGTGTTCCAATCTCGAGAACTTTGGAAAAAGAGGTTCGACCCGCCTTTGGATCGGTTAAAGGATAATTATCGACTTTACTAAAGGATAATTATCGTCTTCATTATAAATAGCAGAATATCCTTTATTAATTCATTTTCTTTCACGTTTCCTCGTAAAAGCTCTGATTTCTCTCGACCTTCAAACTCAGATCTACTCTCCGTTTCTAATCCGATTTCAATTCCGTTTGAGTTTCTGGATTCCTCTCTTCATTCTCTTCATATCGGTACCAAGTTTCTGCATTTTTCGAGTATATGGAGGGCTGGTCGAGCATATATCTCACCAGGACGGTTCCGTCGCTCAGATTCCGGTGAATTTGATGCTGTCCATGCGTACCCTGCGTCGCTACGTTTCCGAATCTTCTTTCAGATCGTCAATCGGGTTAGTAACGAATAAGTTATGAATTTATTCGTTTTCCGTACTGCGATTTGGCCTAAATTGACTTTAGGCTTGTCAAAATGGATAATTAGAAATTCCATTATGGTCGTTATATTATTCTGGTGATTATGGATAGTTTGTTTGATGAAATCTGATGACGGGTGGGTTTAGAAATTGCCTGCGGGCAAAACGTTATTCTGGCAAAACCTAATTAATTAATTAAATTAGGATTAAAATTGAGATTGAGGAATGTTGATTGGATACTACCTTGAGATTTGAGGAATTGTGAGTTATGCTGAGATATTGTGGTTTAGTTGGTTGTGAGGCTCATATATTGAGTATGATCCTTATGGATCCCTTTGGGTCTAGGTGTGACCCCTTTGATGAATAGAGGTTGATATATCTCTTTATGCCTTTTTATAGGCCGTGTTGTCCCTCCAGTGTAGAGGTGATCGTGGTTGAGTTTGTACAAGGTTGAGGTAAGTCCGTAGGACTTACTTAGCTACCATCCTTATATGGGGTGTTTGTATGAGTGGTGTGTGTCTTATATGTTTGCTATGATAGCATGTGATGTCGTATTTACCGACCTATGTTTTATTAATTCCCCACTGCGTGGCTGTGATAACCTTTCCCTTTCATCCCGCCGTGGAGTCTGGGAGGTTCTCTGATGTCAGGCCAGACCGGTTTACAGGAAGGGCGCAATCCACTCCCATAGGGTACACGGATTGTGTGACCGATACTAGTACGGCTGGCTAGCAGGCTTAGAGGCGAGGTTGTATCGGTTCTCGTGTCACCTTGTTTCATATATATTATATCTATACGATTTGAGTGAATGACCATTATATTGAGATGAATAAATGGGTAAATGAGTGAAAGCATGCTGATAAGTTTATCTTTCCCTATGTGTGAAAGTGCTTATGCATTACTCTATATATGTGTATGGATAGCTAATGGTTATTACCATGTTGTAGATGCCCTACAGGTTAGGCACTGCTGAGTGATCTGGCAGGGTGACAGGCCGAGGACTCTCGTACATTAGGTGGTTGGTTTGGGGTTGTGTTTCCCCTCCTGCGTGAGGATGATCTTTTGTACCTCCTATGTGAGGATGTCGATTTATATACTCGGCTATGTTGTTGTTTAATTTGGGTCGTACAGTTTATACTGTTTTATGCATTTGTTTTATATCTGTCAGTGCCATGTTGTAAGGTCCAGTGAACTTGTTGTCAGGCTAGGGTCAGGATCCATTGTGAGATCCTAGCCCAATGTGACATCCCGAGTCCCACAGATTCGGGGTGTTACAGAGTTGGTATCAGAGCCCAGGTTGACAACAATGGCACTTGTTACCTGCAATGAGGTTTGATAGGTAAAATAAACAGAGCCCACATGGGATCTGACGTTTTCAAAGGTTTTGGTTTTAAGTGTGGTTTTGGGATAGAATGTACGAGAAGTCGTCACCTCTGCCATGGATCTCTGCAGCGTAGATATGTATATATATCTGTGTGTACTATGGATTATGTGGATGTATTATATACATATCGATACTTATGGCATATATATAGCCTTATAAGATTAGGTGCGTATATCCTACAGATGTGACAGACTAGAGTAGTATCTGTAGTGGGATGAGGTAGGGGTACACCCCCTCTTCCTCCAATGGTGATAAGTTAGGGACCAGTTTCCGCTGTTGTTTCGCCTATTGCAGAGAACGAGGTTGAAGAGGCTGATCGTGTCTCCATGAGTAGATCCGAGTATCAAGAATATATGTAACAAGTATATGAAGCGGTGATAGCGGGTAGATCCACACCGGATTTACCAACAATTGTGAGATCAACTGAAGCTTATGGATCCGGAAAGAAGCAATGGACTGAATCAGTTACTGGAGAAGCAAAGATGATGAATGGGGAACCAAGTCCGATATTAGGACAATCTAGTGATCATTTGGCCACGAAGATGAATGGCAAGGAACTACAGTGTTTTAATTGCGTGGAAGTTGGGACACTGGCGAGTTGTGTGCCCAAAGGCACCCATCATATGCTTTACGTGTGGTAAAGCAGGGCATAGAGCGAAGTTTTGTCGACAGGGCAAGACATTACCTTTACAGGTTCCCCTCAAGAGTGAGATCATTCCAGGTGGACGACGAAGGTCGAGTTACCCTTCAGTTGCACAGGTTGCAAGGATGGGATAATTATGTTTCAGTTGTGGCTATCTAGATAATTTGCGTTTTGTGTGCCCTTTTGCACTAATAGCTTGTTTCACTTGTGGTGAGCTAGGCCTTCTGGCCCTTTTCTATCAGCACGGTGGTGTTTCTTCCCAGCAAGACCTTCCTCTTTCCTATGCAGAAAGAGTGGAAGTGGAGGCTATAGTAATGACCTCAGTGATACCTGGGGAGCATGGATCTGACATTGAGTGATGATATGTAGTGGAGCTACGAGTGTTAGTTGTTATAGGTACCATTCTCGTTAATGGTTTACCTAGTGGAGTTTTGTTTGTTATGATTGCTATGCACTTCTTGTCTTTCGATGCATACGTTAATGGTTGTTCTTTCAAATATAGTAGAAGGTGGACTTTCCTTTACATGATTACTAGTTAGGGGTCTGAGGTACCCGCGAGATATGTGTTTGTTCCCTTATTCCGGGACTTGTGTATGACTTGTAGACTTCCTTGTCATGCCGTAGGTGCATGGGGAAGTCATTATGTGTATGGATTGGATGAATAGATATCATGCAGTGTTAGATATTAATAGTAAGGCTATTATAGTCTTTACTGAGTTGATAAATAGAGGTCTTCTGAGGTTAAGACCTTTGAAGAGACGGGTTTGTCATCAGAACTGTACGAGCATCGAGCTGATAACACAAAGATGTGACGCCTTCTAGTGTTATACCATGAAGGAGCGAGATAGTCCAACATTAGAAGGTATTCCAATTGTTTATGAGTTTATAGACGTGTTACTGAACCATCTAGCTGCCACCTCAGCAGAGTGTGGACATTGTTATCAAGTTGAAGTTTGATACAAGATTGAATGGGAAAGCCACACTATACAATGCTTGTTGAGATATTGTACTGATAACTTGAAAAGTTGACTGAAACGGGCTTATTTTACCCTAGTAGGTTCTATGTTCCGTATTGACGACCTGATGAGTTAGCTTCAAGAAGCAATTGTGTTTTCAGGATTCCTTTGTGCTCAAGATATCCCTAGTCATGGATGAGAGAGCAACATGTGTATGAGATAACATCCCATACCCGTTATGGACACTACGAGTTTGTAGTGATGTCATTTCGGTTGACGAATGTTTTAGTAGTTTTTATGGAGTTGATGAACAATATCTTCATCGACTTCCTTGATTAGTTGGTGGTGGACTTCATTAATGACATGCCGGTGTACTCTCATAGCAGAGAATAGTAGACCGATCGTCTGAGGATCGTTCTGTAGATTTCGAGAGATAGAGGGTTGTATTCTACGCTCTCTAAATGTAAGTTGAGGTGCCAACGGTAGCCTTTTTAGGCCATGTTGTCTCCGCCAGTGGGATCATGGTTGACTTGGCGAGAATTAAGTATGTTGTAACATGGGAGATACTGGTGAACATTAAGGAACACATAGTTTTCTCGGCTCAACTAATTGCTACCAATGCTTTGACGAAGGATTTTATATGATTACGTATTCATTTGCGAGTCTTTTGAGAAGACCACCATAACTACATGATGAAAGCAGTGTGTCTATGTTCTGAAGAGTTGAGGAGGCATTTGACCTCTGCTTCCATTCTGTTGTAGTTAGAAGATTTTTGGAATCCCGTGATTTATGGTGATACATCCCAGCTAACTCTGAGATGTGTATTACTACAGAGGAGTAGGGTTATTGATATGTGTATTTACAGCTGAGAACGTATGATGAGAACTACCCGATTCATGATTTAGAGTTAGTAGTGGTAGTTCAAGCCTTTAAGTTTTGAAGACCGTACCGGTGTGATCTTCATGTCAGATTTCTACAGATCACAGAAATCTGAAGTATATTTTATGCAACAGGGGTTGAATAACCGCTAGTGTTAAGAGCTTAAGTTGATCAAGACTTTGACCTGGAGGTTCCATATCATTCCGAGAAGTTGAACGTTGTCACCGACAACTGGAACGGAAAGAAGCTCCAAGAGAAGATGATTATCAGACAGATAGTTCAGCTTCAGCTTCAGAGAAATCTAGCTTGGCTAGAGTTGGACAATCAGTTCCTTGATGAGGATACCTAGTTATACCTCAGAGGTTCTACCTGGTCTGTTGGATGAGGTCCAATAGAAGCAGGAGACCTACCCGGCCTTGACAAGGTTTAGAGAAAGGATGTCTCGTACTGAGGCACCATAGTTCTCCATGGGAGTAGATGGACTGATGAAGAGTCATGACCACTTTGTGTACCTGTAGATGTAGATGGAGACAGAGAATATTATGGTATACCCATTGTATGCCTTATTCAGTACATTCAGGTACGAGTAAGATGTACCACGAGATGAGACGATTATATTGTATGAAGCCGATATAAACAGATTTGTGATACAGTGTGTGACCTGTTAGCATGTCCAGATAGAGTATTTCCGATCTAGAGATAAGCCCCACCCACTACCAGTGCAGTAGTAGAATTTGGGAAGACATCACAATGGACTTTTTTTTATGGGATTGTGACCCAGTAGAACATTTATGTTATCTGGATTGTTGGTAACAAATTAATGAAAAAGGCACGTTTCATTTCTATCAGAAGGACGTGGCTAGTGAATGAATTGGTTGAGGAGTACACTAGACAGATAGTGAGACTCCATGGTATACCGAGAACGATCATTTCTGATCGAGATGGATGTTTTTACTTTCAGATTTTAGGCAGCAGATTTAGACTGCTTTGGGGACGAGTCTGTACCTCATGACTACACTTCACCCCCTGACAGATGGTCAGTTAGAGAGGATCATCTAGATCTTAAAGATCTATTATAAGTTGTAAGTCGAATGGGAAACGTGGATGGTTAAATTACCATCCATTAATGAGTTTATTATATAACAATGAAGGACGTGCATCTTTCTGGGATGGCCCTATGAGGCAATATATATAGACATAGATGTCGTATAACCTTATGCTAGAAGTGATCTAGCAGTAGTAGTGGAATAACACCTGACCAGATTCAGGATTTTATAGTTCGAGTAACGATGATTAAAGGAAGAGTGTCGGCTCTACATAGTCGTCAAATTGTGTGTGTAGACAAGAGGTGTTAACCTCTAAAGTTCAAGTGAGAGTTCATGTCCGGCTGGAGGTATCTCAGCTGTGAGACGTTAGTTGTGTATTATGGAAAGGGGAACTGAGTTTCCAATATGTCAGTTACTTGAGATCTTGATTAGTTTTATGAAGGCAACATGATGTTTAGCTTTCACTCTGAAGTTGGTGGATGTTCACCCAGTGTTCCTGTGTCTCAACTGAGGAAGTATATACCAGATTTGAAACACTTTGTGAGTTATAATGATCTAGTGGTTAAGTTGAACCACATCCTTGTTGAGCATCTGATTACATTCTTGGAATAAGATATGAAACACTTGCATTCGAAAGACATTCCCATATTGAGGATATTAAGGTAGAGATGAAGACCTGAAGAGGCTATGTGAGAGACTAAGGATAGTGTCCTGAGGAACTATCCAGAGTATATGTTGGGACAGACCCATTTGTGGGAGCATGAGTAGATCTTAGTGCTATCTTGATGAATGTTGTGCTTATGTGCTTATATGTGTTGATGTGTTATTTCATGCTAGTTGTGATGTGATTTATAATCTTAGTAGATCTTGATGTGCTAGCGTGATGTATGCTATAGCTGTAGATGATTACTTCCTCCACGTTATGATTATATTTATAGCTGGAGATGGTTCTTTTCTCCATGCTACCTTGATGGACATAGTTCAGTTGAGATGTGATTCCTCCATGCGATATATATATGTTTATGGGTTGGCTAGAGATGTGCTTCCTCTATGCCTTGTGATGTGGTATGGCGAGAGACGTGATTCCTCTACGCCTTTGGGTAGCGTTATGGCCCTATTTCCTGGAGATTATGATTCCTCCATGTTTATACTTGAGGTTATATAGTTATAGCTTGTAATCTTTTGAACGGAGATGTGATACATCCGATAGAAAGAGTGAGAGTTATACCTCGGCGTATGGGTCCGAGAGGATTTGGGAATTGTTCAAGTTTTGGGACGAAACTTTTTTTAAGGGGTGTGTGATGTAATAGCTAGGATTTTCGAATTCTAATTAATGTTGATTAACTTAATCGTTGATATTAATTGACACATAACTCGCGAAGGTTTCGCAAGTGATGAGTAAGATTCCCACCGTTATGTTCCTGGCGTAATTTTGGACTTTTGGGGAATATTTTTACTTTTTCCCCCGGGTAATTTTTTTTACCCTCCGGTGTTATTTGGAGCATTTAGGTGCTCCAATTAATAATAATGCAGTTGAGAGAAATGATCAGGACATCATATATGTCCTATATATGAAATAACATGGAGAGGCAAAATGGCTAAAAGAGTCGCTATTTCGTTTCTTAACGGCTAAGAAAGACGGCTTAGGAATACACGTTTTCCGAGGCAGTTGTGGAATAATTATTCCTACAATATTCCAAATTTAATATTCCAATCTCGAGAAGTTTGGAAAAAGAGGTTCGACCCGCCTTTGGATCGGTTAAAGGATAATTATCGACTTTACTAAAGGATAATTATCGTATTCACTATAAATAGCGGAATATCCTTTATTAATTCATTTTCTTTCACGTTTCCTCGTAAAAGCTCTAATTTCTCTCAACCTTCAAACTCAGATCTACTCTCCGTTTCTAATCCGATTTCAATTTCGTTTGAGTTTCTGGATTCCTCTCTTCATTCTCTTCATATCGGTACCGAGTTTCTGCATTTCCGAGTATATGGAGGGCTGGTCGAGCATATATGTCACCAGGACGGTTCCGTTGCTCAGATTCCGGTGAATTTGATGTTGTCCATGCGTAGCCTGCGTCGCTACGTTTCCGAATCTTCTTTCATATCGTCAATCGGGTTAGTAACGAATAAGTTATGAATTTATTCGTTTTCCGTACTGCGATTTGGCCTAAATTGAGTTTAGGCTTGTCAAATGGATAATTAGAAATTCCATTATGGTCGTTATATTATTCTGGTGATTATGGATAGTTTGTTTGATGAAATCTGATGATAGGTGGGTTTAGAAATTGCCTGCGGGCAAAACGTTATTTTGGCAAAACCTAAGTAATTAATTAAAGGTTAATTAATTAAATTAGGATTAAAATTGAGATTGAGGAATGTTGATTAGATACTACCTTGAGATTTGAGGAATTGTGAGTTATGCTGAGATATTGTGGTTTAGTTGGTTGTGAGGCTCATATATTGAGTATGATTCTTATGGATCCCTTTGGGTCTAGGTGTGACCCATTTGATGAATAGAGGTTGATATATCTCTTTATGCCTTTTTATAGGCCGTGTTGTCCCTCCAGTGTAGAGGTGATCGTGGTTGAGTTTGTACAAGGTTGAGGTAAGTCCGTAGGACTTACTTAGCTACCATCCTTATATGGGGTGTTTGTATGAGTGGTGTGTGCCTTATATGTTTGCTATGATAGCATGTGATGTCGTATTTACCGACCTATGTTTTATTAATTGCCCCACTGCGTGGCTGTGATAACCTTTCCCTTTCATCCCGCCATAGAGTGTGGGAGGTTCTCTGATGTCAGGCCAGACCGGTTTACAGGAAGGGCGCAATCCACTCCCATAGTGTACACGGTTTGTGTGACCGATACTAGTACGGTTGGCTAGCAGGCTCAGAGGCGAGGATGTATCGATCCTCGTGTCACCTAGTTTCATATATATTATATCTATACGATTTGAGTGAATGACATTATATTGAGATGAATAAATGGGTAAATGAGTGAAAGCATGCTGATATGTTTATCTTTCCCTATGTGTGAAAGTGCTTATGCATTACTCTATATATGTGTATGGATAGCTAATGGTTATTACCATGTTGTAGATGCCCTACAGGTTAGGCACTGCTGAGTGATCTGGCAGGGTGACAGGCCGAGGACTCTTGATGACATGAATTATGTACCATTATATTCATGCATATTGTAGAAGATTGTCTCAGTTTGCCTTGCATTTAGAGAGATTTTGTATGCCTTTTATGTTCTATTCAATCATTTGTCGGAAATAGAGGTCTACACGAGTTTTTGATGAATTATAGGTAAATGGAGTGGAATTGAAAGCAAAAGCGGAGCAAGGAGCATCTAAGGATATTAGGGAAGCTAAAGGAGTCTTAGAGGGATCACAAAGAGCTAAGGAATTGCAAAGGATAAGCATAGAAGACGAGCCAAAAGAAGAGCACTTTCTGTTGAAGAAAATCGTGCCAATATGCACATAAATCAGACGATTTCCCTTCCTAGAAATCGAACGGTTTTGTGTATAAATCGACTGGGTCGATTTCCTTTGTTTTTCGGCCAAATGAAAAGACGACACAAAGCCCAATTCTTTTGGGCTAGAAGAGAGTTTTCCCAAACGGCCCATTTGCAAGAAACTATAGGTGAGAACTGTAGGAATGAAAACGAGGAGGCCGCAGCAGGAAATCTTTAGACGTTTGAGAGAGATTGGAGATTCTTGGAGAAGGATTGAAGGACTTTTGCCGGGAAGCCAATCTTGATTCTTGTTTGTGAGATTTCTTTATCCATTGAAGCAATTGTGGTTTTTGAACACGTAATTGAGTTACTTAAGAGATAGATTGATCAGTTTTGACGATTATTTATAGAATTTAAGGTTATTGAGTTTTTATTCAAGATTCGGGTTTATTTGCATTATTTCATTCAATCCTTGATTTGATTATGAAAATGGTTGGCTAAAACCCTTGTGATTCTGGGGAGAATAGTTGATGATTAAGGCTTAGGTGATGATAGACTGAACTCATTCAAACATTAGGACCCTGAGAGTTTAGATTTTAGTTTTGCGATAACAGGAAAATCGGACTGTTCTTGGGTAAATCGGCCGATTTCCTTATGAACAACACGATTTATTCTTCTGATGAACTTTAATTGAATCGATCTTTAACCAAAACTAATCCTTGCCTAAATCCCAACATTGATTAACCTTTTTAACCTCTAATAGAGTGTATGAAGAGATTTCAAACTTGATTCTACATTTAATAGATTAAGGTTATAAGATTTGGGTAATAAAGAAGACTCAACATCCTTTATTAAGATTCTAAGTGTGCTTTCTAATCTTTACTTTGGAGAGTCATATCCTGGTGTTTTAGATAGTTAGTTTGAACATAATTCTTGTCTTTAGATCTTTCTATATTGCAGCCTCAACAACCCTTATAGAGAAAACCTTTAGATTAGTTATATAGGTTTCGGAACTTCACCGTACGATATCTACCTTTGAACATTTAATCTTGGCAATATAAACTCTGTCCTATATCTATAGAAGTGTCTTGAATCGAAAGCCGAAATCGGATACTTGTATCCTTGGAATCATTTTACCCTTATTTGATCACAAAAGATTTTCGCATTTTTCGCTAGATAATTGAAATTGAATTTACTCTCACCAAATCCCTGAGTTCGACTCTAGAATTCTTACCTCACTACACCCGATCCGTACACTGCGGGTTCGCTTTGCTTTGAGTTCTAGATATAAATATTAAGACTTTGACGCACACCTTTTTGGGCAAACAAGTTTTTGGCGCCGTTGCCGGGGATTTGGTCTAGACCAAATTCGGTTTTCGTTGTCTAGCTTGAGAGCTCTTGCTCTTGTGATTTGATTTGTCTACTTGAGTGATCTTTGCAGGTTCTTTAGGTATATGCGAAAGACTAGATCCACTAAAGATCTAGTTCATTTCGATCCTGAATTGGAGAAAACTTTGAGAAGAAAGTTGAAGGAAAAGAAAATGGCTGAGAACAACGAGAGAAACTTCCAGGCTGAACTGAATGAAGCTGAACGCCAACTTCAGTTGAGTGAGAAAGCACGTCTAGATAATGAAACGAGTCATCAATTTCAGATTGATGAACTAAGAGCTATGATGTTGGACATGAAGTTGGAATTGATCGAATCTCGGAAGAAGAAGAAAGTCAAGACTCAACTAAGTCCATTAGGAATAATTCATCCGATGATGAAGAACTTGACCCGGACATGCCGGAGCTTGAGGAGATCGATCCAATACTTCATCCTATTCGAAACACCCCAAAACCACGGGTTGTTCCTCGCCTCCCAACTAGGGAAGTGAGAGTTGCTAATGACGGTGATAGACCCCTAACTTTGGGGCAACGGATGGACCTAATTCAGCAACCACGCCGTCTAGGTGTGGATTTCGGAGCTGAAGACATCCAGGAGTTTAGCTTCTCACCACAAGTCATCACCATGGTTCGCCAAAGTCAATATGGCGAAGCAAGTATTGAATCTCCACATCAACAGTTGCAGAATTTCGAAATTCTCATGGAGACTATAAGCCGAAGAAGGCTACTACAAGCAATTACAAGATCAAACCGTTCTTCTTCTCTTTGAAGGACAAGGCTCTAGCTTGGTACCAAACACTTCCAGCTGCAAAGTTGGCTACATGGGAGGAATTGTCTTCGGAATTCCTCACCAAGTTCTTTCCGCCATCCAAAACGGCGGAATTGAGAGGTAAGATAAATGCTTTTTCTATGAAACCTAACGAAAGCTTGTTTCAATCTTGGGAAAGGTTTCAAGACCTCTTGTTGGATTGCCCACACCATAGCATTTCAAAGCTGGAATTATTGGAAATTTACTATAAGGGATTGGATGTGGAAACACAATTCAACCTTCAATCTCTCTCTTGTGGCACATTCATGGACATGAGAGAGGATGACGCTTGGGACATCATTGAGAAGCAAGCCCAAGTGATTGAGAAGTATTCCCACCGGAAGGTGGACTCAAATAGCCGGAATCAAGGCGATCCGGGAGCTAAGTTGAACCAAGCTGCTCAAATACAAATATACTCCCTCAATAATGAGATCAAAGAGTTGAGGGAAGTGCTCAAAACAAGTCTTCAAAAGACTAAGGAGCAAGAAGCCAACTACATGGGAAGGGACAACAATCAAAGGAATGATAACCAGAACTCCAATTGGAACAACAACAACAACAACAATAACAACCGGAACACCAATTGGAACAACAACAATAGG
The DNA here is from genome assembly GCA_033239045.1 of Fagopyrum esculentum. Taxonomy (NCBI): domain Eukaryota; kingdom Viridiplantae; phylum Streptophyta; class Magnoliopsida; order Caryophyllales; family Polygonaceae; genus Fagopyrum; species Fagopyrum esculentum. The sequence goes on from BSUD01000002.1 coordinate 133,754,344, forward strand.
AACTCAAATAACAACAATTGGAGGTCAAATCAGCAAAATCCACGTAATCCTTACTCTCATGCTGAAAAGGCTCTAACACCTCCATCTTCTTCTACTCCTTTAGTAAGCCAGGAACAATCAAGCGGATCAAACAAACCCGATCCCGTGCTAGAGACGATCCTAGGCAAACTACAAGGGTTGGAGAGCTATATAACTTCGGTTGATAAAGCTCACAAGGCTTTGGAAAGCCAAGTATTTAACAAGGCCGGCGAAGTTCCAAGAGATCAAGGGAAACTTCCCGAGAAGACGGAAGATAACCCAAAGGGAAGGGTTATGGCGATCACTACAAGGAGTGGCATATCAACCACCGATCCTCAACCTAAAGTAGTTGAAACCACCACTAAAGAAGGAGAAAGAAAAGAGAAGGAAGATATCTATGTTCCTCCTCCCGCCTACAAGCCACCTCTACCTTTTCCTCAATCTAGAGCGCGAGCACGCCTAGATAAACACTTTGGTAAGTTTGTTGAACTTATGAGTAAGCTGCATATTAATATACCTTTTATGGATGCAATTTTAGGTATGCCAGCTTATGGGAAATTCCTCAAGGAGATCCTCTCTAACAAGAGGAAATTGGAAGACATCGGAGAAGTCAAGATGAGTATGGAGTCATCCGAACTCATCAAGACTATGACGGAGAATATGCCACCTAAGCTCCGTGATCCAGGATCCAATTGCATACCCATCACTTTGGGAGAAGCTACTTATGATGCACTTTGTGACCTTGGAGCGAGTGTGAGTATCATACCACATGCTCTATGCAAAGCAGTTGGTCTAGGAGAACCTAGACCGGTGAAGATCACACTCTACATGGCTGATCGTTCTACCACTAAGCCAGTTGGGATACTAGAGGACAGTCCGGTAAAACTCGGTAAGTTTTACAGTCCTATAGATTTTGTCGTTCTTGACATCCCTGCAGATTATCCGGTTCCCATCTTCCTTGGGATACCATTCCTTGCAACATCCGGATGCATGGTAGATTGCAAGAATGGCCAGCTATCTTTCAATATAGGTGAAGAGAAGGTGGAATTCATACTCTCTTCCTTAATCAAGGAGCCAACCTTGAGAGACGATGTTTTTGATATTTTTGATGAAGAAGAGTCTAGACAGGTAGTAAGTTCAATCTTGATGAAAGACCCTCTTCAAAAGGTTCTTAGTATGAGCATCATGGAGGAAGGAGTGGAACATGATTGCAATGGGGATGTGAAGGCATTAAATGATATGGAGGAAGAACTAGGAACAAGATTTGAAGAACTAGAATTTACTCCGGAAACTGTGAAGAAAATCGACCTGCACCAACCAAATCGTCCGATTTGTGAAAAGGCAACCCGATTTTTAACAACAGAAAGAAAAATCGATCTGAACAAACTAAATTGTCCGATATGTGAAAAGGCAACCCGATTTTTAACAACAGGAAGAAAAATCGTGCCTCAGATTGACCGATTTACTTCAGGGGAGGTCGATCTAGTGGGAAATTTTCTGGATTCTCCAAACTTCATCGCAGCTGTTCTCGACTCTAATGATGCATCATCACCACCTCTAGAGGCATCTCCCACAACATCCGAAGGCCACGATTCATCATCAATCAAGGCACCTCCATCATTAGAATTGAAGCCACTCCCCACGCATTTAAGGTACGCATTTCTTGGCATTAATTCCACATATCCAGTCATAGTTAATGCGAAACTGAACGATGCTGAACTAGAGAAACTTATGCATGTGCTGAAGCAACATAGGAGAGCATTAGGTTATACTATTGATGATTTAGTAGGAATAAAGCCTTCCCTATGTATGCACAAAATTCTAATGGAAGAGGATTACAAACCTTCACGCCAACCTCAAAGACGGTTAAATCCGGCAATGAAAGAGGTTGTGAAGAAAGAAATCCTTAAGCTACTTGATACAGGTATCATCGTTCCTATCTCCGATAGCAAATGGGTGAGTCCAGTACAGGTAGTACCAAAGAAAGGAGGCATTACCGTTGTTGCCAACAAAAACAACGAACTTATCCCCACACGGACAGTTACAGGGTGGCGAATGTGCATCGACTACCGCAAACTGAACGTGGCCACTAGGAAGGACCACTTCCCCCTTCCTTTTATTGATCAAATGTTGGAAAGGTTAGACCAACATTCTTACTTTTGTTATATAGATGGATATAGCGGTTTCTTTCAGATTCCAATTCATCCGGATGATCAAGAGAAGACGACTTTCACGTGCCCTTGGGGTACGTTTGCTTATAGAAGAATGCCATTCGGTCAATGCAACGCTCCAACTGTAATAACCGAAAAATTTATTCCCAATTAATTCCGAGCCAAACCGAGTTTTAGAGACCGTTGACCTCTTTAAGATGCCTAACTTTATGACTAGAATTAATTTTATCATTTTATGTAAGTTAACCACATAAAATAATGAAAAATACACCAAACCCTAGTTATATATATATATATATCTAGGTCTTTTGACGAGTTTTGACTAGACCATGACGAGACCATGACAACGTCACCGACAAGCTTAGGACAAGCCTTGACAAGGCCTTAAATTCCAGCCCTTTTTTTTACCTTGCACCTTGATCTTCTCCAGCCCATTCATATTATGGCAGTCGGGCCTTACTTCAGCCCATGCCACACACAACACAATTGGGCCCGTCTAGCTTGCTTCCCAGCGGAGACATGCGGCAGCCCAGTGGAGGCGCCAGCCGTGCTTCCTCCTCCTTGTGTGAAACGCTGCCATCTTCTCCCGTAAACCCTAGGCCGCCTCCCTCGTGGACCTCACCTTTCCTCTCATGTTGTAACCGCCCTCGTACACAGCTCAGAGCCGCACCCTTTCCTTCATGTCTCTCCCCATCACGCAGGACCAACTTCGCGCAGCAACCTTCTCCTCCTTCGTCTTCGCCTCCACGCCGGCGGGTCGCTATCGCCATCGAACGAACAACAACACTTCTGTTCAGTCTCCAGCGGCTAAAGGCATCCCGACTCCTCCTCCTCGAGCCAGCAAGTCAGAGTGAGCAACCAAGGTTGGTGTAGACAACCAGCGTCTATGGCCTCGCAGCAAGGAGGTCGCGACATCTTTGCTTCTTCGACCACAAGGGCAGCAGGTACGAGCCACTGGTGCGCAAGGCCACATGGGCGACAACTCAGATCCGTAGGGCGGTGAGAAGGGTCTGCTGGCGCGGGTCTGCTTCCCTGCTGGTGCGTCCAAGTGATAGGGATCTCGATCCGTCTTCTTCAGTCTACACACGAGCTTGTTGAGTCCGTCTAGTCGGGTAAGGACCTCGACCCTCTTCCTTCTATACCCTTTCTATATATATGTGCTGATTAGAATTCCGTTGGGATCTTGAACAGTTCACAACAGACCTAGAGAGTGCTTGATGAGCTGATGCGTTTTTTATTTATTTTCGGAAGTGCCAATCAGTCAACTTCGGGTCAAGATTTGGGTAAGTTAGACTTCTCCTTTCTTGCTGATTTTCGGGTACGTTGTAGTCAGTGTTGCATTGTGAATCATACTAAAATTTGGGAACAATCGGAGTTACGGTGTGAGAGTTATAGTATTCCGAAGTTGGCTATTCATGCAGTTTTTCTATTAGGCTAGTTGAGCTGTTTGAGAAAGAACTCAGAAATTGGCAAAGTATAAATTTTTGGTTTTGGAACCGACTTTGAGAATTTGTGTAGAAATGATTATTATGTATTTTTGGGAAATTCTGACTACTATGGATAGAGTGCATAGCATAAAAGATTTAGAGATTTTTGTTAGACTTTTTATATTTTTATTCGGTTCTCATATCTTAAGCCAAAGTTGGACCTTGACGATTTTTTATGAAAGTCAAGAATATAGTTAACTCTTCTAAATCTTTAGCAAACTTTTCTTTGAGAGTTTGAGTGTGGTTTTGAGTTCCAAAGAATAGTTTGGAACTTTGTTATGGAATTTTATAAAGTTTCGGGACCAATGGTAAAACAGTCAATTATCCGTATAAGGGTATTTTGGTAATTTATCTGATGATAGAGTTAAATATCTTAGAAGTCAGAGACTTCTAATTAAGTGGGATACATTATTGGTCCACTTGCCTTTTATAATAGGCGGTTGAGTTCTTGCGGTTATAGACCGAGTCGAGATAGCGAGATTATGTTTGAATTCAGGTAAGTCCTTTGGGCTTACTTAGCTGACTTCTAGATATGAGTATGAATAATGGTAGTGGTGTGTGAATGAGATGCTTATCGTTATATTTTAGTAATATTTATATACCGACCTATACCTTGGCCTAAGAGTAACGGGCGGTGGCATTCTGCTCAGTTAGCTTGAGGGCGTTGGGGGTTTCTTTAGGGACTAGTCCACACTCGGTTTGTAGTGATGCTACCGACGGAGGTAAGCTAGACCTACACCTAGTTGGATAAGGAACGGAGGCGAGAACTCTTAAGATTTATCGTGCCACAACTGTAAAATGGAATAAGGTGACTCACTTAATGAACAAATAATAACCGGTTTGTGTGCCAGCATGATGATTGTTTTATGTTATCTTGAGTGTGTTTGTGCTATCCTTATTCTGCTTATATTTGGATTGTTAGCTAATGGTTTATCCGTGTTGTAGATTCGTAGAGATAGACAGTTGCAGAGTGATCCGGAACGGATGGTCAGCCGGGTCCACGTACTCATTAGATGGAGACGGGGGAGTTTCTCATACAACATGCATGTTATGTTTATGTTTATGTTTATGTTTTGTAAGGCTGTCACATGTGTACATTCATACAATAAAAATATTATGTTTCGAAATTGTTTTAAGTACATTTGTGCTTTGTTGTAAGATCCAAGTAATGTTGTTGTTAAACCAAGGTCGGGACCCATTGTGAGGTCCTAACCAGTAGCTCCCCGAGTTCCGAGAACTTGGGGTGTTACAACATGGTATTAGAGCTCTGGGTTGGCAACAATGACACTTGAAATCTTCTAAAAGACCGGATGTATAAAATAACTAGAACCCGAAAGGGGTCTAAGATTTTCAAAACGAATTTTTGTTTTACACACGTGCATAGTCGGGTTGTGGGTTAGTAGTACGTTTGACCACCATCGTTCTCCGTGGATCTCTGCAACTTGGAATGATAGATGTTAGTATATAGAGTTATATCGATATGTTTTAATGTATGATTATATATATGTATATGTGTAGCACGTTAGTATCCTAAAGGATACTTTAGATCCTTTAGTTGTGATATCATGAAGCGATTATCGCCTCATGATAAATCCGTAGCAAATTTGAAGAGTTTTCAACACGAGACAACGGATTCAGACCTAGGATTGAGTATTATACTCTGGTGGGCGTTCTGGCGACCCTATAAATCATCCAGAGAACGGGTGGGCAAGGAAGTAAAGATGTTAAGATAATTTTCACCACAAGTACAATCTGATGAGAAAGAAAATCCTGAGTCAGCTCAGATAGAAGTAATAGGAAGTCATACAAGGGACTTGGTCGTATGAAGCCAAGAGATGAATTAGAAGAACCACGCAAGATACGACAAGAGATCAGATTAGAGATAACAATAAGGGAACAATAACATATAGAACGGAGTACAACCAAGAATTTCAGAGTGAAGGACGTTACCATCAAGGTGGACACCGCCATATGCAAGCATGGGCATGAGAGTGCAAAGAGGATAGGGTGTTGACCCAGAGGTGAGAGATTAAAGGTTACAAAGATAGATAGTGAGTTTAGTGACGAGAAATAGAATGTGTAACCATGGAAGTATGTGGAGTCCTCCAAGGATACGAGCATTTTGAAAGAAACTTCGACATCATAAATATCAAAGAAACTAGAAGACTAAAACTGTGACAACGAATTTCCATAAAGGTATCATGATCAAAACAAAACCAATTAAGGGGAAGAATGTGGGGAAATGATATTGGTGGACTAAAGAGTCCATGATAACTTCTCATTCACATAAAGATTTAAGTTACCAATATTAACGGTCTTATCAAAGAACCGCAAACAGACGGTGAACAAAGTAAGAAGAATCGTGAAGACACGCTTACGAGTTATTGTGGAAGACTTGATTGAACTCCTTGTCGACAGATAAATGCTATGACTGGACTCAGACGAGTATAATGATCTCATAAGAGAACAAGAGTGGTGCACCCTGTGGAAGGAGCTAAAGGGATATTAACAAAGAAATCGGAGGAGATAGATTTTCACCAAGTGTATCAAACTTCAAAAGAGATAGAAGAACAATAAGTCCGTGATCTTATAGAAAGGCAACTACAAAGTAGTTGATAATAATTGAGACATAACACATACGGGCCAACTAATGGTAACTAGTTGGCATATCAGGAGGATAACCATAGACTTATGAAAGAATTTTATAGACATTTGGGAGACCCTTCAATAGATCAACGATGAAAAATGCAGAGCTAAACCGATACAAGTGCTAGTACCCTTAATGGCACCATGGAGTTCGAGCCAGTAAATTTAAGTAAGAACATAAGAAGAAAGACAAGACGACCAAGAATGACCCCCTGATGCATTTGAGACCAAGGGGATTGTGTGAATGATTTACTACCTACTGGCTAGGAAAGGGGTACATATCACAGCTAGAACATATGGATTGTAAAAGAAGAACTAGAGGAGTAAGAAGCATATGATTTTGACAAGGTTCTATGCCAATCAAGACATAGTGTGGTAGCATTCCATACGAGATAAACCGCAAGTGGAAGGAAGTTAAGGTCATGAGAGTCGCGTAGACATGCTTACAAGCTATAGTAGAAGATCTAGACAGGACCATTGGTGTCAGATGGACGACACAATTGGACTCGAGAAATGGAGTTAGCTCACGAAGGAACTGGAAGTTTGAAATGTAGAACGAGCTAAAGTAGTGTAAATGAATGAACTGGAGCAAGTAGTGCTAACCAGGAAATTCAACGGAAAAAGAGGTATGAGAAAAGTAAGTTCCGGAAATTGACATAAGTCAACCTGACAGACGTCAACCGAGGATGTGCAGGTGTTGTCTTGTATTGACGAGCTATGTGTTGTTAAAAGAGATGTGGGTGAATGAGGATTTACGAGGTAGCTTTACCGACGCCTTGGTGGATTTCCTCAAGGAGGCAACGCAACCCTCTTGGATGAACTAAAAGTATAAAGAAAATCGTATTGACTGGCTAAGATCAAACTCTTGTCGAGTCACGGAGTTCGGGTCCGTCTTACAAGAATTATGAAAGTAAACGGAAGAGGTGGTAGTTAGGAGAAAGAGTTTGGGCCCAATCACGTTGGACGCACCCAAAGTGTCCTTATGATTAATGGGTGACAACATAATTAGCAAAGTAGCACAGCGGAAGCGTGGGGGGTCCTAACCTATAGAGCAGGAAGCTCCATGGTACAACGACGTGTCGGGTTTAAGATGATGGTAGTTGGTGAAATGCGTTTTGATGAGAACAAACATGAGATGGACTATGCGGAGTGACAATAAATTTGATGGAAGAATTGTGCCACCATCAAGGTAGACAGGAAGGTACTTGCATGTAGAGGTTATGGAAACTGATTGATACCCTATTATGGATGCCCATGAAACATGACAACTTCGTCACATGTCGACAGATAAGCGGTTTTGGGGAATTAATACCAAAAGGGATATTCGAGAGTGTACTTCCATTGGAGGGAGAAAATAATTAACGATCTTATTAAGGTATTGTGCATAGTCTGCACTAGAAAGCTCAAAGTGCGTAACCACCATGCGGAGTCGAAAGATACATAACAGAGAGAAGCGACAAGAGTACAGTTGCAACTAGTAACCGTACTTTGAGAAAGCATAATCTCGGAGTGGAGTACGTGGAATTTGTATTGGAATGGAACCGAGTGGCGTTTGGTACTAAAGGAATATTTTCAGTCCAGTAAACATGGGGATATACGAGTACAATGCTGATGGGGTGTTAGAAAGTATCGAGTAGTTGTGATTAAACGATGGTGATGTGAGATCACCTTGTGCCTAGTGTTGTCATTGTGGACACATTCTATATCACCTAAGATCTTGGATACTGCGTAAGAAGTTTGAGTTGAGCTAGAGATCTATAAAATATTATGCTGATGTCGATAAAACACAAAGATTGATCGCCGGATTTTGAGTGTTAAGTTAAACCAAGATTTAGACAAAAAATGAGCAGATGATGATTCTTTAATGGAGGAACCATATGACTGAGTCATATTAGGAGACAAGAACAAGTGAGTTGTGATACAACTAGCCTTAAAGACCAAAAGGAAAGAAATTGGAATAAATTATCTCAGGAAAGTCATCAAAAGATCTAGAGGTGAGTTAGTAAGGCAACTTTGTGAGACCTTGCAAGCGGAATTGACGGATTATTATTCCTCACCCTATTGAGGAGAACAACCCCATTGATCCACGGATTTGATTAGAAGGAATACCTACTAGACACGAGTTAGTTCCTTAGAATAGAGGATCGGACAGTTATGCCGAATGATACCGGTGAGATATCGATAACCACCCTAAAACGTGGTAGCAAGCGCTTATGATGTACGTACATGAAAAGATTTTCGGAGAAAGGTGTTTTATGAAAAGCCGACAAGGCTACTTGAGATATGGTGGATAGTATGAAACGTCGTAACCTTCAGAGATCTATACAAAGATAGTGGTAACCTTGAAAATAACTAGTTAGGGTTTGATCCTGCATATGTGTGCTATTGTTTGACTACTTGTTTATTTCATGCTTGAGTGTTTAGTCCTGTGTGTTATATTGATGACCTTTGGTGTCTAAGTACTTAGATGTGGAAACGTTGAGGCTTTTGTGTAGTGATTAGATACACCCGACTGGTGCCTTAAAGGCCAGTCATGATTGATAACACGATTTATGACTTAGATTTAGACACTCATTTAGATAGATTTTCCGCTCATTCATGTGTGGTTTAGCATTAGTTCACGGCGTTTGCACTCAAATCACGTATTTTGTCGAGATAGACGTCTACTCGGACTTTTTCTTGCTTTGTAGGTATTTTGGGAGATTTAAGAGCCTAATCGATACATCCGAGGATCATTCCTCGAGATGACACACTTCCGGACTCATTGGAGTGCAAGCTAGAGGCTAATGAGGACTCATGGAACCTTGCCAACACAAGCCATGCACCGAATCGAAACTTAATGATCAAAGGCAAAGCTGAAGGTCCAAACCACGGTTGAGTGGAAGTCCACGGCCGTGGAACTGTCCGTGGATTTTGCCAGGTTTTCGTGACAGCTGTGCCACGATCTCTTGGCCAGCTCTTGCAAAGTTGTAGTATAAAAGTGGTCCTGGATTGGCTGAGAGAAGCATCTTGGAGCAGCTCTCCATTATCCACTATCATCCAATCAAAATATACTCTCAACAAGAAGATTCTTTTGGAAGAAGGAGGTAGAAGGAAGCTACCATTGGAGGAAGAGCTTCATTGGAGAAGAAGAAGAACAAACCATTGATAGACTTGGATAGCTTTGTAGTGAAGAATTTCGGAATCGATTTCTAGAGTTGTATGAACCATTTAAACCTTCTTTAAGAAGGATTGTGAGTCATTCTAATTCCATTTTCAGCTTGGTTTTGTTCACTTCACTTGTTCATCCGTTTCTCTTCATTATCTTGCAAACGGATGCCATGATTTTATGTTTGATGATTTCGATTGCCATGATGAATGTTGTAGGCTAAATAGATGTGGTTCTAGGGTAAGTAAAGGATGGTTATGGCTAGGACCTTGATAGGATGGACTTAGATTAGCCCTTCGATGAGTCACTCACTTGGACGTAGCCTTTGTTAGGATCCACGGTTTGTTCTTGCCAAACCACGGCCGTGGACTTGGTATAACACCCCGTGATTCTCCCTGGTTCGATGGATCTAGCTTTAGATTGTTAGAATGTTGAAATCCTAGTGTTTGTTGAGTTAAATCTATCCTAGGGTGACCTAGTGTTAGCAACTAAGTGTTAGGAGAGACTTACCCAGTAATCCTTGCTCTTAGATTCCAAAGATGACAAAACCTAGGTAGTGGTGAGCCTCATAAGCCGCCATTGGACTAAGTGTGCTAGGATAGTTGCTTAGGACTATCCCTTTCGAGACTTACCCGGTAAGGATAGGTTAGATCTCTAGGTGACAATCCGGTTTGTGTAGAATTCCGTCCCTTAGGTTCTTAGAGACTTACCCGGTGATGAGATCTTAGGGATGGACTAGTGGACCATGAGACCTACCCGGTGATTGATCCCAATCTAGAAACACTTACTCCTAACATATCATAGTTAATCCAATGAATGATTAGATAGCTTGAGTCCTCTGCCATAACCGGAATTTCCAACCCCTAGAATCCACTTTTCTCTCTTTGATCTATATCTCGTTTTAGCTTGTTTGTTTGTGTTGATTTGTTAGCATAGTTGATTTGTTCATTTGCATGATTTGTGATCCTTGATTGCTCACCTAAAAGCCCACCAAAAACATTTAGATTTTCATTTCTTTATTTCCTTTCCTTTTTCTTCACCTAGATCTTCACTAAACTTAATCACTAATAGAATCAATCTCACCTTAGTCTTTGTGTTCGACCTCGGAATACTATCCCTACTACAAAAGTCCCGTACACTGCGGGTTCCGCTAGGAGTTAGGAGAAATATAACGAGTATAAATTTAAAGCTTATTGCGTGCACATCACACGATCTTAGTGTAACAAGTTTTGGCGCCGTTGTCGGGGACTAGGTCTAGATTGAGTCTATTTTGTGATTGTTTATAGTGTAGATCTTTCTTGTTGCTTTTGATCTCTCTTTGGTTTGTGTCTTTGCTTTTCAGGACATCTCTTACTCTTTAGGTGTATGCGAAGATCTCGTGGCAAGGATTTAGCTCCATTCGATCCCGAACCGGAGAAAACCGTTAGATCTAGATCCAAGAGCATTAAAAAGGGAAAAGAGATGACCGGAAGGGATCTCCAAGCTGAGTTGGATGAGGCTTTAGAGCAAATAAGGATAAGGGATGAAGCTTTGGAGAATGAAAGGAGACTTGCCAATGAGAGGCAAGAGGCAACTAGGAGGGAGATTGAGGAGATTAGGCAAGCTCTTGTGCAAAGAGAGCTTAACCGTCAACAACCTCCTCCACCTCCACCTCCACCACAACCGCAGCCGGCGGCGGTGAATATTAGGGTTGTGCCCATTGCTATGGAAGAGCCACAAACGTTGGGGCAACGTATGGATCCGGCACAAAGAGCACACCGTCCGGGTGTGAACTTAGGAGATCCCGCAGCCCATGATTACGAACTCCGCCCTCAAGTTCTACAAATGATCCCGCATAATCAATTTGGAGGGATGGAAGGATAGTCTCCTCATCAACACTTGATGAACTATGAGATCTTGATGGACACTCTTAGACCGCCAAGATTGGAGTGCAACAACCATAAGCTTAGGGCTTTCTCCTTCTCTCTTAAGGATAAAGCTTTGGCTTGGTATCAATCTATTCCACAAGGGTGAGTTGGTACTTGGGAGGAGATGACAACCGAGTTTTTGACTAAGTTCTTCCCACCTTCCAAGACTACCGAGTTAAGAGGGAAGATCAATGCCTTCGTGATGAAGGATAGAGAGAGTTTATTCAAGTCTTGGGAGAGGTTCAAAGACCTTCTCCTATATTGTCCACACCATGGTATACCGAAAATTGAGCTATTGGAGATCTACTTCAAAGGACTTGATGAAGATAGTCAATTCAAGCTCCAATCTCTTTCCGGTGGGACTTTCATGGAGAACCATGTAGATGAAGCTTGGGAGTTTGTAGAGAAACAAGCACTAGTGATTGAGAAATACTCCCATAGGAAGAGTGAAGGGAGAAAGGCGGGAGCATATGAGGTGAGTGAAGTCACCATGAGCAACTTCAAGCTTGACGCCATCAACAACGAGCTAAAGTCTTTGAGGAAGTTGTGTGCTACAACTTTGAAGAACCAAGCAAGTCCTCAAGTGCAAGTACAAGCTAATCTATCTTCCAAGGAGGAAGATGTGAATTACATGGGAAGGGGCAATTACAACAACTATCAAGGCCCAAGGAACTTCAACAACAACCGCCAATTCAACAATTACCGGCCCAACCACAACCATCCCGGGTTTTCCTACTCTAACCCGGATGGAGCCTTGAACCCTCCCGCTTCCACAAGCACAACTCTACCACCGAAAGCTTCACAAGAACCTCCACCCGGATTTACTCAACCTCCAAAGGATAGAACCGAAATGATGTTTGAGCAATTGCTTGGAAGGTTGAGTGGTCTTGAGAGCACGGTGACTTCCATTTCTAAGGCTCAAAAGGTGTTGGAAGCACAAGTGTTCCAAAAAGCGGGTGAAGCCCATAGAGATCCGGGAAAACTTCCCGGAAGGACTGAAGACAACCCAAGAGGGCAAGTGTTGGCCATCACAACGAGGAGTGGGTTGAGTATGAAAGACCCTTTGCCCAAGGAGAATGCTAAGGGAAAACAAGTGGTGATAGAGGAAGAGACTTTGCAAGGAGATGGAGGCAAGAGCAAGGATGTTGAGCCAACATATGTGGCACCGCCTCCATACAAGCCACCACTACCATTCCCTCAATCACGAGCAAGAGCTCGCTTGGACAGTCACTTTGGTAAATTCCTTGAACTAATGTCTAAATTGCATATTAACATTCCGTTCATGGATGCTAATTTAGGAATGCCGGCATATGGCAAGTTCTTGAAAGAGATACTCTCCAACAAAAGGAAGTTGGAGGAGTATGGGGAGATAAGAATGACCAAGAGATCCTCGGAATTGATCCAAACGATGAAGGAGGAGATGCCTCCCAAGCTAAGAGATCCGGGTTCCTTTTGTGTCCCAATTGGAGTGGGAGATGTGAAGTATGAGGCCCTTTGTGATCTTGGAGCAAGTGTAAGCATCATACCGCTTGCACTTTGCAACAAGGTTGGGCTAGGAGAGCCGAAACCGGTCAAGATGACCCTCTATATGGCGGACCGTTCTATCACTCATCCGGTTGGGATCTTAGAAGACATCCCGGTGCAACTAGGAGGATTCTATGTGCCAATTGATTTTGTTGTCTTGGATATTCCGGCGGACTATCCGGTTCCCATCATCTTAGGAAGACCTTTCCTAGCCACCTCCGGATGCCTAGTGGATTGCAAGAATGGGACTCTCTCCTTCAACATTGGAGAAGAGAACATCAAGTTCAAGTTGTCCACAATGATGAAAGGGCCAACCCTTGATGAGGATGTCTTCAACATAGTCGAGCAAGAGGAATCTAGAGAAGTTGTGAGCTAGATCTTGATCAAGGATCCCTTAGAAAAGGTTCTTACCTTAATTATGATGGAGGAAGGTGTTGAGGAGGCTTGCAATGAAGAAATCAAGGCCTTGGAAGCACTAGAAAAGGAGACAAGGGTTGGATTTGAGATTCATGAAGACATGATGCACAACTGCAAGTTCCACGGCCGTGGAAGTGGTTCCACGGCCGTAGAACTCTCTGTAAAGTCTCAACAAACGAGCCAGGCAAGTTCCATGGCCGTGGAAGTGAAGCCAACCATGGTTCCAACCGTGGTTTCCCCAGAATCAGACCTCATTGATGGTCAAGCTTCAAGGAGCCTTGGAGGGTCTTCATTTGCTTTGGATTCATCTCATACAACGTTATTTGGATCGTCTCCACTCGACAAAGGTCCTCCTAAACTTGAACTTAAACCTCTCCCCTCTCATTTGAAGTATGCTTTTCTTGGTGATAATTCAACATATCCGGTGATTGTTAATGCATGCTTGAGTGATGATGAACTTGCTAAGTTGTTGCATGAACTAAGATTGCATAGGAAAGCCATTGGCTATACTATTGATGATTTGGTTGGGATAAAACCTTCTTTGTGCATGCATAAGATATTGATGGAAGATAATCATAAACCCTCTATTGAACATCAAAGAAGACTAAATCCTATAATGAAAGAGGTAGTCAAAAAGGAGATCATTAAGTTGTTAGATGCGGGGATTATCTACCCTATCTCGGATAGTAAGTGGGTTAGTCCCGTTCATGTAGTACCTAAGAAGGGTGGGATGACCGTAGTGACTAATGAGAACAATGAACTAATCCCAACTAGGACGGTTACGGGATGAAGGATGTGCATCGACTATAGGAAGCTTAACATGGCCTCTAGGAAAGATCACTTCCCTCTCCCTTTCATTGACCAAATGCTAGAAAGGTTAGCCCAACATTCTCATTTTTGCTACTTAGATGGCTATAGTGGATTCTTCCAAATTCCTATCCACCCTGATGACCAAGAGAAAACAACATTTACATGTCCATGGAGTACTTTTGCATATAGGAGAATGCCATTTGGGTTGTGTAATGCACCCGCCACCTTCCAAAGGTGTATCATGGCTATCTTTTCGGAATACATAGAAAATATCATGGAAGTGTTCATGGATGATTTCTCTGTTTATGGTTCTTCCTTTGATAATTGCTTGGCTAACTTGTCATTAGTTTTGCAAAGATGTGGGGAGACAAATCTTGTCTTGAATTGGGAAAAATGCCACTTCATGGTAAGTGAAGGCATTGTGTTAAGACACTTGGTGTCCAACCGTGGCATTGAGGTTGATAGGGCCAAGATTGAAACGATAGAGAAGTTGCCACCACCTACCTCGGTGAAAGGGGTAAGGAGTTTCTTAGGGCATGCCGGTTTTTACCGGAGGTTTATTCAAGACTTCTCTAAAATTTCTAAGCCTCTCACTAACCTACTAATGAAGGATGTTAAATTTGTTTTCTCCAAAGATTGCCTTGAGGCTTTTTGTAGGTTGAAGAACGCCTTGATCTCCGCACCTATCATGCAACCTCCGGATTGGAGTTTACCGTTTGAGATCATGTGTGATGCAAGCGATGTAGCCGTTGGGGCTGTTTTGGGGCAAAGGAAAGTGATAACAAGATTTATGACTTAGGATTAGGTAATCATTTAGATAGATTTCTCACTCATTCATGCACGTTTTGGCATTGGTTCATGACGTCTTTGCTCAATTCACGCACATTTCTAGAAAAGACGTCTACACTACCTTTTATCGGTTTTGTAGGTAATTCAGGGATCTATTGGACGTTAATCGATACATTTGAGGGCCAAGCCTCATGATGGTACACATCCAAAGCCTTGGAGGAGCATAATTGGAGCAACAAAGGACACAAAGACCACTATTGGTGCAAGCAATGGAGCAACTCATGGCTAGACGATCATAGCATGCTTCTGTTGAAGAAAATCGACCTACACCCAGGAAAATCGGCCGATTTATTGCTCTGGGTCAATTTTTAGGCCTTTGACAACTTAAAGCCACGTTTCCCACGATCTCTTGCCCGTCCTTGCTCTTGGTGGAGAATATAAGTGGTCCTTCAGGTGGTTGCTGAGCATCTCTCCTCTCCCACACTCTCATTGACAGCTCATTTTTGATCTTGGAGAAAGATTGGAGGAGAAGAAAAGCTCTAAAAGATTAAAGGAAGAAGAAGAACACCATTGTAGGAGAATAGTGAGGTTTTGAGTGATTTTGAGTTGCTTTTGTAATCTTGGATTGAAGAAGTATTGCAAGGATTGTTAAGAACGTTTGGAATCTTCATTTTAGAGTTTGTAAGTCTTGCTACAACTTGGATTTGGCTGAGATTTATTGATTTTGCTTACTCATCTTCCATTACTCACCTATGAATACCATGTATGCTTGTTTGATGAATTTGGATCTTGATATGCATATTATTGGCTAGTTTCTTGTGATTTTAGAGTGATGGATTGATGGTTATGGCTAGGGTGATGATAGGATGGACCTATATGTCAGTTTAGGATGATTTGTATGCACGAAACCCACCCTAGGAAGAAAAATCGACCTGTTCATCAGATAAATCGGCCGATTTATCTGTAGAACAGCCCGATTTATTCTCCTGTTGCTCTTTAAATGATAAATCTGCATGTTGGGGTTCTTGGTTGTTTAAATCCTAGTGTTTATTAAGCCTAATTTAGCTTAGAATCACCTAATGCTACCAACCTAAGTAAGGGAAGAGATCTACCCGATGATTTCCGATCTTAGATACCTAAGATGATGAATGCTAGGTAGTAGTGAGCCTCATAAGCCGCTATTGGATTGAGTGTGCTAGGATTATTGCTTGAGATTTCCCTATTCCGAGACTTACCCGGTAAGGAGAGGGTTACCCTTAAGTAGTATCTAGTTTGTGTGGAATTCCTTACTCTAACCCCTAGAGACTTACCCGGTAATAGGAGTTTGATGCGGGATTAGTGAAGTGAGAGACCTACCCGGTAATTGCTTCCATTAGTGAAACATTCTTTCCCAAACATCGCAGCTTGTCCTTAGAATCCTCAAAACCTTGAATCCTATGCCATAACCGGAAATCTTGACCTCTAGAATCTACTCTTCTATCTTGATAATATACTTGTGCTTTGAGTTACTTGCTCGTTTGCTAGCTTAATTTGTTAGTTGTTTATTTCCTTGCTTGACTTGTGATATTTGTTTGATCACCATAAAAACCAACAAAAACATTGCGCTTTTCATTTTCTTTGCTCCTCATCTTATCTTAGTCTAGATTCACACTATCTTGATCATTGTTTGACTCGATTTCACCTTAGTCTTCGTGTTCGACCTCGGAGTACTTACCTTTCTACAAAACGACCCGTACACTGCGGGTTTCGCTAGGTAGATTAGGATTTAGTTCGAGTTTATAAATGTAAAGCTTTTTGTGCTATTTCCTAGCGTAACAGAAAGATGGGCGCACTCATGCCATTTATTATGCTAGCAAGACGCTAGATGATGCCCAACTCAATTATGCTACCACCGAGAAGGAGTTGCTAGCGGTGGTGTATGCATTTGAGAAGTTCCGCTCATATCTTGTTGGAGCGAAGGTCGTAGTGTATACGGATCATGCTGCGATCCGTTATCTACTTACAAAGAAGGATGTCAAACCAAGGTTGATTCGGTGGATCCTTCTTCTTCAAGAGTTTGATTTGGAAATCCGGGACAAGAAGGGATCCGAGAACTCCGTGGCGGATCACCTTAGTAGACTCCCACCATTGGAGCTTGAAAGAGATGACATCCCGATTGATGACTCATTCCGGGATGAGCAATTGCAAATGGTGGAGGAATGCTTGTTCCAAGTGTCTAGAGGAAGCGAGCCATGGTTTGCCGACATTGTGAACTACTTAGTGTGTGAGGAAGTTCCTCCCGGTTTGACATATGCCCAAAGGAAGAAGTTCTTCAAGGATGTGAGGAAGTACTTTTGCATATAGGAGAATGCCATTTGGGTTGTGTAATGCACCCGCCACCTTCCAAAGGTGTATGATGGCTATCTTTTCGGAATACATAGAAAGTATCATGGAAGTGTTCATGGATGATTTCTCTGTTTATGGTTCTTCCTTTGATAATTGCTTGGCTAACTTGTCATTAGTATTGCAAAGATGTGAGGAGACAAATCTTGTCTTGAATTGGGAAAAATGCCACTTCATGGTAAGTGAAGGCATTGTGTTAGGACACTTGGTGTCCAACCGTGGCATTGAGGTTGATAGGGCCAAGATTGAAACGATAGAGAAGTTGCCACCACCTACCTCGGTGAAAGGGGTAAGGAGTTTCTTAGGGCATGCCGGTTTTTACCGGAGGTTTATTCAAGACTTCTCTAAAATTTCTAAGCCTCTCACTAACCTACTAATGAAGGATGTCAAATTTGTTTTCTCCAAAGATTGCCTTGAGGCTTTTTGTAGGTTGAAGAACGCCTTGATCTCCGCACCTATCATGCAACCTCCGGATTGGAGTTTACCGTTTGAGATCATGTGTGATGCAAGCGATGTAGCCATTGGGGCTGTTTTGGGGCAAAGGAAAGATGGGCGCACTCATGCCATTTATTATGCTAGCAAGACGCTAGATGATGCCCAACTCAATTATGCTACCACCGAGAAGGAGTTGCTAGCGGTGGTGTATGCATTTGAGAAGTTCCGCTCATATCTTGTTGGAGCGAAGGTCGTAGTGTATACGGATCATGCTGCGATCCGTTATCTACTTACAAAGAAGGATGCCAAACCAAGGTTGATTCGGTGGATCCTTCTTCTTCAAGAGTTTGATTTGGAAATCCGGGACAAGAAGGGATCCGAGAACTCCGTGGCGGATCACCTTAGTAGACTCCCACCATTGGAGCTTGAAAGAGATGACATCCCGATTGATGACTCATTCCGGGATGAGCAATTGCAAATGGTGGAGGAATGCTTGTTCCAAGTGTCTAGAGGAAGCGAGCCATGGTTTGCCGACATTGTGAACTACTTAGTGTGTGAGGAAGTTCCTCCCGGTTTGACATATGCCCAAAGGAAGAAGTTCTTCAAGGATGTGAGGCACTACTATTGGAGTGAACCACTTTTGTTCAAAAGAGGGTCGGATGGAATGTTTAGAAGATGCATACCGGAGGATGAGGTGGAGAGTGTGATCCGCCATTGTCATTCCTTGCCATGTGGAGGGCATGCTAGCTCACACAAGACATGTGCGAAAGTGTTGCAATCGGGCTTCTTTTGGCCAAGTTTGTTCAAGGATGTGCAAGCTTTGTGGTAGCTTGTGATGCTTGCCAAAGGACGGGCAACATCTCAAGGAGGAATGAGATGCCCTTGAACAACATACAAGAAGTGGAAATATTTGATGTGTGGGGTGTGGACTTCATGGGACCATTCCCTTCTTCATGTGGCAACCTCTACATCCTATTGGCGGTGGATTATGTTTCGAGATGGGTGGAGGCAATCGCCTCTCCTACAAATAACGCCAAGGTTGTGGTGCGGTTCTTCAACCGAGTGATCTTCCCTAGGTTTGGAACACCAAGGGTGATCATAAGTGATGGAGGGAAGCACTTCACCAATAGGAACTTTGGGGCACTTTTGGCTAAGTATGGGGTGACTCATAAGGTGGCAACACCTTACCATCCCCAAACTAGTGGCCAAGTGGAGATCTCCAACCGGGAGATAAAGGGAATTCTTGAGAAGACGGTCTCTAGGACGAGAAAGGATTGGGCTATGAAGCTCGATGATGCCTTGTGGGCATATAGGACCGCTTTCAAGACACCAATTGGCACCACTCCTTACAAGTTGGTCTATGGCAAATCTTGCCACCTTCCCGTGGAGATAGAGCATAGAGCATATTGGGCTATAAGGTGGCTAAACTTTGACCTCAAAGAAGCCGGTGAGAAGCGTTTGCTTGATCTAAATGCTCTTGAAGAAATCCGGTTGGATGCTTATGAGAATGCCCGGATCTACAAGGAGAGGACCAAACGGTGGCATGACAAGCGCCTCATCCCGAAAGAGTTG
This sequence comes from Fagopyrum esculentum, assembly GCA_033239045.1. Classification (NCBI taxonomy): domain Eukaryota; kingdom Viridiplantae; phylum Streptophyta; class Magnoliopsida; order Caryophyllales; family Polygonaceae; genus Fagopyrum; species Fagopyrum esculentum. The sequence continues at coordinate 133,773,650 of BSUD01000002.1, forward strand.
AGCGAAGGCGACCTTGTCCTTCTCTTCAACTCAAGGCTGCGGCTTTTCCCCGGAAAGCTAAAATCGAGATGGACCGGGCCATATGTGGTGAAGAAAGTTTTCCCCATGGAGCGGTAGAGATAGGAGGAGATCATTGTGGTAACTTCAAGGTGAATGGGCATCGTTTGAAGAAGTATATCCCGGGAGCCCCGGTGGATGTGATTGCCCCACTTCACCTTGATTGAGACGCCCCCGAGTTTGGTCAAGCTAATGACCTTAAAAAAGCGCTTGATGGGAGGCAACCCATTGGTATATATTTTTCCCTTTTGTTTTTCTTGCTTTTGTTTAATCTCACTCTTGGTGTGCTTTGTTTTTCTTTTGTGTTTTTGGGTGCTAGATCTTGTTGATTGTGATGAGTTATGAGATGTTGGAGGTCATGTGAAGGCCTCATGGAGATATTGAATGGACAAGATCCAAGCACATAGACGAGGAGGAAAGCACCCAGAAAAATCGGACTGTTCATGCAAAAATCGTCCGATTTTCTGGGCAACTGGGCCGATTTTTCCTCTGTATAAAGGGAAGTGATGATCTCCAATCAATTATGGGTGGAGCGGACGCGGAACTTGGACGGCTAGCGGTGCCTAGCGCGGGTCCCGACACCATAATGAACACCAAAGAGCTCTCTACCATCCTTGATCGATCATCCACCATCATCATTCAATGTGACCGGAAATACCAAAGCATCACCATTTTTACATTGTGAGAACCCTCTTTCACTCTTCTTTACTTCATTTGCACATTGGGGACAATGTGTTTCTAAGTATGGGGTGGGGTTTTGCATGATCCTTTGCATGATGAGCATCTAGAGTAGTTTAATATTTGCACATGACTTGCATGTATATATTCATTTCGAAAATTCCATAAAAATCAGAAAATTTAAAAATTTTTGTGCTTTCTAGGCTTGGATATGACCCTAATGATGAATCTTGTCTTGTGGATTGGCTATGGATGGCCTTATGTGTTAAATTGATGATTGCATATGTGGACTTGAAGTACTTCTCTTGAATTCCATGAATGATTTGTGATCATGATGTTTGCCTAGAATGGATTGAGTATTGAAGGTCGAAATTACATGATAGTTCTTGCATACCATCTAGGAATGAATGAGGCAATTCATCTTCCTCTAATTCTCATCTTGATCATGATTGTTTGAGCACCTCAATCGCTATAAATTTGACCTCTTTTGACCCATCCGGGAATAGGAGCATGTTAGTGTGTTGATGTGTGTGAAAAACAAGTGTGGGGTGAAGATGTTGATGAAAGAATGTCATGAATAAAATGCTGAATTTGTTGGTTTTGAAGTGCTAGAAGAAGAGGAAAACAGACAGAAAAATCGACCTGCCTGGCAAAAATCGGCCGATTTTTGTACTTGTGCTGAAATTTCAGCCAGTTTTGCCAAAACAGAAACTCAGATCGACCCCCCCTCAGAAAAATCGTCCGATTTTTCTTCCTGGACCGATTTTCCTGAGTCTTTTCAGCATCAACCACTTGAGTGTGAGCAATCATCAAGGGACTTCAAGGAGGCTTCCATGGCTTTGCAATCATCTCAACCTACATTGTATGGATCGTCTCCAACCGAAAAAGGTCCTCCTCAACTTGATCTTAAACCTCTTCCTTCTCATTTAAAGTATGCTTTCCTTGGTTCAAATTCAACTTATCCGGTGATTGTGAATGCATCTTTGAATGATGATGAGCTTAATAGATTGTTGAATGAATTGAAACTGCATAGAAAGGCAATAGGATACACCATTGATGACCTTGTTGGCATCAAACCTTCTTTGTGCATGCATAGGATAATGATGGAAGATAATCATAAACCCTCTATTGAACATCAAAGAAGGTTGAATCCCATAATGAAAGAGGTAGTCAAGAAGGAGATCATTAAGTTGCTAGATGCGGGAATTATCTACCCTATCTCGGATAGTAAGTGGGTTAGTCCCGTTCATGTAGTACCTAAGAAGGGTGGGATGACCGTAGTAACCAATGAGAACAATGAACTTATTCCCACTAGAACGGTTACGGGATGGAGGATGTGTATTGATTATAGAAAGCTTAACATGGCCTCTAGGAAAGATCACTTCCCCCTTCCCTTCATTGACCAAATGCTAGAGAGGTTAGCTCAACATTCCCATTTTTGCTACATAGATGGCTATAGTGGATTCTTCCAAATCCCTATCCACCCCGATGACCAAGAGAAAACAACCTTTACATGTCCATGGGGTACTTTTGCATATAGGAGAATGCCATTTGGGTTGTGTAATGCACCCGCCACCTTCCAAAGGTGTATGATGGCTATCTTTTCGGAATACATAGAAAATATCATGGAAGTGTTCATGGATGATTTCTCTGTTTATGGTTCTTCCTTTGATAATTGCTTGGCTAACTTGTCATTAGTATTGCAAAGATGTGAGGAGACAAATCTTGTCTTGAATTGGGAAAAATGCCACTTCATGGTAAGTGAAGGCATTGTGTTAGGACACTTGGTGTCCAACCGTGGCATTGAGGTTGATAGGGCCAAGATTGAAACGATAGAGAAGTTGCCACCACCTACCTCGGTGAAAGGGGTAAGGAGTTTCTTAGGGCATGCCGGTTTTTACCGGAGGTTTATTCAAGACTTCTCTAAAATTTCTAAGCCTCTCACTAACCTACTAATGAAGGATGTTAAATTTGTTTTCTCCAAAGATTGCCTTGAGGCTTTTTGTAGGTTGAAGAACGCCTTGATCTCCGCACCTATCATGCAACCTCCGGATTGGAGTTTACCGTTTGAGATCATGTGTGATGCAAGCGATGTAGCCGTTGGGGCTGTTTTGGGGCAAAGGAAAGATGGGCGCACTCATGCCATTTATTATGCTAGCAAGACGCTAGATGATGCCCAACTCAATTATGCTACCACCGAGAAGGAGTTGCTAGCGGTGGTGTATGCATTTGAGAAGTTCAGCTCATATCTTGTTGGAGCGAAGGTCGTAGTGTATACGGATCATGCTACGATCCGTTATCTACTTACAAAGAAGGATGCCAAACCAAGGTTGATTCGGTGGATCCTTCTTCTTCAAGAGTTTGATTTGGAAATCCGGGACAAGAAGGGATCCGAGAACTCCGTGGCGGATCACCTTAGTAGACTCCCACCATTGGAGCTTGAAAGAGATGACATCCCGATTGATGACTCATTCCGGGATGAGCAATTGCAAATGGTGGAGGAATGCTTGTTCCAAGTGTCTAGAGGAAGCGAGCCATGGTTTGCCGACATTGTGAACTACTTAGTGTGTGAGGAAGTTCCTCCCGGTTTGACATATGCCCAAAGGAAGAAGTTCTTCAAGGATGCGAGGAAGTACTTTTGCATATAGGAGAATGCCATTTGGGTTGTGTAATGCACCCGCCACCTTCCAAAGGTGTATGATGGCTATCTTTTCGGAATACATAGAAAATATCATGGAAGTGTTCATGGATGATTTCTCTGTTTATGGTTCTTCCTTTGATAATTGCTTGGCTAACTTGTCATTAGTATTGCAAAGATGTGAGGAGACAAATCTTGTCTTGAATTGGGAAAAATGCCACTTCATGGTAAGTGAAGGCATTGTGTTAGGACACTTGGTGTCCAACCGTGGCATTGAGGTTGATAGGGCCAAGATTGAAACGATAGAGAAGTTGCCACCACCTACCTCGGTGAAAGGGGTAAGGAGTTTCTTAGGGCATGCCGGTTTTTACCGGAGGTTTATTCAAGACTTCTCTAAAATTTCTAAGCCTCTCACTAACCCTACTAATGAAGGATGTTAAATTTGTTTTCTCCAAAGATTGCCTTGAGGCTTTTTGTAGGTTGAAGAACGCCTTGATCTCCGCACCTATCATGCAACCTCCGGATTGGAGTTTACCGTTTGAGATCATGTGTGATGCAAGCGATGTAGCCGTTGGGGCTGTTTTGGGGCAAAGGAAAGATGGGCGCACTCATGCCATTTATTATGCTAGCAAGACGCTAGATGATGCCCAACTCAATTATGCTACCACCGAGAAGGAGTTGCTAGCGGTGGTGTATGCATTTGAGAAGTTCCGCTCATATCTTGTTGGAGCGAAGGTCGTAGTGTATACGGATCATGCTGCGATCCGTTATCTACTTACAAAGAAGGATGCCAAACCAAGGTTGATTCGGTGGATCCTTCTTCTTCAAGAGTTTGATTTGGAAATCCGGGACAAGAAGGGATCCGAGAACTCCGTGGCGGATCACCTTAGTAGACTCCCACCATTGGAGCTTGAAAGAGATGACATCCCGATTGATGACTCATTCCGGGATGAGCAATTGCAAATGGTGGAGGAATGCTTGTTCCAAGTGTCTAGAGGAAGCGAGCCATGGTTTGCCGACATTGTGAACTACTTAGTGTGTGAGGAAGTTCCTCCCGGTTTGACATATGCCCAAAGGAAGAAGTTCTTCAAGGATGTGAGGCACTACTATTGGAGTGAACCACTTTTGTTCAAAAGAGGGTCGGATGGAATGTTTAGAAGATGCATACCGGAGGATGAGGTGGAGAGTGTGATCCGCCATTGTCATTCCTTGCCATGTGGAGAGCATGCTAGCTCACACAAGACATGTGCTAAAGTGTTGCAATCGGGCTTCTTTTGTCCAAGTTTGTTCAAGGATGTGCAAGCTTTGTGGTAGCTTGTGATGCTTGCCAAAGGACGGGCAACATCTCAAGGAGGAATGAGATGCCCTTGAACAACATACAAGAAGTGGAAATATTTGATGTGTGGGGTGTGGACTTCATGGGACCATTCCCTTCTTCATGTGGCAACCTCTACATCCTATTGGCGGTGGATTATGTTTCGAGATGGGTGGAGGCAATCGCCTCTCCTACAAATAACGCCAAGGTTGTGGTGCGGTTCTTCAACCGAGTGATCTTCCCTAGGTTTGGAACACCAAGGGTGATCATAAGTGATGGAGGGAAGCACTTCACCAATAGGAACTTTGGGGCACTTTTGGCTAAGTATGGGGTGACTCATAAGGTGGCAACACCTTACCATCCCCAAACTAGTGTCCAAGTGGAGATCTCCAACCGGGAGATAAAGGGAATTCTTGAGAAGACGGTCTCTAGGACAAGAAAGGATTGGGCTATGAAGCTCGATGATGCCTTGTGGGCATATAGGACCGCTTTCAAGACACCAATTGGCACCACTCCTTACAAGTTGGTCTATGGCAAATCTTGCCACCTTCCCGTGGAGATAGAGCATAGAGCTTATTGGGCCATTAAGTGGCTAAATTTTGACCTCAAGGAGGCGGGAGAGAAGAGGTTGCTCGATATGAACGCCCTTGAAGAGATCCGGTTGGATGCTTATGAGAATGCCCGGATCTACAAGGAGAGGACCAAACGGTGGCATGACAAGCGCCTCATCCCGAAAGAGTTGAGCGAAGGCGACCTTGTCCTTCTCTTCAACTCAAGGCTGCGGCTTTTCCCCGGAAAGCTAAAATCGAGATGGACCGGGCCATATGTGGTGAAGAAGATCTTTCCCCATGGAGCTATTGAAATAGGAGGGGAGCATTGTGAAGATTTCAAGGTGAATGGGCACCAGTTGAAGAAGTATATCCCGGGAGCTCCAGTGGATATGATTGCCCAACTTCACCTCGAGTGAGACGCCCCCGAGATTGGTCAAGCTAATGACCTTAAAAGAGCGCTTGGTGGGAGGCAACCCATTGGTAACGTTTTCCCTTCTCATCTTGTTTTTGTTTTAGATTTTTTCTATTTTTGTGTGTGTTTTGTGTGCTTAGTGTGTGTGCTAGAGCCTTTAGTAGCATTGGAAGCCTTGCATGGCATGTGAATGATGATGATGAACCCCTCATCAATTATGGGTGGAGCGGACGCTGAACTTGGACGGCTAGCGGTGCCTAACGCGGGTCCCGATGCTTTGATGAATTCTTAGAGCTCTCTACCATTGTTGATAGGATCATCCAACATCAATTCCACTTGAGAATCCCAAATACCATAGCAAACCATTTTTACATTGTGAGAACCCTCTTTCACTCTTCTTTACTTCATTTGCACATTGGGGACAATGTGTTTCTAAGTATGGGGTGGGGTTTTGCATGATCCTTTGCATGATGAGCATCTAGGGTAGTTTAATATTTGCACATGACTTGCATGTATATATTCATTTCGAAAATCCCATAAAAATCAGAAAATTTAAAAAATTTTGTGCTCTCAAGGTTTGGATATGACCCTAATGATGAATCTTGTCTTGTGGATTGGCTGTGGATGGCCTTATGTGTTAAATTGATGAATGTATATGTGGACTTGAAGTACTTCTCTTGAATTCCATGAATGATTTGTGATCATGATGTTTGTCTAGAATGGATTGAGCATTGAAGGTCGAAATTACATGATAGTTCTTGCATACCATCTAGGAATGAATGAGGCAATTCATCTTCCTCTAATTCTCATCTTGATCATGATTGTTTGAGCACCTCAATCGCTATAAATTTGACCTCTTTTGACCCATCCGGGAATAGGAGCATGTTAGTGTGTTGATGTGTGTGAAAAACAAGTGTGGGGTGAAGATGTTGATGAAAGAATGTCATGAATAAAATGCTGAATTTGTTGTGGAAGTGTAGACAAAAACATAGGTTTGGGGACGTTGGCTTAAATGACAAGTAACTCGGCACAATTCACATGATCAGGTGTTGGTGCCTTGCCAAAGTCAAATAAACCGATAGTCCTAACGAGCTTTGGTATGTGTGCCCGGTGTGGATGCACCTCGAAAAATAGAAAAAGCCCGAGGATGGCTAATCACCAAGGTTTCGGCTTTTGTACACCAATGCCATTGTCTCAAAAATAAGTAAAGGAAAAAGAAAAGAAAGAAAAGATAGAGAAAATATACACTTGAGGGAAGTTGATCGAGGACAAGACTGTGGAGTTAGTTCCATTTCCGGATTAGCATCACATAGCCTAGAAAAATTCCCACCTAATCACAACGTTTCTTGGCCTTTTATTTCACAAGACCTTATGACCTATTTGCATGTTTGTAAGACTTAGTAATCTAGATTGGATATGCTCTTGATCATCTTGACTTCGTCATCTTTACATTTCATGCATGGTTTTGAGTTAAGTACAATTGTCTTTTCATGCCTTCATTTATTTGATACATAATTGCTTGTCCATTGCCGTGAAACATGACTATGAAGGTGATCCAATATTAGAAGCACAATTCCAAAAATATTTTGCCATTTTTCTGGATACATAAATCATGTCATCTCTTAGTCTATAGTTGGGAATTTGCTCGTGGACGAGCAAACCTTAAGTATGGGGTATTTTGATAATACGATTTATGACTTAGATTTAGACACTCATTTAGATAGATTTTCTGCTCATTCATGCGTGGTTTAGCATTAGTTCATAGCGTTTGCACTCAAATCACGTATTTTGTCGAGATAGACGTCTACTCGGACTTTTTCTTGCTTTGTAGGTATTTTGGGAGATTTAAGAGCCTAAACGATACATCCGAGGATCATTCCTCGAGATGACACACTTCCGGACTCATTGGAGTGCAAGCTAGAGGCTAATGAGGACTCATGGAACCTTGCCAACACAAGTCATGCACCAAATTGAAGCTTAATGATCAAAGGCAAAGCTGAAGGTCCAAACCACGGTTCACTGGAAGTCCACGGCCGTGGAACTGTCCGTGGATTTTGCCAGGTTTTCGTGACAGCTGTGCCATGATCTCTTGGCCAGCTCTTGCGAAGTTGTAGTATAAAAGTGGTCCTGCATTGGCTGAGAGAAGCATCTTGGAGCAACTCTTCATTATCCATTATCATTCAATCAAAATATACTCTCAACAAGAAGATTCTTTTGGAAGAAGGAGGTAGAAAGAAGCTACCATTGGAGGAAGAGCTTCATTGGAGAAGAAGAAGAACACACCATTGATAGACTTGGATAGCTTTGTAGTGAAGAATTTCGGAATCGATTTCTAGAGTTGTATGAACCATTTAAACCTTCTTTAAGAAGGATTGTGAGTCATTCTAATTCCATTTTCAGCTTGGTTTTGTTCACTTCACTTGTTCATCTCTTTCTCTTCATTATCTTGCAAATGGATGCCATGATTTTATGTTTGATGATTTTGATTGCCATGATGAATGTTGTAGGCTAAATAGATGTGGTTCTAGGGTAAGGAAAGGATGGTTATGGCTAGGACCATGATAGGATGGACTTAGATTAGCCCTTGGATGAGTCACTCACTTGGACATAGCCTCTGTTAGGATCCACGGTTTGTTCTTGCCAAACCACGGCCGTGGACTTGGTAGAACACCCCGTGATTCTCCCTGGTTCGATGGATCTAGCTTTAGATTGTTAGAATGTTGAAATCCTAGTGTTTGTTGAGTTAAATCTATCCTAGGGTGACCTAGTGTTAGCAACTAAGTGTTAGGAGAGACTTAACCGGTAATCCTTGCTCTTAGATTCCAAAGATGACAAAACCTAGGTAGTGGTGAGCCTCATAAGCCGCCATTGGACTAAGTGTGCTAGGATAGTTGCTTAGGACTATCCCTTTCGAGACTTACCCGGTAAGGATAGGTTAGATCTCTAGGTGACAATCCGGTTTGTGTAGAATTCTGTCCCTTAGGTTCTTAGAGACTTACCCGGTGATGAGATCTTAGGGATGGACTAGTGGACCATGAGACCTACCCGGTGATTGATCCCAATCTAGAAACACTTACTCCCAACATATCATAGTTAATCCAAGGAATGATTAGATAGCTTGAGTCCTATGCCATAACCGGAATTTCCAACCCCTAGAATCCACTTTTCTCTCTTTAATCTATATCTCGTTTTAGCTTGTTTGTTTGTGTTGATTTGTTAGCATAGTTGATTTGTTCATTTGTATGATTTGTGATCCTTGATTGATCACCTAAAAGCCCACCAAAAACATTTAGATTTTCATTTCTTTATTTCCTTTCCTTTTTCTTCACCTAGATCTTCACTAAACTTAATCACTAATCGAATTAATCTCACCTTAGTCTTTGTGTTCGACCTCGGAATACTATCCCTACTACAAACGTCCCGTACACTGCGGGTTTCGCTAGGAGTTAGGAGAAATATAACGAGTATAAATTTAAAGCTTATTGCGTGCACATCACACGATCTTAGTGTAACAATGATTATCTAACCCTAAGTTTTGGGACAAAACTTATTTTTAGGGGGTACTGATGTAATAACCGAAAAATTTATTCCCGATTAATTCCGAGCCAAACCGAGTTTTAGAGACCGTTGACCTCTTTAAGATGCCTAACTTTATGACTAGAATTAATTTTATCATTTTATGTAAGTTAACCACATAAAATAATGAAAAATACACCAAACCCTAGTTATATATATATATATATATATATATATATATATATATATATATCTAGGTCTTTTGACTAGTTTTGATAAGACCATGACGAGACCATGACAACGTCACCGACAAGCTTAGGACAAGCCTTGACAAGGCCTTAAATTCCAGCCCTTTTTTTTTACCTTGCACCTTGATCTTCTCCAGCCCATTCATATTATGGGAGTCGTGCCTTGCTTCAGCCCATGCCACACACAACACAATTGGGCCCGTCTAGCTTGCTACCCAGCGGAGACGTGCGCCAGCCCAGTGGAGGCGCCAGCCGTGCTTCCTCCTCAATGTGTGAAACGCTGCCCATCTTCTCCCGTAAACCCTAGGCCGCCTCCCTCGTGCACCTCACCTTTCCTCTCATGCTGTAACCGCCCTCGTACACAGCTCAGAGCCGCGCCCTTTCCTTCATATCTCTCCCCATCACGCAGGACCAACTCCGCGCAGCAACCTTCTCCTCCTTCGTCTTCGCCTCCACGCCGGCGGGTCGCTATCGCCATCGAACGAACAGCAACACTTCTGTTCAGTCTCCAGCGGCTAAAGGCATCCCGACTCCTCCTCCTCGAGCCAGCAAGTCAGAGTGAGCAGCCAAGGTTGGTGTAGACAACCAGCGTCTATGGCCTCGCAGCAAGGAGGTCGCGACATCTTTGCTTCTTCGACCACAAGGGCAGCAGGTACGAGCCACTGGTGCGCAAGTCCACATGGGCGACAGTTCAGATCCATAGGGCGGTGAGAAGGGTCTGCTGGCGCGGGTTTGCTTCCCTGCTGGTGCGTCCAAGTGATAGGGATCTCGATCCGTCTTCTTCAGTCTACACACGAGCTTGTTGAGTCCGTCTAGTCGGGTAAGGACCTCGACCCTCTTCCTTCTATACCCTCTCTATATATATGTGCTGATTAGAAATCCGTTGGGATCTTGAACAGTTCACAACAGCCCTAGAGAGTGCTTGATGAGCTGATGCTTTTTTTTAATTTTCGGAAGTGCCAATCAGTCAACTTCGGGTCAAGATTTGGGTAACTTAGACTTCTCCTTTCTTGCTGATTTTCGGGTAAGTCGTAGTCAGTGTTGCATAGTATATCATATTAAAATTTGGGAACAATCGGAGTTACAGTGTGAGAGTTATAGTATTCCGAAGTTGGTGATTCATGCAGTTTTTCTTTTAGTGTGCTGAGTTTGAGGAAATTTGCTTGAGATGCAGTTTTGTGGAATAAATCTGGAGGGGTTATTGACTTCTGTTAGACTTGAATTTCTGACAAGTTATAGTTGATATAGTATAGTAGATCATACTAAAATTTTAGAGGAATCCATGCTACGGTTTGAGAGTTATGGTGTCTCAAAGTTGACTCCTCACACAGTTTTTATAACTGTGCTGAGTGTTGGGAAAAACAGCATGTGATGCTGTTTTGAGAGATAGTTTTGAATAAGAGTTTGATCTCTGTTTGACTTGCATTTTCGATAGGATATAGTTGGCATATTGTGGTGGAACATATTAAAATTTGGGATGAATCCCGCAACTGGTTTAGGAGTTATGAATTTTTGAAGTTGAGACCTTAAACAGTTTTTCTGGATGTTGCTGAAATTGTTAAGTGCTGGAATTTTCTGGGTTGTGCAGTCATGTTTGAGCTTAGGTTTGGATACCTTAGAAACATAATTCACCGTTCAGTTTTTAGTATGTTATAGAGTGTCATACATAGTTCAACATATCAAAGGTTGAGACCGATCTAACGGTCGGATCTGGATCCATAGGAGCTCAAAGTAGGCTAGTTGAGTTGTTTGAGAAAGAACTCAGAAATTGGCTAAGTATAAATTTCTGGTTTTGGAACCGACTTTGAGAATTTGTGTAGAAATGATTATTATGTATTTTTGGGAAATTCTGACTACTATGGATAGAGTGCATAGCATAAAAGATTTAGAGATTTTTGTTAGACTTTTTATATTTTTATTCGGTTCTCATATCTTAAGCCAAAGTTGGACCTTGACGATTTTTTATGAAAGTCAAGAATGTAGTTAACTCTTCTAAATCTTTAGCAAACTTTCCTTTGAGAGTTTGAGTGTGGTTTTGAGTTCCAAAGAATAGTTTGGAACTTTATTATGGAATTTTATAAAGTTTCAGGACCAGGGGTAAAACAGTCAATTATCCGTATAAGGGTATTTTGGTAATTTATCTGATGATAGAGTTAAATATCTTAGAAGTCAGAGACTTCTAATTAAGTGGGATACATTATTGATCCACTTGCCTTTTATAACAGGCAGTTGAGTTCCTGCGGTTACAGACCGAGTCGAGATAGCGAGATTATGTTTGAATTCAGGTAAGTTCTTTGGGCTTACTTAGCTGACTTCTAGATATGAGTATGAATAATGGTAGTGTTGTGTGAATGAGATGCTTATCGTTATATTTTAGTAATATTTATATACCGACCTATACCTTGGCCTAAGAGTAACGGGCGGTGGCATTCTGCTCAGTTAGCTTGAGGGCATTGGGGGTTTCTTTAGGGACTAGTCCACACTCGGTTTGTAGTGATGCTACCGGCGGAGGTAAGCTAGACCTACACCCAGTTGGATAAGGAACGGAGGCGAGAACTCTTAAGATTTCTCGTGCCACAACTGTAAAATGGAATAAGGTGACTCACTTAATGAACAGATAATAACCGGTTTGTGTGCCAGCATGATGATTGTTTTATGTTATCTTGAGTGTGTTTGTGCTATCCTTATTCTGCTTATATTTGGATTGTTAGCTAACGGTTTATCCGTGTTGTAGATTCGTAGAGATAGACAGTTGCAGAGTGATCCGGAACGGATGGTCAGCCAGGTCCACGTACTCATTAGATGGGGACGGGGGAGTTTCCCATACAGCATGCATGTTATGTATATGTTTATGTTTTGTAAGGCTGTCACATGTGTACATTCATACAATAAAAATATTATGTTTCGAAATTGTTTTAAGTACATTTGTGCCTTGTTGTAAGATCCAAGTAATGTTGTTGTTAAACCAAGGTTGGGACCCATTGTGAGGTCCTAACCAGTAGCTCCCCGAGTTCCGAGAACTTGGGGTGTTACACCAGCCACCTTCCAAAGGTGTATGATGGCAATCTTCTCCGAATACGTAGAGAATATCATGGAAGTCTTCATGGACGACTTTTCGGTATATGGTTCTTGCTTTGATAACTGTCTCTATAACCTTTCACTAGTTCTTAAGAGATGTGAGGACACTAACTTAGTCTTAAACTGGAAAAAGTGTCATTTCATGGTTACCGAAGGAATTGTGTTAGGTCATCTAGTATCACAAAGGGGAATAGAGGTTGATAGAGCAAAGATAGAAACCATTGAGAAGCTACCTCCCCCTTCTTCTGTGAAAGGAATTAGAAGTTTCTTAGGGCATGAAGGCTTCTATAGGAGATTCATAAAGATTTTTCTAAGATTTCAAAACCCTTAACTAATCTTTTGATGAAAGACGCAACTTTCGAATTTTCGAAAGATTGTTTAGATGCTTTTTGCAGGATCAAAGAAGCTTTGATTTCAGCACCAATCATTCAACCACCCGATTGGACTCTTCCTTTCGAGGTCATGTGCGACGCAAGCAACGTCGCTATAGGAGCCGTACTTGGACAGAAGAAAGATTGTCGCACTCATGCCATCTACTATGCTAGCAAAACGCTAGATGAGGCTCAATATAATTATGCAACCACAGAAAAGGAACTTTTAGCCGTAGTATACGCTTTTGAGAAATTTCGTTCCTATCTTGTAGGTGCAAAGGTGATAGTCTATACGGACCATTCCTCAATTCGCTACTTATTCACGAAGAAGGATGCAAAGCCAAGGCTTCTAAGATGGATCTTATTCTTACAAGAGTTCGATTTGGAGATTCGTGATAAGAAAGGATCGGAAAACTCCGTTGCCGATCATCTTAGTCGTCTTCCTCAACTCACCGGCGAGACGGATGAACTTCCTATAGACGACTCATTCCCTGACGAGCAGCTACACGAGATTCAAGAGTTTCTTCAACACATCTCAAAAGGTAATGATCCATGGTTTGCTGACATTGTGAATTACCTTGTTTGCCAGGAGATTCCACCCGGACTTTCATATGCTCAAAAGAAGAAGTTCTTTAGAGACGTCCGGCATTTCTATTGGAACGAACGTCTTCTATTCAAAAGAGGTCCCGATGGCATTTACAAGAGATGTATCCCCGAAGATGAGGTGGATAGTGTCATCCACCATTGCCATTCTCTGCCATGTGGCGGACATGCCAGTTCCGACAAGACTTGTGCTAAGGTACTTCGTTCCGGCTTCTTTTGGCCTACACTTTTCAAAGATGTGCAAAAGTTTGTTGTTGCTTGTGATGCTTGTCAAAGGTGTTCGCCCCTAAAGGTGTGTGCAAATAAGCTTTAAATTTATAAAACTAGAATCAAGCAGCGAACCCGCAGTGTACGGATCGACGTAGCTAAGCAAGAATTCCAGAGTATCGAACACAGGGATTTGGGTGGGAACGAATTCAGTTGTAGATTGTCAAGCAAGTAAATATGAGAGTTTTGCAAATATTGGGAAAACAACAATCCTAAAGATCCAAGTATCCAGTTGTGGCAATCGATTCAAGATATGCTAATGATATAAAGACAGAGTTGAGATATGCAAAGGTATACTAATGTAAGGTAATCGTACGGTGAAGTTCCAAAAACCTTATGTAATTCACCTACAAGTCACTCTCTATACAGGTTGTTGAGGCTCAATATAGAAAGATTCTAAAGATGAGAATTAATGTCAAATACCCAAACTTGTAACCTAAAGATCAAGACTAACTTAACCGATTGAGGTTGTTGAGGCTCACAATCGAGGTAGAGGTTGTTGAGGCTTCACTACCACCTAGAAAAGACAAGTCTAGACTAAGTTAAAGCAAATCTTTAACTTTGGATTAAAGTAAAAGCAGGCTCGTAGATTTAGGAGAAATTACGGTTAGTTCTTGGTGTTCCACGGTCGTGGACTCAAGAACAAGCCGTAATTTATGATGTATCGGCGATTCTCTCTAACTCTCAAGGTCTAATCTGTTTGCAATCGATCTATCATCATCTAAGCCACAACTATCAACCCTTCACCTTAGAATTGTTAAGGGTTTTTAGCCAATAACAGTCATGTTGATATTAATTCAAGAATTAAAAGATAAAAAGATGAAAACTTTCAAGAACCTTCAATAATCTTCAAACCAGTCTCAAAATCACAATCTAGAACGAGTGTTGTCAAAGGATTAAAAATAGAGTAAACAATCACAACCTTAGGAAAGAAGGGAAAACGGGATGTCAATCCGTTTTCCGAATCAAACCTAAACAAGAAGAGAGATCTTCTTGCAAAATCTTCCAAAAGCTTCAATCTTCCGTCAAGCTGAAGATCTCCACAGCTATCTCCACCAAAAGTGCGAGATTAAGGTAATTCCCCGATGCGAACCTTGATCTCCAATGAGATCTCCCAATGCTCCTCAACGGGGGTCAACGATCCTAAGCGTCGATAAGCGGTGATAACGGGTGTAAACGCCGATGTCGGGTGTAAGCGAGCCTAAGCGAGAATGACGGAATCTCCCTTCTTCCGTCTTTTTATAGTGTAGGGCAAAAATGTCGGCCCGGCCCAATCTTCAAAAGATCGTGGCTTCAAAGTGTGGCGAAAAGATTCGCCAAGATCACGGTCGTGGAAGTTTCCACGACCGTAATTTAGAACGTGGATTAGGTCACGGTTTGTACCATATCTTCCACGGCCGTAATATCCTCTGGAATGAACTTCAATTTCTGACTATAAATCCACGGTCGTGGAATTGAACGTGGAACGTGATACGGTCGTATTTTAGAGCGTGGTTTAGGGCAAGAACGTGATTCTTCCCTAGCCTCGTGCATTCCTCAAGCTAAAACTCCAATTTGCTTCCTAAGAATGTCCTCAATCTATGGACACACTCAATCAACTCCTCTTTTGCTCGATTCCGTTCGGAAATAGCTCCAAATCACCTATAATCAACATAGGACTAGTGTAGACATCAATATCGACAATATAGGTAATACTAGCTCACATATGCACAAAGTTCAATCAAAGACTATCGATATGAATCAAATACGCTTAGAAAACGTGCCTAAAATATCACAATATTTCATGCTAACAAATAACCCCATACTTAACACTTGCTTGTCCCTAAGCAAGGTCTTTCAAAAAGCTTTAAACAAGAGTTAGGATGAAATATGTGTACCTTCTTTTGGTGAATGTGACTTCTAAAGACTAGATCATTCTCAAACCTTGCTTCAATCATTCATCAAACTTTCACACACTCAATTAAAGAGTAAAAAGCAAAGAAAAATCATGAATCAATTTAACTTCAAAACAAGCATTATAACCTTCAAACATTATCAAAATCAATCATAAGAAACTTCAATTTAGATCACCAAGCCATATAACATTCTTTTGATCTTAAGGACTTTCAAAGAAAAGGTCTAGAATACGGAAGGAAGGGAAAACTTTAAGGGAAAGTGGTGCATAAATCCGGAAAAGTGGACAACTACCTTCTTCTTCTTATGCGGTTCCCGCAACACTTCAACTTAGAGCTTCGCTCTCTTCTTTTCATTTTTCGACTTTACTTTTGGAGTTATGGACAGAGGTGCACAAAAACCGAAGCCTAGGAGATCGGCGTTTCTCAATTTTTCAAGAGATGCCTCAAACCCTTAGCGCGCATACCATAATCCGCTAGGAATATCGCTCAATCCGACTTTGGCAAGACACAAACACCCGGCTATGTGAATGGTGCCGAGTTACTCATCGTCATGATTGACTTTCCCAAACCTACAATTTCTTTCTATTCAATTGATTGCAAATAATTGCTCTCATGGCCCTCCCACATTAAACATGCCTTTTTCTCATTTACTTCTCCAAATTTCCGGATAGGTAAGGGAGGCTAATATTTCAATGAGGAGCTAGATGATCAAAGAAAGAAGAAAGAAAGTATCGAATTGCATTAATCATTTCAACAAGAAGTATAGGAACTTATAACGTGATTTCAACTTCAATTTCCTAGCATGATTTAGGTAACATTTTCACATTATAAAACTTGTAAAAGAGGTAAAATTCATTCATTCAAATTCCTTTCAATTCACAATCCTTTTAAGCATGCAATTGTCATCAAACTCAATTCACAAGTAGTGATTATCATGGAAATCATCTCAATTCATTAGAAGTACAAAATTTTCAAATTTTTTCAATTTTTATGGGTTTTTAAAGTTCTTTTTCATGCAATGCAATAAGGAAACGTGTAACACATAATGAAAATGCAACGATACTCTCAAATGAAAGCGAACATAGTAAGTAGAGTTATTACAAACTTTTTAGTACATCCCACCCCATACTTAGGACGAACATTGTCCCTAATGTTCATAAGAAAGAATGAAAAGAAAGAAAAGAAAAAGAAACTCACAAAGTGGTGGCGGGAATGTCTAAAACGAACGGTCATGCATCGAATCACTGCGGCGCCGGCGGAGGTGGGAATGGAGAGAAGCTGGAGTCGTAGTGCCGCCCAAACTGTTGGCGGTAGACGTCCCTCATCATGTGGTCGAGGTCGTCGAGGCGTCCGTCTCTAGCGTCGGCCCGGATCTCCAACGCTCCAACTCTCTCTGAAAGTCCGGTAGCCCAATCCGGCATCTACTTGTACCATCCCGGGGCGTTATCGTACCATGCTGGGGCATCGGATGGTGCTGGTGGTGGTGGATGTGTTGTTGGCTGCTCCGTGGACCAAGGAGGTGGGGCGGCATACCATGTGGGAGGCGTGGTCATCCACGTGGGCCTCTCACTCACGCTAGCGCGGCGAGATGACGAGCCTGAGGCTCTAGCTGGATGTGGAGAGCGTCTAGGTACATCTGGGGCCGCCTCCGGCTGGTCCGGAAACGTGCCAAACTCCTGCTCTATCCAAGAGCCAAGTGAGGTCACAACCTTTTCTGTATCTTCTCGAATGCAGCAAGGTGGTTCTCGTGTATGGTTGGGATTCTAGGGTGAGGAGGTGAGGATGGAGGTGAAGGTGAAGATGGTGGTGAAGGTGAGGATGGTGGTGGTGCCCTAGAGGATGAGGAGGAGGAAGGATTTCCTTTCCTCTTCTTATTCTGCTCTCCCTTCTTCTCTTTTATCCTTCCCGACATTCTCCTTACAAAATCCATTCTGCAGCAAAATTACGGTCTGTTCTTCAAGAATTACGGCCGTGGTTTACCCAGAGGCCGTGATTCGTCTCAGAATCTCACAAATCTCAGCAATTCAGCAAGCTATCACCACAACAAGCAGTCCTAACCTAATTCCTTCCAGTCTTTGTCAGTTCTTGCTAAAAATCTATAGCAAAAACGACTCAAATTGGCGAGAATCGAGAAGAAAGAATAAACCTCTTTTTCGGATTGAAAAATCCGAAATGCGCGTTTGTTGATGGATTTCCGCTCGGTTTGTCGCTTGGATCTTGTTTGTGGTTGAATTTTCTGCAGTTTGGGAAGAAGAATCGTTGAAAACGATTAGGAAACGAAGAATTGGAGGAGGTCGTGGGGTTCCAGCGTCTAGGTCGTGGAAAGGGTTTTTGGGATGAATTTGTGAAGAATGTGGCTTATATAGTTGCAGGCAAAATTTTGAAAATCATGGTCTGTCGGGGTGTTCCACGGCCGTGGAAGTGTACGGAACCGTGGTTTTGGTGATTTTTCAAAGGCTTTTGAGAATTACGGCCACTGTAGTTGTGACGACCGTAATTTAGACCTTGGAACCTCCTGTAAAGCTCCAAAGTCCAAATTTCGTCACTTTTCTTCGACATTATCTTCCCTTTCTCCTTTTCCATCGATCCTACAACCAAAAACACGAACATACCGGAAGAAATCGAGGCAAAATAAAGCAAAAATGTCTATTCTAAGCTAAACTATGAATCGAAAACAAAAACGAAAATGCAATACCTTGGGTTGCCTCCCAAGAAGCGCTTTGTTTAAGGTTCGTAGCTAGACCAATCTCGCACTTATTCGAGTGCGGTAGGCGCAAACTCCTCAGTTTGGAGTTCCGGCGTATACTTCTTGAGTCGTTGGCCGTTCACCTTAAAACTTCCGCTAGCTTCACCCCATACTTCAACTGCACCATGGGGGAAAATACGCTTAATTAGAAAAGGTCCGGTCCAACGAGATTTTAACTTACCTGGAAAGAGGCGAAGTCTTGAATTGAAGAGGAGAACTTGATCTCCTTCTTTGAAGTCCTTTGGAATGATATGCTTATCATGCCAACGCTTTGCTCTTTCCTTGTAGATCTTGGCGTTTTCGTAGGCGTTCAAACGGAGTTCATCCAGCTTGTTGATGTCTAGGAGACGCTTCTCTCCCGCTTCTTTCATGCTGAAATTTAGCCATTTGATAGCCCAAAATGCCTTGTGCTCTAGCTCTACCGGCAAGTGACAAGACTTCCCATACACAAGGTTGTATGGTGTGGTTCCTATGGGAGTCTTGTACGCAGTCCGGTACGCCCATAATGCATCATCTAGCTTCAAGGACCAATCCTTCCTAGTCCTTGAAACCGTCTTCTCTAGAATCCCTTTGATCTCCCTATTTGAGATCTCAACTTGTCCACTCGTTTGTGGATGGTAAGGGGTAGCAATCTTGTGAGTAACCCCATACTTAACTAGAAGAGCTTCAAAGCGACAGGCTATGAAGTGAGAACCTCCATCACTAATGATCGTCCTTGGCGTTCCAAATCGCGGAAAAATGGTCTTGTTGAAGAACTTGACCACCAACATGGCATCATTTGTGGGAGAGGCAATTGCTTCCACCCATCTAGAAACGTAATCTACCGCCAATAGTATGTATTGGTTTCCACAAGAGGATGGGAATGGTCCCATGAAATCAACTCCCCAAACGTCGAAAATCTCCACCTCTTGGATGTTGTTGAGGGGCATCTCGTTCCTTCTAGAGATATTGCCTGTTCTTTGACAAGCATCGCATCAAGAAACAAAGGATTGCACATCTCTAAATAAAGTAAGCCAATAGAATCCAGATTGCAATACCTTTGCGCTAGTCTTGTTCGAACTAGCGTGTCCTCCACAAGGTAGTGAATGACAATGGCGGATGACACTTTGCATCTCATCTTCCGGCACACATCACCGAATGATGCCATCCGGACCTCTCTTAAAGAGGAGAGGCTCGTTCCAATAGTATTCCCGGACGTCCTTAAAGAACTTCTTCCTTTGTGCGTAGGATAGTCCGGGCGGTATCTCCTGGCAAACCAAATAGTTAACGAAATCAGCAAACCATGGTTCGTTACCTTTGGAGATTACGTTGATGCACTCCTCTATGATGTGTAAGTGTTCGTCTGGAAAGGAGTCATCAATGGGTAAATGGTCGTCCTCTAGATGTGTTAGGCGACTCAAATGATCCGCAACAGAATTTTCCGAGCCTTTCTTGTCGCGGATCTCGAGATCGAATTCTTGTAGGAGAAGAATCCATCTAATCAGCCTTGGCTTCGCATCTTTCTTTGCAAGGAGGTACCGGATCGCAGCATGATCCGTGTAGACAATCACCTTTGCACCTACAAGATAAGAGCGAAACTTGTCAATAGCATAGACAATGGCTAGAAACTCGTTCTCTGTAGTGGCGTAGTTGAGCTGTGCTTCGTCTAGCGTCTTGCTAGCATAGTAGATGGCATGGGTTCGCCCTTCCTTTCGTTGTCCAAGAACAGCTCCAATAGCTACGTCACTAGCATCGCACATAATCTCGAAGGGGAGAGTCCAATCCGGAGGTTGGATAATAGGTGCTGAAATTAGAGCTTGCCGAATGGTGTTAAACGCATCCAAACATTCCTGCGAAAACTCAAAAACCGCATCCCTCATCAATAGATTAGTGAGAGGTTTTGATATCTTAGAAAAGTCCTTAATGAAACGTCTATAAAATCCAGCATGTCCTAGGAAACTTCTTATCCCTTTCACCGAAATTGGGGGAGGAAGTTTCTCTATGGTCTCTATCTTAGACTTGTCTACCTCTATCCCTCTACTAGAGACTAAGTGACCTAATACGATTCCTTCCTTAACCATGAATTAACACTTCTCCCAATTAAGAACTCGGTTAGTATCTTCATACCTTTGTAAAACAAGAGAAAGGTTAGAAAGGCAATCGTTGAAAGAGGAACCGTATACAGAGAAGTTGTCCATGAAGACTTCCATGATTTCCTCTACATATTCGGAGAAGATGGCCATCATGCACCGTTGAAAGGTGGCTGGGGCGTTGCAAAGCCCGAACGGCATTCTCCTATAGGCGAACGTACCCCAAGGGCATGTGAATGTGGTCTTCTCTTGATCATCCGGATGTATCGGAATCTGAAAGAAACCACTATAACCGTCAAGGTAGCAAAAGTGTGAATGTTGTGCTAACCTTTCAAGCATTTGATCGATGAATGGCAATGGAAAGTGATCCTTCCGCGTTGCGTTGTTGAGCTTGCGGTAGTCTATGTACATTCGCCATCCAGTCACGGTTCGGGTAGGAATGAGTTCGTTGTTCTTGTTGGTGATGACCGTCATTCCTCCCTTCTTCGGAACTACTTGAACTGGGCTCACCCACTTGCTATCGGAGATAGGATAGATGATACCTGCATCAAGAAGTTTAAGAATTTCCTTCTTGACAACCTCCTTCATGGTCGGATTCAACCGCCTTTGAGGTTGTCTTGAAGTTCTAAAGTCCTCCTCCATTAGTATCTTATGCATGCATTGGGAGGGTTTAATTCCTACTAAGTCCTCAATAGTATAGCCTATAGCTTTCCTATGTTTCCTAAGGACAATCATGAGCTGTTCATGTTCATCTATGCTTAGTTCGGAACTAACGATAACCGGAAAGGCAGAATTAGATCCAAGAAAAGCGTACCTTAGATGAGTAGGAAGTGGTTTGAGTTCCATCACTTTCGGAGCTTCCAATGATCCTTGAGGAGCATCCGACATTTCCTTAGAAGTTTCTAAGGATGTTGAGTGAGTTGGAGAAGAATCAGAAGAAGTTAAAGAAGTATACCGGTCACCCTCTTCCACGGTCAGAATTACGGCCTCCCTATGTGTTCCACGGCCGTGTAATCCCCTGGAATGGAGGTCGATTTTGGTCGTGAAATCCACGGTCGTGGAATACAGAGTATGACCGTGGATTCTAATATTCTCAGCCTCATCGTGGAGTTTTTCAAACTCCTCTTCATGCATCTCTTCTTGTGCTTCCAAGGCTTCAATTTCCTCTTTGCACTCTTCTTCTTCCCCTACATCTGTTAGACTCATGGTAATGATTTTTTGTAAAGGATCGTTAAAGAGAATTGCACTTACCTCTTCCCTAGATAAACCTTCTTCATCTTGGATATCGTAAATATCCTCATCGAAGATTGGTTCCTTCACTAGAGTGGAAAGAACGAACTCCACTTTCTCTTCTCCAATGTCAAAAGCGAGTCTTCCATTCTTGCAATCGACCATGCAGCCGGAAGTTGCAAGAAACGGTCTTCCGAGTATGATCGGGACCGGACTATCTGCAAGAATGTCAAGCACGAGAAAATCAATGGGGACAAAGAATTTACCTAGCTTGACCGGGACGTCTTCTACAATACCGACGGGGCGAGTGATGGATCGATCCGTCATGTATAACGTCATCTTCACCGGTTTGGGTTCGCCTAAACCGATCTTCCTGCACAACGCAAGTGGTATGATGCTCACACTTGCTCCTAAGTCACATAAAGCGTCATATGTGACCTCTCCCACTCCAATGGGAATGCAAAATGACCCCGGGTCATTCAACTTTGGGGGCATTTTCTCCTTCATGGTCTTGATGAGATCCGAAGAATCCGAGCTCATCTTGACCTCTCCGAAATCTTCTAGCTTCCTCTTGTTAGAGAGGAGCTCCTTCAAGAACTTGCCATAAGCTGGCATACCTACAATAGCATCAATGAACGGTATATTAATATGCAGCTTACTCATGAGTTCTATAAACTTACCGAATTGTTTGTCTAGGCGCGCTCGCGCTCTAGATTGAGGGAATGGTAGGGGAGGTTTGTAAGTTGGAGGAGGAACATAGACGTCTTCCTTCTCCTTCTCCTTTTCCTTGTCCTTTTCTACGGGGACTTCAATGAACGTAGGCTGCGGATCGGTGGTAGTCACTCCGCTCCTAGTTGTTATCGCCATTACCCTTCCCTTAGGGTTGTCCTCCGTCTTTCCTGGAAGCTTCCCTTGATTTCTAGGAACTTCCTCCGCGTGGTTGAACATTTGGTTTTCTAAAACCTTTTGAGCTTTATCAACCTTAGAGACTTGATCATCAACCTTGATGAGGCGGTTCTCCAACCCTTGAAGCTTTCCCAAAATCGTTTCCAATACGGGATCGGGCTTCTCCTTCCCCGAAGTGTTTCCTCCATTAGATGATTGCCCCTGGCTTTTCAAAGGAGTAGAGGAAGAGGAAGGTGGAGTTAGTGAATTGGAATTTGAAGGATAAGAGTTACCGGAATTTTGTTGATTGGGGCGCCAATTGTTGTTGTTTGAACCCCTATTGTTGTTCCAATCGTTGTTCCGGTTGTTGTTGTTTCCATTCCAGTTGTTGTTCCGGTTATTGTTGTTGCCGCCATTATTATTGCCCAAATAACCAACATCCTTCCCTTGTTGCTTTGGGAAGTTGGTCTTGATAGTCTCCTTCAACTCTTTGATCTCATTGTTGAGGGAGAAAATCTGATTTTGAGCTTCATGTGTGAGCTTTGCTCCTTGCTCCACACGATTTCCCTCCACTTTCCGATGGGAATACTTCTCTATGACTCTTGCTTGCTTCTCAATGAAGTCCCAAGCGTCATCTTCTCTCATGTCCATGAACGTTACACATGAGAGGGATTGGAGGTTGAATTGCGTTCCCGCATCCAGCCCCTTGTAGTAAATCTCCACCAAGGCAAGCTTGGATATGCCATGATGAGGGCAATCCAAGAGCAAATCCTGAAACCTTTCCCAAGATTGAAACAAACTTTCGTTAGGTCTCATAGAGAAAGCATTAATCTTACCTCTAAGTTCCGCCGTTTTGGAAGGCGGAAAGAATTTGGTGAGAAACTCCGCAGAAAGGTCTTCCCACGTGTCTAGTTTCCCATTAGGAAGAGCTTGGTACCAAGATAACGCTTTCCCTTTCAAAGAGAAGAAGAAGGGTTTAAGCTTGTAGCTGTTGGTAGTGGCGCTCTTCGGCCTCATCGTCTCCATCATACACTCAAAGTTCTGCAAGTGCTGGTGTGGAGATTCAGCGCTTGTCCCGCCAAACTGGTTTTGGCGAACAAGAGTAATAACTTGAGGGTTGAAGCTAAGCCCTTGTACATCTTCAGCATCAAAGTTCACGCCCAAACGGCGTGGTTGTTGCGTTGGATCCATTTGTTGGCCAAGAGTTCTTGGCTCATTATCCACACGTTCGATCCTCGCATTCCTAGGTGGAGCACGACGATTAGCAACCTCTTGTGAATTGAAAGGATTCACATTGACTGTAGGATCAATCTCCTCTAACGGTGGCATGGAAGAGTCACTATCATCAGCGGATGAATGACTTCTCCTTCTTCTAGATCTTGATGTTCTTCTTGAGGATTTCTTGATTCCTTTATTCTTAAGATCGCTTATTTCTAATCTCATTTGGAACATCTGATCCTATAGAGTGTTAACTTGGGATTGATGGTGATCCATCTCATCCCGGCGAAGATTCTCATTCCATCGGAGTTGAGCTTCATTTTCCGTTAACTCCGCCTGAAAATCACGTTAGTTTTCTTCGGCCATCTTCTTTTCCTTGCGCTTTTGCCTCAAGGTTTTCTCTAGCTCTTGATCAAGAGGTAAGAGATCTTCGGTGTTCCTAGACCTGCGCATGCACTCAAAGTAATATCAAATAACGAGAGCAAGCTCCCAAGCTTGACAACCGGCAACCGGATTCGGCCGAAACCAAATCCCCGGCAACGGCGCCAAAAACTTGTTCGCCCCTAAAGGTGTGTGCAAATAAGCTTTAAATTTATAAAACTAGAATCAAGCAGCGAACCCGCAGTGTACGGATCGACGTAGCTAAGCAAGAATTCCAGAGTATCGAACACAGGGATTTGGGTGGGAACAAATTCAGTTGTAGATTGTCAAGCAAGTAAATATGAGAGTTTTGCAAATATTGGGAAAACAACAATCCTAAAGATCCAAGTATCCAGTTGTGGCAATCGATTCAAGATATACTAATGATATAAAGACAGAGTTGAGATATGCAAAGGTATACTAATGTAAGGTAATCGTACGGTGAAGTTCCAAAAACCTTATGTAACTCACCTACAAGTCACTCTCTATACAGGTTGTTGAGGCTCAATATAGAAAGATTCTAAAGATGAGAATTAATGTCAAATACCCAAACTTGTAACCTAAAGATCAAGACTAACTTAACCGATTGAGGTTGTTGAGGCTCACAATCGAGGTAGAGGTTGTTGAGGCATCACTACCACCTAGAAAAGACAAGTCTAGACTCAGTTAAAGCAAATCTTTAACTTTGGATTAAAGTAAAAGCAGGCTCGTAGATTTAGGAGAAATTACGGTTAGTTCTTGGTGTTCCACGGTCGTGGACTCAAGAACAGGCCGTAATTTATGATGTATCGGCGATTCTCTCTAACTCTCAGGGTCTAATCTGTTTGCGATCGATCTATCATCATCTAAGCCACAACTATCAACCCTTCACCTTAGAATTGTTAAGGGTTTTTAGCCAATAACAGTCATGTTGATATTAATTCAAGAATTAAAAGATAAAAAGATGAAAACTTTCAAGAACCTTCAATAATCTTCAAACCAGTCTCAAAATCACAATCAAGAACGAGTGTTGTCAAAGGATTCAAAATAGAGTAAACAATCACAACCTTAGGAAAGAAGGGAAAACGGGATGTCAATCCGTTTTCCAAATCAAACCTAAACAAGAAGAGAGATCTTCTTGCAAAATCTTCCAAAAGCTTCGATCTTCCGTCAAGCTGAAGATCTCCACAGCTATCTCCACCAAAAGTGCGAGATTAAGGTAATTCCCCGATGCGAACCTTGATCTCCAATGAGATCTCCCAATGCTCCTCAACGGGGGTCAACGATCCTAAGCGTCGATAAGCGGTGATAACGGGTGTAAACGCCGATGTCGGGTGTAAGCGAGCCTAAGCGAGAATGACGGAATCTCCCTTCTTCCGTCTTTTTATAGTGTAGGGCAAAAATGTCGGCCCGGCCCAATCTTCAAAAGATCGTGGCTTCAAAGTGTGGCGAAAAGATTCGCCAAGATCACGGTCGTGGAAGTTTCCACGACCGTAATTTAGAACGTGGATTAGGTCACGGTTTGTACCATATCTTCCACGGCCGTAATATCCTCTGGAATGAACTTCAATTTCTGACTATAAATCCACGGTCGTGGAATTGAATGTGGAACGTGATACGGTCGTATTTTAGAGCGTGGTTTAGGGCAAGAACGTGATTCTTCCCTAGCCTCGTGCATTCCTCAAGCTAAAACTCCAATTTGCTTCCTAAGAATGTCCTCAATCTATGGACACACTCAATCAACTCCTCTTTTGCTCGATTCCGTTCGGAAATAGCTCCAAATCACCTATAATCAACATAGGACTAGTGTAGACATCCATATCGACAATATAGGTAATACTAGCTCACATATGCACAAAGTTCAATCAAAGACTATCGATATGAATCAAATACGCTTAGAAAACGTGCCTAAAATATCACAATATTTCATGCTAACAAAAGGACAGGTAATATATCAAGGAGGAATGAGATGCCTCTCAACAACATACAAGAAGTAGAAATTTTTTATGTATGGGGCATCGATTTTATGGGACCTTTCCCATCTTCATGCGGTAACCAATATATACTTCTTGCCGTAGACTATGTCTCAAGATGGGTAGAGGCAATCGCTTCTCCTACTAATGATGCAATGGTAGTGGTGAAGTTCTTCAATTGAACGATCTTCCCAAGGTTCGGGATCCCCCGAACCATCATTAGTGACGGAGGAACGTATTTCACAGCCCGTCGATTTGAGACTCTATTGGCTAAGTATGGGGTGACCCATAAGATAGCTACACCTTACCATCCGCAAACTAGCGGACAAGTTGAAATATCAAACAGAGAAATCAAGGGAATTTTAGAGAAAACCGTCTCTAAAACGAGGAAAGATTGGTCAATGAAGCTTGACGATGCACTATGGGCGTACAGGACAGCCTTCAAGACACCAATAGGTACGACTCCGTATAATCTTGTCTATGGTAAATCTTGTCATCTTCCTGTAGAGCTAGAGCATAAAGCACATTGGGCTATCAAGTGGCTCAACTTTGACATGAAAGAAGCCGGAGAGAAGCGGCTCTTAGACATCAATGAGCTGGATGAGATCCGGCTAAATGCGTATGAGAACGCAAAGATCTAAAAGGAACGGACAAAGCGTTGGCATGATAAACACATCATTCCAAAAGATTTGAAAGAGGGAGATCAAGTCCTTCTATTCAACTCAAGGCTTCGTCTATTTCCAAGTAAGCTTAAATCCCGTTGGACAGGACCTTATGTAATTAAACGAATTTTCCCCCATGGTGCAGTTGATGTATGGGGTGAACAAAGCGGAAGTTTCAAGGTTAATGGCCAACGGTTGAAGAAATAAACACCGGAAGCTCCGGTCGAGGAGATAGCTCTTATCCTCCTCCATTGATCCAAACCACACACCGTCCAGCTAAAGACGATAAATCAAGCGCTTCTTGGGAGGCAACCCATGATAGTATAGTTTCTTCGTCCTTTAATCACTTAGTTAGAGTAAATTAGTTGCTTTGTTTCTTTGTTTTCGCTTTTTATTTGTTCCTCGATGTACTCTTGGTTTGTCGTGTCATTAATCGCAGGAAATTAGGTCCAAATTGAGAGATCCATGGAGAAAGGGAGCATAAATCAGTTAAATCTTCAATTTCCATGAAGAATAAGGAAGGAAATCGAGCTGCACTAAGTTAATCGTTCGATTCAGGAGCAGAGCAAGTCGATTTTTGACAACAGAAAGAAAAATCGACCTGGAGATCGACCTGTCAAGAAAAATCATCCGATTTTCAAGTGTTCAGAGAAAAATCGAGTTACCCTAAGTTAATCGTCCGATTCAGTAACAGAGCAAGTCGATTTTTGACAACAGAAAGAAAAATCGACCTGGAAATCGACCTGCCAAGAAAAATCGTCCGGTTTTCTTTGATTTCAGAGAAAAATCGCCCCGACGATTAAATCGACCTTATAAATCGGCCGATTTTCTTCACAGTTTCTCGACCCTATATAAAGACTTAAACACTCGATCTTCCTCATTCCAAAACCTTCCACTCTCGATTTCCCTCTCTCAAGAACTCCGAAAATCGCCCATACCCTACAATCCTCATTCCTTAATCATTTTGAGTGATTCTTGGCTCCAAACTGAAGCATTTACAACAAGGAACAAGGATCTACCAACAACAAGCACGGAAATCGACTCCTCCGTACGGAATTCAGGTTTTTCATTCCAAAACCTAAGTTTCTAATTCGAAATTGAAGTTTGCTTAGGAAGTGTTTGTTTGCTGAAATTGATTGAGGAATCTGCTTAGGAATCACTATAGGAAACTGTATGTGGTGATTGTTGGAACAGAACTTTACAGAATTGTGAGAATCGTAGAAATCGACAGAAAAATTGACCTAGCCTAGAAAAATCGTCCGATTTTTGTGAAGAACAGGGCGATTTTTTGCTGCAGAAAAGGATATTGTGAGTGAATAACTAGAAATACGGGGAAGAAGAAGGGATCTTCTTCCAAAGCCCCTCCCCCACCCCCACCACCACCTCAAAACATTCCTAAGCTTCCCCCTCTCCTATCCAAACACAAGAAACAATATGAACGCATCTTAGATCGCCCATTCACCCCTCCTCGATACATTGTGCTAGATGACTTAGATTCACTGTTTGTTCGAGAGGATGTCGATATGATGCTTGATAGAGTTGGGCTAAGACAGTTTGCTACGATTAGGGAGGATGCCTATACCGAGATCGCCTTAGAGTTCCTTAGTACATTCGAGCATGATCCTAAAAAAGGATGGTTACATTCCGCCTTATGAGCCATGATCATACTATGTCTATTGCTGATTTTGGAGATTTGTTCGGTTTTGCTTATTCAGATGCAGGCACATTTGCGAGAGGTGCTAGTGCTATTGACTTTTGGGAGGCTATTTCAGTGGGTGAATATGGAGGCGATAAGTGGAGACCCGGAAATTCTAAGGAGACTAGTATGTACAACCTCTCCTTTAAGGTAGTACATAGGATTCTTAGTGAGAGCCTATTTGCATGGACAGAGACTCCACAGAAGCTCAAGGATGATGAGCTTTTCATTCTATATTGTATGACATCCACCACCATTCCCGACATCTCTACCATGCTTGCTGACTATCTAGGAAAGATATCCAACAAAGCTAAGGGCGATATTTGTGCAGGAGGCCTTGTCACTCATGTGGCTAAGACATTGGGATTAGACTTCTCGGGATGCACTCTAGCTGAGAGTGCCCTTCCATTAGGCTCACAGCGGTTGGTTGTTCGACAGGTTTTGATTCCTCGAGGGAGAGGAACCCTTCATGTGCCCATGCCATGGCACAGGGATCCGAAGAAGAAACCATCCGAGATCATTTGGAAATCCGAATACACCATTTAGAGCAGGAGGAACTGGAAGGAGACGTTCGAGTTGATGCTTGAGGAGTTCTCTCCTCCTACTTACTATGATGATGATGCAGGTGACTCTGAGGAGGAGGATGAGGATGGAGGACAAGAGACCATGCTAGAGTTCGAGAGTGACACCCATAGTGGTCATGCCACGGACGCCATGGACACCGATACTCATGGTGCAGGACCTAGCCGGACTAGTAGAGGTGATGAGGAGACGGAGGATGACATGCAGCCACCTCGCCGCTCATTTGCACGTGCCCCAGGACATGGACGAGGACGTCGACCTCCCCGTCACTTTAGGGAGCTAGTCACTAGTTTCTAGAACCTCAGCACCGACTATCACACTCTCAACACCGACTACGACACCCTGAACACTCAGTTCAGGAACTACAGGCAGGAGACGGACGCTAGGCATTCATCCTACGATGGCCAGATGAGAGACTTATACTTCCATCAGTTCGGCCACTTCTACGATCCTAGTGCACCGATGTATCCTTATCCACCACCTCCACCACTGACAGAGGATTGAGCTTCCACTTCTTTTACATTGTAAGTATTTTTCTTCATCTTATACTTGATTTTCACATTGGGGACAATGTGGATGTTAAGTATGGGGTGGGGGTACTTACAATACCTTTTGTTTCATCTTAGCACTTTATGAACTTTGCACTACTCTTAATGATTTGGCTTGTAATAACTCTTGCACTACTTGCTTTCCACTATGACACTTGCATTTAAATGATCTTTTTCAAATCCTATGAATTTTCAAAAATTTTTGTGCTTCTTATGATGGAAATGACCTCTATGATGAGAAATGTGTATGTGGATAGGCAAAAAGATGCTTAGTTGTGTTGAGATGTTAATCATAGCATGAATGAGTTTACTTTTGTTACTTGAACACATGAATAAGTTATATGATTTAGTTGTTTTGATAAGAGAATGAAATAATAGTCGAAGCTATATTGCAAGTTCTTTTACATCATATAAGGATGACTAAGGCAATTCACTTCTTTTTTTTTCCCATATCTTGATCATGCTAGCCCCTCAATGAAATATGTAACCCTCCTTTTACCATCCGGGAATTTGGATAAGTGATAGAAAAAGGCATGTTTGATGTGGGAGGGCCAAGGAAAATGTATTAAATGAAAGTGTAGAAATTCATAAGTTTGGGGACGTTGAACATGAGGATGAGTAACTCGGCACCATTCACATAGCCGGGTGTTTGTGTCTTGCCAAAGTCCAATTGAACGACAAGTCCTAACGGGATATGGTATGTGCATCAAGGGTTTGAGGCATCTCGAAATTGAGAAACGCCGATCTCCTAGGCTTTGGTTTTTGTGCACCGTTGTCCATACTCTCAAAAAGTAAAGTATAAAGGAAGCAAAGCTTTCTACATGCGAAGCATGTGCGGTGAAGTGAAATTTTGAAGGTATTATGTTGTTCCTCTTTCCCGGATTAGCACCACAATTGCCAAAAAGAATTCCTTCCCTTAATACGTTTCTTAGACCTTTCCTTTGATTAGAAGACCTTGAGACTTTTATGCATGTGTTTAAGGCTTCATGGCTTAGACTTGTTTGACTTTGATTACCTCTACATCTTTATCATGTCCTTTATTTGTGTTTTCAAGAAAGAAAATGAAGTTAGTTCATCTTATAGTTATCATTGATACATACTTTGCCTTCTTATGCCTTGAAATATCACTTTGAGGGTGATCCAATAAGAAGAAGCACTACCAAAAGAAAAGTTTTTGAGTTTTCATACATATATAATCCATGACATCTTGTATTCTAAATTTGAGTATTGCTTAGGGACAAGCAAGGGGCAAGTATGGGGTATTTTGATGACATGAATTATGTACCATTATATTCAAGCATATTGTAGAAGATTGTCTCAGTTTGCCTTGCATTTAGAGAGATTTTGTGTGCCTTTTATGTTTTATTCAATCATTTGTCGGAAATAGAGGTCTACACGAGTTTTTGATGAATTATAGGTAAATGGAGAGGAATTGAAAGCAAAAGCGGCGCAAGGAGCATCTAAGGATATTAGGGAAGCTAAAGGAGTCTTAGAGGGATCACAAAGAGCTAAGGAATTGCAAAGGATAAGCATAGAAGACGAGCCAAAAGAAGAGCACTTTCTGTTGAAGAAAATCGTGCCAATATGCACATAAATCGGACGATTTCCCTTCCTAGAAATCGAACGGTTTTGTGTATAAATCGACTGGGTCGATTTCCTTTGTTTTTCGGCCAAATGAAAAGACGACACAAAGCCCAATTCTTTTGGGCTAGAAGAGAGTTTTGCCAAACGGCCCATTTGCAAGAAACTATAGGTGAGAACCCTAGGAACGAAAACGAGGAGGCCGCAGCAGGAAATCTTTAGACGTTTGAGAGAGATTGGAGATTCTTGGAGAAGGATTGAAGGACTTTTGCCGGGAAGCCAATCTTGATTCTTGTTTGTGAGATTTATTTATCCATTGAAGCAATTGTGGTTTTTGAACATGTAATTGAGTTACTTAAGAGATAAATTGATCAGTTTTGACGATTATTTACATAATTGAAGGTTATTGAGTTTTTATTCAAGAATCGGGTTTATTTGCATTATTTCATTCAATCCTTGATTTGATTTGATTATGAAAATAGTTGGCTAAAACCCTTGTGATTATGGGGAGAATAGTTGATGATTAAGGCTTAGGTGATGATAGACTGAACTCATTCAAACATTAGGACCCTGAGAGTTTAGATTTTAGTTTTGCGATAACAGGAAAATCGGACTGTTCTTGGGTAAATCGGCCGATTTCCTTATGAACAGCACGATTTATTCTTCTGACGAACTTTAATTGAATCGATCTTTAACCAAAACTAATCCTTGCCTAAATCCCAACATTGATTAACCTTTTTAACCTCTAATAGAGTGTATGAAGAGATTTCAAACTTGATTCTACATTTAATAGATTAAGGTTATAAGATTTGGGTAATAAAGAAGACTCAACATCCTTTATTAAGATTCTAAGTGTTCTTTCTAATCTTTATTTTGGAGAGTCATATCCTGGAGTTTTAGATAGTTAGTTTGAACATAATTCTTGTCTTTAGATCTTTCTATATTGCAGCCTCAACAACCCTTATAGAGAGAACCTTTAGATTAGTTATATAGGTTTCGGAACTTCACCGTACGATATCTACCTTTGAACATTTAATCTTGGCAATATAAAATTTGTCCTATATCTATAGAAGTGTCTTAAATCGAAAGCCGAAATCAGATACTTGAATCCTTGGAATCATTTTACCCTTATTTGATCACAAAAGCTTTTCGCATTTTTCGCTAGATAATTGAAATTGAATTTACTCTCACAAAATCCCAGAGTTCGACTCTGGAATTCTTACCTCACTACAGCCGATCCGTACACTGCGGGTTCGCTTTGCTTTGAGTTCTAGATATAAATATTAAGACTTTGACGCACACCTTTTTGGGCGAACAACTCTCGTACATTAGATGGTTGGTTTGGGGTTGTTGTGTTTCCCCTCCTGTGTGAGGATGATCTTTTGTACCTCCTATGTGAGGATGTCGATTTATATACTCGGCTATGTTGTTGTTTAATTTGGGTCGTACAGTTTATACTGTTTTATGCATTTGTTTTATATCTGTCATTGCCATGTTGTAAGGTCCACTGAACTTGTTGTCAGGCTAGGGTCAGGATCCATTGTCAGATCCTAGCCCAATGTGACATCCCGAGTCCCGCGGATTCGGGGTGTAACGCCATGGTGTCGTCAGCATGAAATGCTCGACTTGATAGTTGAGCGTACTCATCCACGTATGAACGCCATCCCGAGTAAAACGACGTTGTCTTAAAGGTGATGATGTCATACTATCATCTTATCTAGTAGGTCTCATACATCTATGTGCTACTATATATAATAAGTATCCATATATCAGACTATATAAGTCCTATGTCCACATTACTACTAATATAACACATTCACAATCCATTACAACAATACAAGGTCCAAACATGTATTATAGTTCACATATATAACTATACATATAGATCACGTCCATCAAGCAACTGCAATCCACATATACTATATATATCTACACATATATATACGTATATATATATATATCAAAATCCAATAAACTAAGCTGCCAAGATCCGCGGAACGAGTGGTGGTCCGTACATTCTACCCCGACTCATGCATGTGATTTTGAAAACGAAAACTCAGAACCCGTGGGTTCTGTTTATTCCTTATTCGGCCTTTAGAAGATTGCGAGTGCCATTGTTGTCAACCTAGGACTCTGATACCACTTTTTTAACACCCCGAATCCGCGGGACTCGGTGCGCTACGGGTTAGGACCTCACAATGGGTCGCGACCCTTAGCCTGACAACAATTTCACCGGATCTTGCAACAAGGCACAAATAAAGGCCAAAATGAAATACAATTTTATGCAATGCAATGAAACCCGAAACCGAACAAACCAAAGACTTCAGCCGAGATACAACCGAAAGACCAAATGCCATACACACGGCATACAACATAATGAATACAAAACTCAAACACGACTCTAACCAAAACCCAATTCTAAAATGTACAGAACCCCGGCTGCCCACTCTTCCGGATCTCTCGGCCGCATTCCTAACCTGTAAGGCAAACTACAACATTTGGTATAAAAACCGTTAGCTCACATTCGAAGCATTAGAATTAAAGGGAAAGGCACAAACACAATTAATTCAGCATAGTCACACAACATACTCAAAGCACACAAATCCGGATTATTATCTTTATTTATTAAGTCATATCCCGTTCTAGTTCAACTTCTTTTGTGACACGAGAATCCTCCGAAACTCGCCTCGGTCCCTTCTTCCGGCAATGGAACGGTCGGATGCCTCCGACCGTCTAACCAGCACGGGCCAGTCGCCGAGATCCCCTTAACTCTCACGGGGAGCCAGGCAGTGATGTCACCGCTCGTTATCATACACTTAGGCCAAATAATATAAAGGTCGGTAATCCTATTTCCGGTTTAGTTGTTATAAACAATAAAATAATAAACACACACCACCCAACACACAATAATGCTAATAGAAAGATTACGAGCTAAGTAAGTCCGGTGACTTACCTTATCGCCACACTCAACTCACAACACTCTCGCTTCCCTTGGGAAGGAGTCCACAACCTGCTCACAAGAAGATAACTATATCAACAACTCGTTCAACTCAAGAAGTCTAAGACTACAACACAAATGATCTACGCGAGATCATTTGACTCACATTCTAGGACCGCATCCTAGAATCTCTCATGCTCACATCACACTCAACACTAGCTAGAAGTCCTTAGACTTCTAGACCCTATGATCTCGCAGGATCATAACCCATAACACATACTAGGATATACATGCCTAGTGTCAACAATCTCAACGGTATCAACCCTATGCTAGGATTTCCCATATTCTAGCCCATAATCTCAATAACCATATACTCCAATTCTCAAACCTCACAAGCCTCACAAGATAACATCAATACCTCAAGTCATATAACATTTCACAATCCTCAAACACTCACCTAAGGTCCATAACCACTACTAAGTATTCACTCTAAGTTATGCTAGATCCAACCTAGCATGACACTAATACTAAACATAACTAAATCGAGGGGAAATAATACTCACACGACGTCAAAAGACGGAAGTCGTTCTACGGATGTCGACTTGGGCTCGTTAGGCCTTTATCGGGGCGCTTCCGAACCTAGCACCAAATTAAACAAATTTAGCTTATAAGCTAAATTTGAACGGAATAAAGAACATATATAATCTAAGGAAAACCCCACTTCTAAAACCCAAGTTAAAACCGTAAATATATATTCCGGGCAAATTGTATAACTTCATAAACCCAAGGTAAAACTCGTTTTCAAGGTTAACGTTAAAATCCCGTAATTTAATCCTTGAATCATAACTCGAAATTAATCCATCATGAGCATAATATATATGATATATATAAATAAAAATATAACTCAAGTAAATCTCAAATTTAAAACCCATAAATACATTTTCCGCCAATTAATACAATTTTATAAATATGGTACATTATTCGTAATTAATTCCTTGGGTCGTTTTTTATAATTAATTGCAGCAGGGGCATAATTGCATAAAACCTAAATCTGGGCCATTAACTATAAATACAAAAGATGGGTTCGAATATGTAATTATACCATAACTGAGGGGGCCCGATTTTAATTTGGAAATTAGGGTAAAAGTGCACTGTCTTAAGCCCTTGAACAGGATTGCAAGGCGGTCGTTCTACAGGGGAGCAGAAAAAGGGTGAGGCAAAGGAGTATGCAGGCATCGGCGGCGTGGTTGCCGGTTCCAGAGGGCGAGGGGCAGGGGAGAGGCCTCTCAAGCGGCTTCGTCGCCGGCCACTAGCGAGGGCAACTCCAATGGCTTTCCAGCTTATACAGGGAGACGGCGGAGAAGGCTGTTGCGGCTCTATTTGATTCCAGCAGGGCGAAGACAGGGCAAGGCCGGGCCTCCGGCGACGACGGTGGCTACTGCAGCCTGTAGGGGAGCACTTCTCCGGTGAGGGCGAGGGTGGATGTTTCAATGCTTCTCCCTGGGCGATTTTGTCCTTCTACAGCAACAACATGAAGACGAGATAGGGAACTAGGGGTATAGTCACTTGCAATACCTATGATGATCTTAATACGCCTTGAATTGACCATGTTTGATACCTTAGGTGAAGAATCTTTTGTGAGGTACACAGAACTTGAATTAAGCTCAGAAATGCTTCTTCTTGAGCTGAGGGATGAAGGAAAGAGAGGAGCGTTTGAGGGAGCTGAGCAGAAGAGGAGTAGGCGTGAGATTGAGAGAGAGTGCAGGAGGGAGAACCGTCTCTCTTTTCTTGATCCAGAAAATGAAGGGGAGTAGTAGAGAGGAGGAAGATAGCCAGAGAGAAAGGGGAAGTACAGGCTACCAACAGAGAGAGAGAGACAGGAGAAGGTTGCACATCAGGGGACGAAGGATCGAGGGGTCGGGGAGCCAGCAGTCGGGTAGCCCCAGGAGTAGGGTGCTGAGCGGCCGGCTGTTCATCAGCTTGAGGAGAGAAGCCATAGAAAGAAGAAAAAGAGAAAAAGGAAAAAAAATAGAAGAACAAAATAATTAATAGAAGGGTAGACTCGTTTCCAAACGTTCGGAACAGAAAAATTCCGAGTCGGAATGACTTTCCGAACCTTTCCCAAAGTAGACCAAAATAACGTTATACTCGAGAAGGGTATTTTTACGCCGTAAAAATAATTTATAAATAAAATATTTGAGCTAATAAAATATCGATAAAGGTAGGGAAAAAAAATCGAAACGCTCCCAAAAAATGTGGTGTTACATTAGATCCCCCTAAAAACAAGTTTTGTCCCGAAACTTGCAATACGTCAAACTTCTCGGTCCATAAGGCCGAGGTATGAACTCTCAAACTAAGAAGGCTTAGACCTTCTAATCTATATACACAAACTGCTCAAATCACCATATATATATATATATCAGGTCATAAAACACATTCCCGCACTGGGCACATATAACATCATACCTGGACACAACCAACTTAAGGGAAGAACTAAGTCTAACCCGTCGATTCTATCAAAGCTACTAGCTCGGCATAAACTCAACCAAAGATATTATCCTCCATCCTCTAGTTAGACTCATCGGTTCCTCGTCTGTCACTAGATCATCATTACTGACAACATGTCTCGAGTCATGTAAGTACTCTTTATTGATAACCATGAAACACCAGGTGGCAACGCCAACTTGTAAGTCACTTCCCCAACTCGCGCTAAAGTCTCAAAAAGGTCCGATATATCGGAAACTCAACTTCCTTCTCGGGTCTTTCTTAATACAACATTTCCATTATTTTTCTTCTTTGCTTGCCTCTTTCAAAGAAGACCGAACTTCCAATTTATACCATTGACTTTGGTTCTTGCCAAACCAAACTCTCATGTTACGTTTCCTCGCTTCTTGTCAACTCAACTTTAAGGTTACGCTTCTTCAACTTTTGAAGTAAGTTCCCAATAATGAAGGAAGTACTTTACCTCACACCGCTTCTACTAATAAGATGCGTATGCCATTACCTTTACATCGTTCCTCAATACTCGATCAAGACCTTGTCTTGGAGAATCACTTTCACACTTCAAACCCATCATCCCTCAAGGTAAATCAAAACAGTTGGTCCATTGAATCTCCTTTTAACTCTCAGCAACTCTATCGTCAATTATTCGTCCCATTTCATACTTCTTTGTCATCCGGAGGTTACCATAAATGGTGTTATACAACTTCTCTCTTTTTCAAGAGTAGACCCAAAATATCTTATTTGGGCATCTGTAAGCCCATATGGAATAACTACAACTCGTAGTGACTTTGATTGGTCCAAAATGCCGTACTTGCAATATCTCAGACTCGAATTCTCAATTGGTGACAATCAGACCTTAAATCATTCTCATAAGAGACTACCGACGTTGGTAACCAATCAAGTAGATCATATATTCGTTGTAAGGAATACTTGTCCTTCGACTCACGGTAATCGATGTTCAATTGCTGAGAATTGTCTGTCTTTTTCACAACAATTCTGGTGTTCTCATAATAACTTTATATCAAGAGTTTAAGATATATTTCCATATAAACTTCAAATCATGAGTTCAACATAACTTCTGGTGTTCTCTATGGCAGTGTGTTGGCTCTAATGAACCTTTATCAACAAGTCCTTGCAATTGCTCCTTTTTGCATCCTCAATTCGAGTATCCTTACGTGTATCATTTATTGATGTCTTTTGTACGGCACCTTAGAAATGGGAGTTGAGCCCAAATCAATCTTAGCAGTAGAATTCACATTCCAATGCATTGGAATCCGTTCTATCTCGGGTTCTATCTTTTCTCTACCCATCACATATCGTAACAACCGACACCACCTAGTCCTAACGCTTGACAAGTGGTCCACCCCGACCGGTTGGGATGACGTCCTTCAACAGGTGTATTGTTCCTTCTGTAGCTACAATGTCGATAGTCTTCTTTCCCAGATCCTTCATCTCCTGAACTCGTGGAACTGGCTCGAGTCTTCCAACTCTTGAAGCCTTGGTTAAACAATAATTCAACTTAATCCCTCTTCTCACTTCAAAGGAATGGCGATAGTAACCTCTTTTGATCTCACGTATGTGTTCAGTCACAAAGGTCTAACTACAAGACTCAAGCATGCCATATGACAAATCGACACAATCTTCTTCGCTTCTTCTGACATTGCAGCATATGGGAGGAACTCCTCGTATTCTACATCAGCTCTCACCACAAACATCCTTTCTTCAAGTAGGCGTAGAAATTTATACTTCACTTTCTTATGTAACGTCAAACCGACCGTAGAGGCTCTAACATCAACCTTTCATGTACTCCTTGTACATCTCATATCGATATCAAACATCAAAACCTCTGTCTTCTCCTACTCTTGTTGGCCGCCTTATGTATCCCTTGGTATCCATGAGCAACTTCACAACCGTACTAGCATGCCTTTAGGCAAAATATCCCAACCACAATCACTGAAAGATCCATTCATTATTCCTCCAAGCACTAACATCATAACTCTAAGCTTGTAGTGTTGTCCTAATTTATGTCCTCCTTTTCGCGCCATAGCCACCATGACTCTTCCGTGTGAGTCTGAAACATCTTACTCATCTTTTGCTTGTTAAAACATACCATTCAATTCATTAGCACAAACATACCATGTATCCTCAACATGCCACACACCCCCTTTATGTATTCCCCTTTACATACATCAACTATAGAATCCTCACTTTGTTCTTGGTTCTTCTAGGTTTCTTCACATTAATCAAACGAAAACTTTTGATCCATGTCATTCCTGTTCGCCCCTAAACGTGCGTGCAAATAAGTTTTAATTATAAAACTAGAATAAAAGCAAGCGAACCCGCAGTCTACGGATCGGCGTAGATTAGCAAGTATTCCAGAGTATCGAACACAGGGATTTGGGTGGGAACAAATTCAATTGTAGTTTATCAAGCGAGTAAATATGAGAGTTTTGCAAATATTGGGAAAACAACAATCCTAAATATCCAATATCCAGCTGTGGCAATTGATTCATGATATACTTAATGATATAAAGACAGAGTTGAGATATGCAAAGGTATGCTAATGTAAGGTAATCGTACGGTGAAGTTCCAAAAACCTTATATTACTCACTCACAAGACACTCTCTATACAGGTTGTTGAGGCTTCAATATAGAAGGTTCTAAAGGCGAGAATTAGTGTCAAATACCCAAACTTGTAATCCAAGGATCAAGACTAACTTAACCGATTAAGGTTGTTGAGGCTTCAGTACCACCTAGAAAAGACAAGTCTAAACTAAGTTAAAGCAAATCTTTAACTTTGGATTAAAGTAAAAGAAAGTTCGTAAACTTAAGGGAAATTACGGTTGGATCTTGAGATTCCACGGTCGTGGAACCCAAGAACAAACCGTGATTTAGGGTTCGTCGACGATTCTCTCAAACTCTCAGGGTCTAATCTATTTACGATCGATCTATCATCATCTAAGCCACAACTATCAACCCTTCACCTTAGAATTGTTAAGGGTTTTTAGCCAATAACCGTCATGTTGATATCAATTCAAGAATTAAAAGATTAAAAGATGAAAACTTCCGAAAACTTTCAATAAACTCCAAACCAATCTCAAAGTCACAATAAAGAACGAATAATGTCACTAATTCTAGAATAGAACAAATAAACACAATCTTAGGTAAGAAGGAAGAACGGGATGTCAATCCGTCTTCTAAATCAAACCTAAACAAGAAGAGTAGTCTTCTTGCAAGAAATCTTCCGAATCTTCCGTCAATCCGGGAAATCTGGAAATCCCAACGATAATCTCCACCAAGTGCGAGATTAGGGCAAATCCAAGCTCGAACGTAGATCTCCAATGAGACCTCAAAATGCCTCTAAACGAGGGTAAGCAATCGTCGAAACTGGGGTAAGCGGGGATAATTGTGTCTAAGCCAGGATAAGCGGTGATGACGAAATCTCTCTTCGTCCGTCTTTTTATAGGGCAAGATAAAATATCGGCCTGGCCCAATCTTTAAAAGATCGTGGCTTCGAAATGTGTCGAAAAAGATCGCCAAGATCACGGTCGTGGAAGGTTCCACGACCGTAATTTAGAGCGTGGAAAGTGTCACGGTTTGAACCATGTATTCCACGACCGTAATAGTTACTAGAATGCATCACGCCTCTCTTGCAAGGTTCCACGGCCGTGGAACTGAACGTGGTTTGTAGTACGGCCGTATTTTAGAGCGTGGTTTAGGGCAAGAACGTGATTCTTCCCTAGCCTCGTGCATTCCTCAAGTTGAACTCCTTTTTGCTCCTAAGAATGCCCTCAATTCATGGACATATCAAATCAACTCTTCTTTGCTCGATTCCGTTCGGAAATAGCTCTTAAGTACCTATAATCAACATAAAGCTTGTGTAGACATCCATATCGACAATATCGGCAAACTAGCTCACATATGCAACAATGCTCAATCAATGACTATCAATATGAATCAAATACGTTTAGAAAACGTGCCTAAAGTATCACAATATTTCACGCTAACAAATAACCCCATACTTGCAACTTGCTTGTCCCTAAGCAAGGTCTCTCAAAAAGCTTTTAGAATAAGAGTTAGGATGAAATATGTGTACCTTCTCAAACCAATACGTCATTTGGATGAATGTGCCTTCTAAAGAATAGATCATTCTCAAACCTTGCTTCAATCGTTTATAAGACTTTCATACACTTATCCAAAGAGTAAAAAACAAAGAAAACTCATGAATTAATTCAACTTCTAAACAAGCATCATAAACTTCAAACATTATCAAAATCAATCATAAGAAACTTCAATTTAGACCACAAAGACATATAACATTCTTTTGATCTTAAGGACTTCCAAAGAAAAGGTCTAGAATGTGGAAGGGAAGGAAACTTGTAGGGAATGTGGTGCATGAATCCGGGAAAGTGGACAACTATTCCTTCTTCTTCTTTTGCGGTTTCCGCAGCACTTTCAACTTAGAGCTTCGCTCTCTTCTCTTCATTTTTCGACTTTACTTTTGGAGTTATGGATAGAGGTGCACAAAAACCGAAGCCTAGGAGATTGGCATTTCTCAATTTTCATGAGATGCCTCAAACCCTTAGCGCACATACCATAATCCGCTAGGAATATCGCTCAATCCGACTTTGGCAAGACACAAACACCCGGCTATGTGAATGGTGCCGAGTTACTCATCGTCATGATTGACTTCCCCAAACCTACAATTTCTTTCTATTCTTTTGATTGCAAATAATTGCTCTCATGGCCCTCCCACATCAAACATGCCTTTTTCATTCACTTCTCCAAGTTCCCGGATAGGTAAAGGAGGTTAATATTTCAATGAGGAGCTAAATGATCAAAGAAAGAAGAAAAAAAGTATCGAATTGCCTTAATCATCTCAACAAGAAGCATAAGAACTTATAGTGTGATTTCAACTTCAATTTCTCAA
This sequence comes from Fagopyrum esculentum, assembly GCA_033239045.1. Taxonomy (NCBI): domain Eukaryota; kingdom Viridiplantae; phylum Streptophyta; class Magnoliopsida; order Caryophyllales; family Polygonaceae; genus Fagopyrum; species Fagopyrum esculentum. Next base: position 133,815,238 of record BSUD01000002.1, read on the forward strand.
CATGATTTAGGTAATATTCTTCACATTATGAAACTTGCAAAAGAGGTGAAATTCATTCATTCAAATTCTTTTCAATTCACTATTCTTTTAAGCATGCAATTGTCATCAAACTCAATTCACAAGTAGTGATTATCATGGAAATCATCTCAATTCATTAGAAACACAAAATTTTCAAAATTTTTCAATTTTTATGGGTTTTTCAAGTTCTTTTTCATGCAATGCAATAATGAAACGTGCAACAATATAACGAACATGCAATGATAGTCTCGAATAAAAGCAAACATGGTGACTAGAAGTTATTACAAACTTTTAGTACATCCCACCCCATACTTAGGACGAACATTGTCCCTAATGTTCAATATAAGAAAGAAAAGAAAGAAAAGAAAAAGAAACTCACAAAGTGGTGGTAGAATGTCTAAAGCGAACGGTCAATCATCAATCACTGCGGCGCTGGTGGAGGCGGGAATGGAGAGAAGCTGGAGTCATAAAACCGCCCAAACTGCTGGCGGTAGACATCCCTCATCATGTGGTCGAGGTCGTCTAAGCGTCCATCTCTAGCATCGGCTCGGATCTCCAATGCTTCAACTCTCTCTGAAAGGCTAGTAGCCCAATCCGGCATCTGCTCGTACCATCCCGGGGCCTGACTGTACCATGTTGGAGCGTTGGATGGTGCTGGTGCTGGTGCTGGTGCTGCTGGCTGCTCTATCGACCAAGGAGGGGGAACGCCATACCACGTGGGAGGTGTGGTCATCCACGTAGGTCTCTCACTCACGCTAGCGCGGCGAGAAGACGAGCCTGAAGCTCTAGTTAGACGTGGAGAACGTCTCGGTACATCGGGGGCCGCCTCCGGCTGATCCGGAAACGTGCCAAACTCTTGCTCGGCTCCTCCACCCTCAAACTGATCTCTCATATCCTCCTCCTCAACAACCGGTGGTGGGACATACGGGGGAGCTACTATCCTGTTCGTATGCATAGCAACAAACGTCTCCTTCCAATTATGGCATCCCGCCATAATGGAGTACTCCGGAAACCACTATATACCCCTACCCGTCCTACTCTCCCAACGCATACCTGCATAAGGCGGACCTCTATGTGTGGGGAAAATGAGACCCCTAGTCATGAGAGCATGTAGCCCTAAAGGAACGGCCGGTATGCGGGTGCAAGCAGAAAAATCAACACCCAAGCTCCTAGCAATGTGGGTAACTATCCCACCATATCCTATGTTGCCCTTCTTCTTGTTCTTGAGCTTGCTCATCATAGCAGCCAAGAGAGTGGCACAATCAGCCCGGCGCCCGTACAACATGGAGTATAGCAAAAAGAGCTCGTCCGTCTTGATCTTTTGGGGCGTCTCCGTCCTAGGAAAGAGACACTCCGAAAGAACACGGTGAGCAACCTTCAAGGCTAGGTGGTACATCAACCTAGCCTTGGTATCAGCGGGTTGCCAACGGTCCTCGTCGGCGTAAATAATCGCAATCTCCTTCCAAAAGTCCTTGGCATAAATGCAACTAGGAAAGCGACCGTTAAAGGTCTCCTGAAACCCGAAAATGGTCCCAAACTCACGGATGCTAAAATGATAGTCTCTTTCCATGAGACGGAAAGAGACGGTCCTGTCTACGTGGTTGTGCTCGAAAGACGTCACAACCTCCCGTGTAATCTCCTCATAAGCGTCTTCTCGGATAGCCGAGAAGACAACTAGTCCGGCTCTATCCAAGAGCCAAGTAAGATCATCCACAATGTTGAGAGGAACTAGATCCTCCAACAACAAGTATCTAGGACCAATCACAGCCCTCTCCTTGATCCCCTCGAGTGCATCGAGATGATCCTCATGTATGGTCGGGACTCTAGGATGAGGGGGTGAGGATGGAGGTGATGGTGAGGATGGAGGTGAAGGGGAAGAGGGTGGTGGTGCCCTAGAGGATGAGGAGGAGGAGGGATTACCCTTCCTCTTCTTATTCTGATCATTCTTCTTCTCTTTTATTCTCCCCGAAACTCTCCTCACAAAATCCATTCTGTTCAAAATTACGGGCTGTTCTACAGGAACCACGGCCGTAATTCCTCCAGAGACCGTGATTCGTCTCAGAAAATCGCAAATCTCAGCAAATCAGCACTCAATCTCAACAAACAGGCAGTCCTAATCTAATTTCTTCCAATCTCAATCAGTTCTTCCTAAAATCTCTAACAAAAACGAACCAAATCGACAAGAATCAAGAAAAGAGGAAAAACCTATTTTTCGGATTGAAAAATCCGAATTGCACGTTCCTTGGTGAGTTTCCGTTCGATTTGTCACTTGGATCTTGTTGGTGGTCGAATGTGCTTCGGTTTAGGAAGAAGAATCGTTAAAAACGATTAAGAAACGAGGATTTGAGAGAGGGTCGTGGATTTTCGGCAATTAGGTCGTGGAAGAGGGGTTTTGGGGTGGTTTTTGTGAAGAACGTGGTTTATATAGTCACAGGCAAAATTTTTGAAAATCACGGTCTGTCGAGGTATTCCACGGCCGTGGAAATGTACGGAACCGTGGTTTTGGTGATTTTTCAAAGGCTTTTGGAAATTACGGGTACTGTAGCTGTTACGACCGTGGTTTAGGCCGTGGAACTCTCTGTAATGCTCCAAAGTCCAAATTTCGTCACTTTTGTTCAACATTATCCTTCCTTTTCCTTCTGCATCGTTCCTACATCCAAAAACACGAACATACCGGAAGAAATCGAGGCAAAATAAAGCAAAAAACGTCTATTCTAAGCTAAACTATGAATCGAAAACAAAAACAAGTATGCATTATCTTGGGTTGCCTCCCAAGAAGCGCTTTGTTTAAGGTCCGTAGCTAGACCAATCTCGCACTTATTCGAGTGCGGTAGGCGCGAACTCTTCAGCTTGGAGTTCCGGCGTATACTTCTTTAGTCATTGGCCGTTCACCTTAAAACTTCCGCTCGCTTCACCCCATACTTCAACTGCACCATGGGGGAAAATACGCTTAATTAGAAAAGGTCCGGTCCAACGGGATTTAAGCTTACCTGGAAAGAGGCGAAGCCTTGAATTGAAGAGGAGAACTTGATCTCCTTCTTTGAAGTCCTTTGGAATGATATGCTTATCATGCCAACGCTTTGCTCTCTCTTTGTAGATCTTAGCGTTTTCATAAGCGTTCAAGCGGAGTTCATCCACCTCATTAAGGTCTAGGAGACGCTTCTCTCCCGCTTCCTTCATGCCGAAATTCAGCCACTTGATAGCCCAAAACGCTTTGTGCTCCAACTCCACCGGCAAGTGACAAGACTTCCCATACACAAGATTGTATGGTGTGGTTCCTATGGGAGTCTTGTATGCAGTCCGGTACGCCCATAATGCATCGTCAAGCTTCAAGGACCAATCCTTCCTAGTCCTTGAAACCGTCTTCTCCAGAATTCCCTTGATCTCCCTATTTGAGATCTCAACTTGTCCACTAGTTTGTGGATGATAAGGGGTAGCGACCTTGTGAGTAACCCCATACTTAGCTAGAAGAGCTTCAAAGCGACGGGCTATGAAGTGAGAACCTCCATCACTAATGATCGTCCTTGGCGTCCCAAATCACGGGAAGATGGTCTTGTTGAAGAACTTAACCACCACCATGGCATCATTTGTGGGAGAGGCAATCGTTTCCACCCATCTAGAAACGTAGTCTACCGCCAATAGTATGTATTGGTTTCCACAAGAAGATGGGAATGGTCCCATGAAATCAACTCCCCAAACGTCGAAAATCTCCACCTCTTGGATGTTGTTCAGGGGCATCTCATTCCTTCTAGAAATATTGCCTGTTCTTTGACAAGCATCGCAGCAAGAAACAAAGGATTGCACATCTCTAAATAAAGTAGGCCAAAAGAATCCAGATTGCAATACCTTTGCGCCAGTCTTGTTCGAACTAGCGTGTCCTCCACAAGGTAGTGAATGACAATGACGGATGACACTTTGCATCTCATCTTCCGGCACACATCGCCGAATGATGCCATCCGGACCTCTCTTAAAGAGGAGAGGCTCGTTCCAATAGTATTCCCGGACGTTCTTAAAGAACTTCTTCCTTTGTGCGTAGGATAGTCCGGGTGGTATCTCCTGGCAAACCAAATAGTTAACAAAATCAGCAAACCATGGCTCGTTACCTTTGGAGATCACGTTGATGCACTCCTCTATGATGTGTAGGTGTTCGTCCGGAAAGGAGTCATCAATGGGTAAATGGTCGTCCTCTAGATGTGTTAGGCGACTCAAATGAACCGCAACAGAATTTTCTGAACCTTTCTTGTCACGGATCTCAAGATCGAATTCTTGTAGGAGAAGAATCCATCTAATTAGCCTTGGCTTCGCATCTTTCTTCACAAGGAGGTACCGGATCGCAGCATGATCCGTGTAGACAATCACCTTTGCACCTACAAGATAAGAGCGAAACTTGTCAATAGCATAGACAATGGCTAAAAACTCTTTCTTGGTAGTGGCGTAGTTGAGTTGCGCTTCATCTAGCGTCTTGCTAGCATAGTATATGGCGTGGGTTCGCCCTTCCTTTCGTTGTCCAAGAACAGCTCCAATTGCTACGTCAATAGCATCGCACATAACCTCAAAGGGAAGAGTCCAATCCGGAGGTTGGATAATGGGTGCTGAAATTAGAGCTTGCCGAATTGTGTTAAACGCATCCAAGCATTCCTGCGAAAACTCAAAAACTGCATCCTTCATCAATAGATTAGTGAGCGGTTTTGATATCTTAGAAAAGTCCTTAATGAAACGTCTATAGAATCCAGCATGTCCTCGGAAACTTTTTATCCCTTTCACCGAAGTTGAGGGAGGGAGTTTCTCTATGGTCTCTATCTTAGCTTTATCTACTTCTATCCCTCTACTAGAGACTAAGTGACCTAATACGATTCCTTCCCTAACCATGAATTGACACTTTTCCCAATTAAGGACTAGGTTAGTGTCTTCACACCTTTGCAAAACAAGAGAAAGGTTAGAAAGGCAATCGTTAAAAGAGGAACCGTATACGGAGAAGTCGTCCATGAAGACCTCCATGATTTCCTCTATGTATTCGGAGAAGATTGCCATCATGCACCGTTGAAAGGTGGTTGGGGCGTTGCAAAGCCCGAACGGCATGCTCCTATAGGTGAACGTACCCCATGGACACGTAAATGTGGTCTTCTCTTGATCATCCGGATGTATCGGAATCTGAAAGAAACCACTATAACCGTCAAGGTAGCAAAAATGTGATGGTTGCGCTAACCTTTCAAGCATTTGATCAATGAATGGAAATGGAAAATGATCCTTCCGTGTTGCGTTGTTGAGCTTGCGGTAGTCTATGCACATCCGCCATCCAGTCACGGTTCGGGTAGGAATGAGTTCGTTGTTCTTGTTGGTGATGACCGTCATTCCTCCCTTCTTCGGAACCACTTGAACCGGACTCACCCACTTACTATCGGAAATAGGGTAGCTGATACCTGCATCAAGAAGTTTAAGAATTTTCTTCTTGACAACCTCCTTCATGATCGGATTCAACCGCCTTTGAGGTTGTCTTGAAGTCCTAAAGTCCTCCTCCATTAGTATTTTATGCATGCATAGGGAGGGTTTAATTCCTACTAAGTCCTTTATAGTATAGCCTAAGGCTTTCCTATGTTTCTTAAGGACAATCATGAGCTGATTATGTTCATCTATGCTTAGTTCAGAACTAACGATAACCGGAAAGGTAGAATTAGATCCTAGAAAAGCGTACCTTAGATGAGTAGGAAGTGGTTTTAATTCCATCACTTTCGGAGCTTCCAACGATCCTTGAGAAGCATCCGATGTCTCCTTAGAAGTTTCTAAGGGTGTTGAGTGTGTTGGAGAAGAATCAGAAGAAGTTGAAGAAGTGTCCCGATCACTCTCTTCCACGGCCAAAATTACGGGCTCCCCGTGTCTTCCACGACCGTGGTTTAGAGCTTGGAAGGGAAATACGGTTGTCACATCTTCTCCACGACCGTATAACTCCCTGGAGTGGGACACGGTTTTTGTTGTAAAATCCACGGTCGTGGAATACAATGTATGACCGTGGATTCTAACGTTCTCAGCCTCATCGTGGAGTTTCTCAAACTCTACTTCATGCATCTCTTCTTGTGCTTCCAAGGCTTCAATTGCCTCATTGCACTCTTCTTCCTCCCCTACATCTGTTAGACTCATAGTAATGACTTTTTGTAAAGGATCGTTAAAGAGAATCGCACTTACCTCCTCCCTAGACAACCCTTCTTCATCTTGGATATCGAAAATATCCTCATCAAAGATTGGTTCCTTCACTAGAGTGGAAAGAACGAACTCCACTTTCTCTTCTCCAATGTCAAAAGCGAGTCTTCCATTCTTGCAATCGACCATGCAGCCGGAAGTTGCAAGAAACGGTCTTCCGAGTATGATCGGGACCGGACTATCTGCAAGAATGTCAAGCACGAGAAAATCAATGGGGACAAAGAATTTACCTAGCTTGACCGGGACGTCTTCTACAATACCGACGGGGCGAGTGATGGATCGATCCGTCATGTATAACGTCATCTTCACCGGTTTGGGTTCGCCTAAACTGATCTTCCTGCACAACGCAAGTGGTATGATGCTCACACTTGCTCCTAAGTCACATAAAGCGTCATATGTGACATCTCCCACTCCAATGGGAATGCAAAATGACCCCGGATCCTTCAATTTTGGGGGCATTTTCTCCTTCATGGTCTTGATGAGATCCGAAGAATCCGAACTCATCTTGACCTCACCGAAGGCTTCTAGCTTCCTCTTGTTAGAGAGGAGCTCCTTCAAGAACTTGTCATAAGCCGGCATACCTACAATAGCATCAATGAAGGGTATATTAATATGCAGCTTACTCATGAGTTCTATGAACTTACCGAATTGTTTATCTAGGCGTGCTCGCGCTCTAGATTGAGGGAATGGTAGGGGAGGTTTGTAAGCTGGAGGAGGAACATAGACATCTTCCTTCTCCTTCCCCTTCTCTTTGTCTTTCTCTACGGGGACTTCAACGAACGTAGGCTGCTGATCGGCGGTAGTCACTCCGCTCCTAGTTGTTATCGCCATCACCCTTCCCTTAGGGTTGTCCTCCGTCTTTCCTGGAAGCTTCCCTTGATTCCTAGGAACTTCCTCCGCATGGTTGAACATTTGGTTTTCTAAAACCTTTTGAGCTTTATCAACCTTAGAGACTTGATCATCAACCTTAATGATGCGGTTCTCCAACCCTTGAAGCTTTCCAAAAATCGTTTCCAACATGGGATCGGGCTTCTCCTTTCCCGAAGTGTTTCCTCCATTTGATGTTTGCCCCTGGCTTCTCAAAGGAGTAGAGGAAGAGGAAGGTGGAGTTAGTGAATTAGAATTGGAAGGATAAGAGTTACCGGAATTTTGTTGATTGGAGCGCCAATGTTGTTACTTGAACCCCTATTGTTGTTCCAATTGTTGTTCCGGCCGTTATTATTGTTGTTGTTGCCATTCCAATTTTTGCTCCGGTTATTGTTCCGGTTGTTGTTGTTGTTGCGGTTTGTGTTATCACCGCCATTGTTGTTGCCCAAATAACCAACATCCTTCCCTTGTTGCTTTGGGAAGTTGGTCTTGATAGTCTCCTTCAACTCTTTGATTTCATTGTTGAGGGAGAAAATCTGATTTTGAGCTTCATGTGTGAGCTTTGCTCCTTGCTCCACACGATTTCCCTCCACTTTCCGATGGGAATACTTCTCTATGACTCTTGCTTGCTTCTCAATGAAGTCCCAAGCGTCATCTTCTCTCATGTCCATGAACGTTCCACATGAGAGGGATTGGAGGTTGAATTGCGTTCCCGCATCCAGCCCCTTATAGTAAATTTCCAGCAAGGCAAGTTTGGATATGCCATGATGAGGGCAATCCAAGAGCAAATCCTGAAACCTTTCCCAAGATTAAAAAAAACTTTCGTTAGGTCTCATGGAAAAAGCATTAATCTTACCTCTAAGTTCCGCCGTTTTGGAAGGCGGAAAGAATTTGGTGAGGAACTCCGCGGAAAGGCTTTCCCACGTATCTAGTTTCCCACTATGAAGAGCTTGGTACCAAGATAACTCTTTCCCTTTCAAAGAGAAGAAGAAGGGCTTGAGCTTGTAGCTGTTGGTAGTAGCATTCTTCGGTCTCATCGTCTCCATCATACACTCAAAGTTTTGCAAGTGTTGGTGTGGAGATTCAGCGCTTGTCCCGCCAAATTGGTTTTGGCAAACAAGAGTAATAACTTAAGGGTTGAAGCTAAACCCTTGTACATCTTCAGCATCAAAATTCACGCCCAAACGGCGCGGTTGTTGTGTTGGATCCATCCGCTGGCAAAGAGTTCTTGGCTCTTCATCTACACGTTCGATCGTCGCATTCCTAGGCGGAACGCGGCGATTAGCAGCTCCCCGTGGATGGAAAGGATTTACATTGATCGTGGGATCAATCTCCTCTAGCGGTGGCATGGAAGAATCACTATCATCAGCGGATGAGTGACTTCTTCTTCTAGATCTTGATCCCCTCCTTGAGGATTTCTTGCTTCCTTTATTCTTGAGGTCGCTTAGTTCTATTCTCATTTGGAAAATCATATCCTGTAGATTGTTGACTTGGGATTGATGGCGATCCATCTCATCCCGGCGAATGTTCTCATTCCATTGGAGTTGAGCTTCTTTCTCCGCTAACTCTGCTTGAAGATCAAGTTCGTGTTCTTCAGCCATCTTGTTTTTCCTTGCGCTTTTGCCTTAAAGTTTTCTCTAGCTCTTGATCAAGAGGTAAGAGATCTTCGGTGTTCCTAGACCTGCGCATACACTCAAAGTAATATCAAATAACGAGAGCAAGCTCCCAAGCTTGACAACCGGCAACCGAATTCGGCTGAAACCAAATCCCCGGCAACGGCGCCAAAAACTTGTTCGCCCCTAAACGTGCGTGCAAATAAGTTTTAATTATAAAACTAGAATAAAAGCAAGCGAACCCGCAGTGTACGGATCGGCGTAGATTAGCAAGTATTACAGAGTATCGAACACAGGGATTTGGGTGGGAACAAATTCAATTGTAGATTATCAAGCGAGTAAATATGAGAGTTTTGCAAATATTGGGAAAACAACAATCCTAAAGATCCAAGTATCTAGCTGTGGCAATTGATTCAAGATATACTTAATGATATAAAGACAGAGTTGAGATATGCAAAGGTATGCTAATGTAAGGTAATCGTACGGTGAAGTTCCAAAAACCTTATATTACTCACTCACAAGACACTCTCTATACAGGTTGTTGAGGCTTCAATATAGAAACGTTCTAAAGGCGAGAATTAGTCTCAAATACCCAAACTTGTAATCCAAGGATCAAGACTAACTTAACCGATTAAGGTTGTGACACTCATAATCGAGGTAGAGGTTGTTGAGGCTTCAGTACCACCTAGAAAAGACAAGTCTAAACTAAGTTAAAGCAAATCTTTAACTTTGGATTAAAGTAAAAGCAAGTTCGTAAACTTAAGGGAAATTACGGTTGGATCTTGAGATTCCACGGTCGTGGAACTCAAGAACAAACCGTGATTTAGGGTTCGTCGACGATTCTCTCAAACTCTCAGGGTCTAATCTATTTACGATCAATCTATCATCATCTAAGCCACAACTATCAACCCTTCACCTTAGAATTGTTAAGGGTTTTTAGCCAATAACCGTCATGTTGATATCAATTCAAGAATTAAAAGATTAAAAGATGAAAACTTCCGAAAACTTTCAATAAACTCCAAACCAATCTCAAAGTCACAATAAAGAACGAATAATGTCACTAATTCCAGAATAGAACAAATAAACACAATCTTAGGTAAGAAGGAAGAACGGGGTGTCAATCCGTCTTCTAAATCAAACCTAAACAAGAAGAATAGTCTTCTTGCAAGAAATCTTCCGAATCTTCCGTCAATCCGAGAAATCTGGAAATCCCAACGATAATCTCCACCAAGTGCGAGATTAGGGCAAATCCAAGATCGAACGTAGATCTCCAATGAGACCTCAAAATGCCTCTAAACGAGGGTAAGCAATCGTCGAAACGGGGGTAAGCGGGGATAATTGTGTCTAAGCCAGGATAAGCGGTGATGACGAAATCTCTCTTTGTCCGTCTTTTTATAGGGCAAGATAAAATATCGGCCCGGCCCAATCTTTAAAAGATCGTGGCTTCGAAATGTGGCGAAAAAGATCGCCAAGATCACGGTCGTGGAAGGTTCCACGACCGTAATTTAGAGCGTGGAAAGTGTCATGGTTTGAACCATGTATTCCACGACCGTAATAGTTACTGGAATGCATCACGCCTCTCTTGCAAGGTTCCACGGCCGTGGAACTGAACGTGGTTTGTAGTACGGCTGTATTTTAGAGCGTGGTTTAGGGCAAGAACGTGATTCTTCCCTAGCCTCGTGCATTCCTCAAGTTGAACTCCTTTTTGCTCCTAAGAATGCCCTCAATTCATGGACATATCAAATCAACTCTTCTTTGCTCGATTCCGTTCGGAAATAGCTCTTAAGTACCTATAATCAACATAAAGCTTGTGTAGACATCCATATCGACAATATAGGCAAAATAGCTCACATATGCAACAATGCTCAATCAATGACTATCAATATGAATCAAATACGTTTAGAAAACGTGCCTAAAGTATCACAATATTTCATGCTAACAATTCCCCCATATCTCAGTCCATGACCTAAGAAGGTTGCATAAGATCGTTACAATCTCCTCCTTAGAAGTCTTGTTATAAGTACTTGCTTGAACTCTTTCCACATTATTTAATTTAAAACAAATGCGCTCTGTTGACGTACTTCCATACCATTGACATTGGTCCACCGCGAATGCTTTAAGCTCTTTTTGTCGATCCTTTGAATGCCCATAATCTTGTTTTCGCATCCCCTTTATACTCACCAATAAACAACTCGCACCGCTTAACTTGTATTTGACCTTCTCTGAAGTCAACTAATTATTATTCTACTAAACTTCTCATGTTACCTTCTCATGAAGGCTACCCTCCTCGGGGTACTTTACCTTAAACTCCGTTAATTATTCCCCCGTTCCATGCTTTCTTCCTCTTCCATAAGGTAACCATACTCTTCTTTGATGTCTTTCAAGTTCACCTTTCCAAATATTATAGAATTAGCTCACCCACGTTCCTATTGGTTGGTATCTTAAGTCTTTCGATCAAAGCTTCTTGTTTCCTCTTTCATCTTCTCAACCCATCATATATATGCACTTCCTTCTTCTTGGCGTTTCTTAGTCTTGTCGTTATAGTAGAAACCGGTCAACTCCACGTGAATTCCTACCACGCCCTTCTTCTCATAACTCTAGGAATGTTGACACTTCACTTATTGGTACCTCGTAAGCTTAACTTACGGTATCTTAATCTTTAGAAATAGTTTGATCATTCTTCTCGTCTTGACTCCAATGCTTAGGAGCGCCTATTGAAAACTCGTCTTAGTTAGAACGCCACTTTTATTCCCGAGCGAAAATGTAGTCCTCTTTACTTGACTCGCATGTTTAGTTCATCGACACCGCACTTGGAAAAATCTTAAGTTCGTTGTCTCTCGTTGCTTCATTTGGAACCACTTTTGCACCCTAATGTTACTCCCTTTTCTTGTATGGTCTCCATCTCGATTTCTCTTAAGTTGTCTCGAGTTTTCTTTTACTTTGTTGTCCTCCGTTACATCATCTCTACTCCTCTTCGACATCCTTTCAAAGGAATTCCGAGAAACGCCATGGTGTCATCAGCATGAAATGCTCAACTTGATAGTTGAGCGTACTCATCCACGTATGAACGCCATCCCGAGTAAAACGACGTTGTCTTAAAGGTGATGATGTCATACTATCATCTTATCTAGTAGGTCTCATACATCTATGTGCTACTATATATAATAAGTATCCATATATCAGACTATATAAGTCCTATGTCCACATTACTACTAATATAACACATTCGGAATCCATTACAACAATACAAGGTCCAAACATGTATTATAGTTCACATATATAACTATACATATAGATCACGTCCATCAAGCAACTGCAATCCACATATACTATATATATCTACATATATATATATATATATATATATATATATATATATATATATATATATATATATATATATATATATATATATATATATATATATATATATATATATATATATACGTGTATATATATCAAAATCCAATAAACTAAGCTGCCGAGATCCACGGAACGAGTGGTGGTCCGTACATTCTACCCCGACTCATGCATTTGATTTTGAAAACGAAAACTCAGAACCCATGGGGTTCTGTTTATACCTTATTCGGCCTTTAGAAGATTGCGAGTGCCATTGTTGTCAACCTAGTACTCTGATACCACTTTTGTAACACCCCAAATCCGCGGGACTCCGTGCGCTACAGGTTAGGACCTCACAATGGGTCGCGACCCTTAGCCTGACAACAATTTCACCGGATCTTGCAACAAGGCACAAATAAAGGCCAAAATGAAATACAATTTTATGCAATGCAATGAAACCCGAAACCGAACAAACCAAAGACTTCAGCCGAGATACAACCGAAAGACCAAATGCCATACACACGGCATACAACATAATGAATACAAAACTCAAACACGACTCCAACCAAAACCCAATCCTAAAATGTACGGAACCCCGGCTGCCCACTCTTCCGGATCTCTCGGCCGCATTCCTAACCAGCAAGGCAAACTACAACATTTGGTATAAAAACCGTTAGCTCACATTCGAAGCATTAGAATTAAAGGGAAAGGCACAAACACAATTAATTCAGCATAGTCACACAACATACTCAAAGCACACAAATCCGGATTATTATCTTTATTTATTAAGTCATATCCCGTTCTAGTTCAACTTCTTTTGTGACACGAGAATCCTCCGAAACTCGCCTCGGTCCCTTCTTCCGGCAATGGAACGGTCGGATGCCTCCTACCGTCTAACCAGCACGGGCCAGTCGCCGAGATCCCCTAGCTCTCACGGGGAGCCAGGTAGTGATGTCACCGCCCGTTATCATACACTTGGGCCAAATAATATAAAGGTCGGTAATCCTATTTCCGGTTTAGTTGTTATAAACAGTAAAATAATAAACACACACCACCCAACACACAATAATGCTAATAGAAAGATTACGAGCTAAGTAAGTCCGGAGACTTACCTTATCTCCACACTCAACTCACAACACTCTCGCTTCCCTTGGGAAGGAGTCCACAACCTGCTCACAAGAAGATAACTATATCAACAACTCGTTCAACTCAAGAAGTCTAAGACTACTACACAAATGATCTACGCGAGATCATTTGACTCACATTCTAGGACCGCATCCTAGAATCTCTCATGCTCACATCACACTCAACACTAGCTAGAAGTCCTTAGACTTCTAGACCCTATGATCTCGCAGGATCATAACCCATAACACATACTAGGATATACATGCCTAGTGTCAACAATCTCAACGTTATCAACCCTATGCTAGGATTTCCCATATTCTAGCCCATAATCTCAATAACCATAAACTCCAATTCTCAAACCTCACAAGCATCACAAGATAACATCAATACCTCAAGTCATATAATATTTCACAATCCTCAAACACTCACCTAAGGTCCATAACCACTACTAAGTATTCACTCTAAGTTATGCTAGATCCAACCTAGCATGACACTAATACTAAACATAACTAAATCGAGGGGAAAGAATACTCACACGACGTGAAAAGACGGAAGTCGTTCAACGGATGTCGACTTGGACTCGTTAAGCCTTTATCGGGGCGCTTCCGAACCTAGCACCAAACTAAACAAATTTAGCTTACAAGCTAAATTTGAACGGAATAAAGAACATATGTAATCTAAGGAAAACCCCACTTCTAAAACCCAAGTTAAAACCGTAAATATATATTCCGGGCAAATTGTATAACTTCATAAACCCAAGGTAAAACTCGTTTTCAACGTTAACGTTAAAATCCCGTAATTTAATCCTTGAATCATAACCCGAAATTAATCCATCATGAGCATAATATATATGATATATATAAATAAAAATATAACTCAAGTAAATCTCAAATTTAAAACCCATAAATACATTTTCCGCCAATTAATACAATTTTATAAATATGGGACATTATTCGTAATTAATTCCTTGGGTCGTTTTTTATAATTAATTCCAACAGAGGCATAATTGCATAAAACCTAAATTTGGGCCATTAACTGTAAATACAAAAGATGGGTTCGAATATGTAATCATACCATAACTGAGGGGGCCCGATTTTTATTTGGAAATTAGGGTAAAAGTGCACTGTCTTCAACCCTTGAACAGGATTGCAAGGCGGCCGTTCTACAGGGGAGCAGAAAAAGGGCGAGGCAAAGGAGTATGCAGGCATCGGCGGCGTGGTTGCCGGTTCCAGAGGGCGAGGGGCAGGGGAGAGGCCTCTCAAGCAGCTTCGTCGGCGGCCGCTAGCGAGGGCAACTCCGATGGCTTTCCAGCTTATACAGGGAGACGGCGGAGAAGGCTGTTGCGGCTCTGTTTGATTCCAGCAGGGCGAAGACAGGGCAAGGCCGGTCCTCCGGCGACGACGGTGGCTACTGCAGCCTGTAGGGGAGCACTTCTCCGGTGAGGGCGAGGGTGGATGTTTCATTGCTTCTCCCTGGGCGATTTTGTCCTTCTACAGCAACAACATGAAGACGAGAGAGGGAACTAGGGGTATAGTCACTTGCAATACCTATGATGATCTTCATACGCCTTGAATTGACCATGTTTGATACCTTAGGTGAAGAATCTTTTGTGAGGTACACAGAACTTGAATTAAGCTCAGAAATGCTTCTTCCTGAGCTGAGGGATGAAGGAAAGAGAGGAGCGTTTGAGGGAGCTGAGCAGAAGAGGAGTAGGCGTGAGATTGAGAGAGAGTGCAGGAGGGAGAACCGTCTCTCTTTTCTCGATCCAGAAAATGAAGGGGAGTAGTAGAGAGGAGGAAGATAGCCAGAGAGAAAGGCGAAGTGCAGGCTAGCAACAGAGAGAGAGAGAGATAGGAGAAGGTTGCACATCAGGGGACGAAGGATCGAGGGGTCGGGGAGCCAGCAGTCGGGTAGCCCCATGAGTTGGGTGCTGAGCAGCCGGCTGTTCATCAGCCTGAGGAGAGAAGCTATAGAAAGAAGAAAAAGAGAAAAAGGGAAAAACAACTAGAAGAAGAAAATAATTAATAAAAGGGTAGACTCGTTTCCAAACGTTCGGAACAGAAAAATTCCGAGTCGGAATGACTTTCCGAACCTTTCCCAAAGTATACCAAAATAACATTATACTCGAGAAGGGTATTTTTACGCCGTAAAAATAATTTTAAAATAAAATACTTGAGCTAATAAAATATCGATAAAAGTAGGGGGAAAAAATCGAAACGCTCCCAAGAAATGTGGCATTACATTAGAGTGCAGGAGGTATGAACTCTCAAACTAAGAAGGCTTAGACCTTCTAATCTATATACACAAACTGCTCAAACCACCATCGCAATATATATATATCAGGTCATAAAACACATTCCCTCACTGGGCACACACAACATATAACATCATACCTGGACACAACCAACTTAAGGGAAGAACTAAGTCTAACCCTTCGATTCTATCAAAGCTACTAGCTCGGTATAAACTCAATCAAAGATATTATCCTCCATCCTCTAGTTAGACTCATCGGTTCCTCGTCTATCACTAGATCATCATTACTGACAACATGTCTCGAGCCATGTAAGTACTCTTTATTGATACCCATGAAACACCAGGTGGCACCGCCAACTTGTAAGTCACTTCCCCAACTCGCGCTAAAGTCTCAAAAAGGTCCGATATATGGGAAACTCAACTTCCTTCTCGGGTCTTTCTTAATACAACATTTCCATTATTTTTCTTCTTTGCTTGCCTCTTTCAAAGAAGACCAAACTTCCAATTTACACCATTGACTTTGGTTCTTGCCAAACCAAACTCTCATGTTACGTTTCCTCACTTCTTGTCAACTCAACTTTAAGGTTACGTTTCTTCAACTTTTGAAGTAAGTTCCCAATAATGAAGGAAGTACTTTACCTCACACCGCTTCTACTAATAAGATGCGTATGCCATTACCTTTACATCGTTCCTCAATACTCGATCAAGACCTTGTCTTGGAGAATCACTTGCACACTTCAAACCCATCATCCCTCAAGGTAAATCAAAACTGTTGGTCCATTGAATCTCCTTTTAACTCTCAGCAACTCTATCGTCAATTATTCGTCCCATTTCATACTTCTTTGTCATCCGGAGGTTACCATAAATGGTGTTATACAACTTCTCTCTTTTTCAAGAGTAGACCCAAAATATCTTATTTGGGCATCTGTAAGCCCATATGGAATAACTACAACTCGTAGTGACTTTGATTGGTCCAAAATGCCGTAGTTGCAATATCTCAGACTCGAATTCTCAATTGGTGACAATCAGACCTTAAATCATTCTCATAAGAGACTACCGACGTTGGTAACCAATCGAGTAGATCATATATTCGTTGTAAGGAATACTTGTCCTTTGACTCACGGTAATCGATGTTCAATTGGTGAGAATTGTCTGTCTTTTTCACAATAATTCTGGTGTTCTCATAATAACTTCATATCAAGAGTTTAAGATATATTTCCATATAAACTTCAAATCAAGAGTTCAAGATAACTTCTGGTGTTCTCTATGGTAGTGTGTTGGCTCTAATGAACCTTTATCAACAAGTCCTTACAATTGCTCCTTTTTGCATCCTCAATTCGAGTATCCTTACGGGTATCATTTATTGATGTCTTTTGTACGGCGCCTTAGAAATGGGAGTTGAGTCCAAATCAATATTAGTAGTAGAATTCACATTCCAATGCATTGGAATCCGTTCTATCTCGGGTTCTATCTTTTCTCTACCCATCACATATCGTAACAACCGACAACACCTAGTCCTAACGCTTGACAAGTGGTCCACCCCGACCGGTTGGGATGACGTCCTTCAACAGGTGTATTGTTCCTTCTGTAGCTACAATGCCGATAGTCTTCTTTCCCAAATCCTTCATCTCCTGAACTCGTGGAACTGGCTCGAGTCTTCCGACTCTTGAAGCCTTGGTTAAAAAATAATTCAACTTAATCCCTCTTCTCACTTCAAAGGAATGGCGATAGTAACCTCTTTTGATCTCACGTATGTGTTCAGTCACAAAGGTCTAACTACAAGACTTGAGCATGCCATATGACAAATCGATACAATCTTCTTCGCTTCTTCTGACATTGCAGCATATGGGAGGAACTCCTTGTATTCTACATCAGCTCTCACCACATACATCCTTTCTTCAAGTAGTCGTAGAAATTTATACTTCACTTTCTTATGTAACGTCAAACCGACCGTAGAGGCTCTAACATCAACCTTTCATGTACTCCTTGTACATCTCATATCGATATCAAACTTCAAAACCTCAGTCTTCTCCTACTCTTGTTGGCCGCCTTATGTATCTCTTGGTATCCATGAGCAACTTCACAACCGTACTAGCATGCCTTTAGGCAAAATATCTCAACCACAATCACTGAAAGATCCATTCATTATTCCTCCAAGTACAAACATCATAACTCTAAGCTTGTAGTGTTGTCCTAATTTATGTCCTCCTTTTCGCGCCATAGTCACCATGACTCTTCCGTGTGAGTCTGAAACATCTTACTCATCTTTTGCTTGCGAAAACATACCATTCAATTCATTAGCACAAACATACCATGTATCCTCAACATGCCACAGACCCTCTTTATGTATTCCCCTTTACATACATCAACTATAGAATCCTCACTTTCTTCTTGGTTCTTCTAGTTTTCTTCACATTAATCAAACGAAAAATTTTGATCCGTGTCATTCCCACATATCTCAGTCCATGACCTAAGAAGGTCGCATAAGATCGTTACAATCTCCTCCTTGGAAGTCTTGTTATAAGTACTTGCTTGAACTCTTTCCACATTATTTAATTTAAAACAAATGCGCTCTGTTGACGTACTTCCACACCATTGACATTGGTCCACCGCGAATGCTTTAAGCTCTTTTTGTCGATCCTTTGAATGCCCATAATCTTGTTTTCGCATCCCCTTTATACTCACCAATAAACAACTCGCACCGCTTAACTTGTATTTGACCTTCTCTGAAGTCAACTAATTATTATTCTACTAAACTTCTCATGTTACCTTCTCATGAAGGCTACCCTCCTCGGGGTACTTTACCTTAAACTCCGTTAATTATTCCCCCGTTCCATGCTTTCTTCCTCTTCCATAAGGTAACCATACTCTTCTTTGATGTCTTTCAAGTTCACCTTTCCAAATATTATAGCCTTAGCTCACCCACGTTCCTATTGGTTGGTATCTTAAGTCTTTCGATCAAAGCTTCTTGTTTCCTCTTTCATCTTCTCAACCCATCATATATATGCACTTCCTTCTTCTTGGCGTTTCTTAGTCTTGTCGTTATAGTAGAAACCGGTCAACTCCACGTGAATTCCTACCACGCCCTTCTTCTCATAACTCTAGGAATGTTGACACTTCACTTATAGGTACCTCGTAAGCTTAACTTACGGTATCTTAATCTTTAGAAATAGTTTGATCACTCTTCTCGTCTTGACTCCAATGCTTAGGAGTGCCTATTGAAAACTCGTCTTAGTTAGAACGCCACTTTTATTCCCGAGCAAAAATGTAGTCCTCTTTACTTGACTCGCATGTTTAGTTCATCGACACCGCACTTGGAAAAATCTTAAGTTCGTTGTCTCTCGTTGCTTCATTTGGAACCACTTTCGCACCCTAATGTTACTCCCTTTTCTTGTATGGTCTCCATCTCGATTTCTCTTAAGTTGTCTCGAGTTTTCTTTTACTTGGTTGTCCTCCGTTACATCATCTCTACTCCTCTTCGATATCCTTTCAAAGGAATTCCGAGAAACGCCATGGTGTCGTCAGCATGAAATGCTCAACTTGATAGTTGAGCGTACTCATCTACGTATGAACGCCATCCCGAGTAAAACGACGTTGTCTTAAAGGTGATGATGTCATACTATCATCTTATCTAGTAGGTCTCATACATCTATGTGCTACTATATATAATAAGTATCCATATATCAAACTATATAAGTCCTATGTCCACATTACTACTAATATAACCCATTCAGAATCCATTACAACAATACAAGGTCCAAACATATATTATAGTTCACATGTATAACTATACATATAGATCACGTCCATCAAGCAACTGCAATCCACATATAATATATATATCTACACATACATATATATATATATATATATATGTATATATATATATATACGTGTATATATATCAAAATCCAATAAACTAAGCTGCCGAGATCCACGGAACGAGTGGTGGTCCGTACATTCTACCCCGACTCATGCATTTGATTTTGAAAACAAAAACTCAGAACCCGTGGGGTTCTGTTAATTCCTTATTCGGCCTTTAGAAGATTGCGACTGTCATTGTTGTCAACATAGGGCTCTGATACCACTTTTGTAACACCCCGAATCCGCGGGACTCGGTGCGCTACGGTTTAGGACCTTACAATGGGTCGCGACCCTTAGCCTGACAACAATTTCACCGGATCTTGCAACAAGGCACAAATAAAGGCCAAAATGAAATACAATTTTATGCAATGCAATGAAACCCGAAACCGAACAAACCAAAGACTTCAGCCGAGATACAACCGAAAGACCAAATGCCATACACACGGCATACAACATAATGAATACAAAACTCAAACACGACTCCAACAAAAACCCAATCCTAAAATGTACAGAACCCCGGCCGCCCACTCTTCCGGATCTCTCGGCCGCATTCCTAACCTGCAAGGCAAACTACAACATTTGGTATGAAAACCGTTAGCTCACATTCGAAGCATTATAATTAAAGGGAAAGGCACAAACACAATTAATTCAACATAGTCACACAACATACGCAAAGCACACAAATCAGGATTATTATCTTTATTTATTAAGTCATATCCCGTTCTAGTTCAACTTCTTTTGTGACACGAGAATCCTCCGAAACTCGCCTCGGTCCCTTCTTCCGGCAATGGAACGGTCGGATGCCTCCGACCGTCTAACCAGCACAGGCCAGTTTCCGAGATCCCCCTAGCTCTCACGGGGAGCCAGGCAGTGATGTCACCGCCCGTTATCATACACTTGGGCCAAATAATATAAAGGTCGGTAATCCTATTTCCGGTTTAGTTGTTATAAACAGTAAAATAATAAACACACACCACCCAACACACAATAATGCTAATACAAAGAATATGAGCTAAGTAAGTCCGGAGACTTACCTTATCGCCACACTCAACTCACAACACTCTCGCTTCCCTTGGAAAGGAGTCCACAACCTACTCACAAGAAGATAACTATATCAACAACTCACTCAACTCAAGAAGTCTAAGACTTCTACACAAATGATCTACGCGAGATCATTTGACTCACATTCTATGACCGCATCCTAGAATCTCTCATGCTCACATCACACTCAACACTAGCTAGAAGTCCTTAGACTTCTAGACCCTATGATCTTGCAGGATCATAACCCATAACACATACTAGGATATACATGCCTAGTGTCAACAATCTCAACGGTATAAACCCTATGCTAGGATTTCCCATACTCTAGCCCATAATCTCAATAACCATATACTCCAATTCTCAAACCTCACAAGCCTCACATGATAACATCAATACCTCAAGTCATATAACATTTCACAATCCTCAAACACTCACCTAAGGTCCATAACCACTACTTGGTATTCACTCAAAGTTATGCTAGATCCAACCTAGCATGACACTAATACTAAACATAACTAAATCGAGGGGAAAGAATACTCACACGATGTCAAAAGGCGGAAGTCGTTCAACGGATGTCGACTTGGACTCGTTAGGCCTTTATCGGGGCGCTTCCGAACCTAGCACCAAACTAAACAAATTTAGCTTATAAGATATATTTGAACGGAATAAAGAACATATATAATCTAAGGAAAACCCCACTTCTAAAACCCAAGTTAAAACCGTAAATATATATTCCGGGCAAATTGTATAACTTCATAAACCCAAGGTAAAACTCGTTTTCAAGGTTAACGTTAAAATCCCGTAATTTAATCCTTGAATCATAACCCGAAATTAATCCATCATGAGCATAATATATATGATATATATATAAATAAAAATATAACTCAAGTAAATCTCAAATTTAAAACCCATAAATACATTTTCCGCCAATTAATACAATTTTATAAATATGGGACATTATTCGTAATTAATTCCTTGGGTCGTTTTTTATAATTAATTCCAGAAGGGGCATAATTGCATAAAACCTTAATCTGGGCCATTAACTGTAAATACAAAAGATGTGTTCGAATATGTAATTATACCATAACTGAGGGGGCCCGATTTTAATTTGGAAATTAGGGTAAAAGTGCACTGTCTTCAGCCCTTGAACAAGATTGCAAGGCGGCGGTTCTACAGGGGAGCAGAAAAAGGGCGAGGCGAAGGAGTATGCTGGCATCAGCGGCGTGGTTGCCGGTTCCAGAGGGCGAGGGGCAGGGGAGAGGCCTCTCAAGCAGCTTCGTCGGCGGCCACTAGCGAGGGCAACTCTGATGGCTTTCCAGCTTATACAGGGAGACGGCGGAGAAGGCTGTTGCGGCTCTGTTTGATTCCAGCAGGGCGAAGACAAGGCAAAGCCGGTCCTCCGACGACGACGGTGGCTACTGCAGCCTGTAGGGGAGCACTTCTCCGGTGAGGGCGAGGGTGGATGTTTCAATGCTTCTCCTTGGGCGATTATGTCCTTCTATAGCAACAACATGAGGACGAGAGAGGGAACTAGGGGTATAGTCACTTGCAACACCTATGATGATCTTCATACGCCTTGAATTGACCATGTTTGATACCTTAGGTGAAGAATCTTTTGTGAGGTACACAGAACTTGAATTAAGCTCAGAAATGCTTCTTCCTAAGTTGAGGGATGAAGGAAAGAGAGGAGCGTTTGAGGGAGCTGAGCAGAAGAGGAGTAGGCGTGAGATTGAGAGAGAGTGCAAGAGGGAGAACCGTCTCTCTTTTCTCGATCCAGAAAATGAAGGGGAGTAGCAGAGATGAGGAAGATAGCGAGAGAGAAAGGGGAAGTGCAGGCTAGCAACAGAGAGAGAGAGAGAGGAGAAGGTTGCACATCAGGAGACGAAGGATCGAGGGGTCGGGGAGCCAGCAGTCGGGTAGCCCCAGGAGTAGAGTGTTGAGCGGCCGGCTGTTCATCAACCTGAGGAGAGAAGCCATAGAAAGAAGAAAAAGAGAAAAAGGAAAAAAAAAAGAAATAGAAGAAGAAAATAATTAATAAAAGGGTAGACTCGTTTCCAAACGTTTGGAACAGAAAAATTCCGAGTCGGAATGTCTTTCCGAACCTTTCCCAAAGTAGACCAAAATAACATTATACTCGAGAAGGGTGTTTTTACGCCGTAAATATTATTTTTAAATAAAATACTTGAGCTAATAAAATATCGATAAAAGTAGGGGGGAAAAAATCGAAACGCTCCCAAAAATGTGGCGTTACAAAGGCCTTGAGATTGGAACAACAGGTAATACACAAACGGTACCTGAATCTAGTCAAACATATGCAGCTCAACCTTCTGGATCTACTTCATCTGTCAAAAGAAGAAAAGTTCAACACTCCGCGTATCATCCACAAGAGAATGTGATCTCATATCCCAATGCTGGAGTTTAAACTAAATCTAAAGTGGATAATCTATGTGCTTTCTCCGCTTTTGTATCACTTATCGAGCCAAAGAACTACATTCAAGCTCTTCAAGAACCAGACTGGATCATTGCCATGCAAAATGAATTAAATGAATTTGAGAGGAACAAGGTATGGACTCTTACTTCAAGACCAAAGCATCAATCAGTTATTGGCATAAAATGGGTCTTTCAAAACAAATTGGATGAAAGTGGCAAAGTCATACGAAACAAAGCACGACTTGTAGCACAAGGTTATAACCAAGAAGAAGGTATTGATTATGAGGAGACTTTTGCTCTAGTTGCCACGTTAGAAGCCATACGTATGCTACTTGCATTTGCATCTTTCATGAGCATAAAACTTTTTCAAATGGATGTAAAATGTGATTTTCTAAACGGATCTTAGAAGAAGAAGTCTACGTTTCTCAACCTCCTGGTTTTGAGAATGATGAATTTTCAAATCATGTTTTTAAATTAGACAAAACTCTTTGCGGTCTTAAGCAAGCTCCTCGAGCTTGGCATGAAATATTGTCTAAATATCTTCTTGAAACAATTTCAAAAGAGGTTTGATTGATAAAACATTGTTTATCAACACTAAAGGCAACGACATTCTAGTAGTACAAATCTATGTTAATGATATATTATTCGGTGCTACTAATGATTCCCTTTGCAAGGAATTTTCAGATATTATGTGTAGGGAATTTGAGATGAGCTTAATGGGAGAGCTAAATTTCTTTCTTGGACTTGCTTAAAAAGTACGAAATGGATCAATTTAAGGTTGCAAAGACTCCTATGAGTTCAATACTTTCGCTAGATCATGACAAGAATGGCAAAAGTGTAGTACAAAAGGAGTATCGAGGTATGATCGGTTCATTGTTGTATCTAGCTGCTAGTCGTCTTGACATTATGTTTTGCGTGTACATGTGTGAAAGATTTCAAGCTGATCCTAAAGAGTCACACTTGATAGCTGTGAAAAGAATTTTTTGGTATCTCAACGGCACTAAGGATCTAGGGTTATGGTACCCACGTCAAAGCTCGTTTCTTCTTGTTGGCTATTGACCTTGCAGGTTATAATGTCGATAGAAAAAGTACTTCTGGATGTTGCCAATTCTTAGGGTCATCCCTAATCAATTGGCACTCCAAGAAGAAAAATTTTGTTGCCCTATCCACATCTGAAGCCGAATATATAGTTGCCGGAGCTTGTTGTGCTCAAATTCTCTGGATTGCTCAATAACTTCGTGACCTTGGCTTTGACTTGAAAGGTATTCCTATAAAATGTGATGATACTAGTGCTATTTCTATAACCAAAAATCCTATGCAGTATTCAAGGACTAAGCATATTGATGTAAGGCATCACTTCATACGTGATCATGTTGAGAAAGGTGATGTTTCGATTTCTTTTATCTCAACTAACTTGCAGCTTGCAGATATCTTTACCAAGCCTCTTCTTGAAAAACAATTTAATTTTATTAGATTGGAGCTTGGTATGTTGAACAAGGAAGCATTAACGTAGGGGGAGTAAACGAGTTTTAATCGTTCCTACGCATGCACCCCAATTGATATTTTCAAGGTCCTTGAAATAAAATTCAAGGGGCCTTGAAACATATTTCAAAGGGTATATTAACTTTACAGATCTTTTAATAATTAATATCTTCTAGATATTTTAATTCTTAAAATATTTCTAATAAATCTTTTGTTTGAAAAAGATTTGATTTTGGTTTTAAAAGCTTGATTTTCTCAAAGATTTTGTTATATCCCTGTTAAAAAGGACCTACCTTCTCTATCTTTTATCCTTTCACAAGAAACCCTACTTCAAAATCCTTTGATTTCTCTCTTAAACTTTCCTCATGGCACCCAAAAGCAAGAGATCTACTCCTCTATCTTCCAAAAAGAAAGTGGTTCAGAATTCTTCAATTGCTAAAGAAGAAAAACCTTTTGGAGATCAGGATATATCTCTGACTACCGATCTTCCCTCATCATGGTTCGTTAATTTTCAAGCTTCTGGATCTTGGCTTGATGGTTTTCACAATCGACCACTCTGTATGTGTGATTTGGTGGATACTGATTTTCTCAATACCCTCAAGATACCCTACATAGATGTAACGCCCCATTTCATTTATTTATCTTTTTTGGCGTGTTTTCGATATTTATTTTTTCCGACTTCGATCGATATTTTAGTAGCTTATATATTTTACGAGTATTTTCACACTGTAAATTAAATTTTTCGAGCTTATATATATTTTTATCCATATTTATTTTACGTATCTTTATTCTCGGAAAAATTGGGAAGTTTTCAATTCGAAAATCCCGTTTCGAATGCTTTGACCGAGTCCATTCTATTAATATTTTTCATTTTCTATTATTTTATTTTATTTCTTTTCTTATTCTCTTTCTTCTTTTCCCCTTTTCTGTGAGAGCCCGTCACCTCGTTGTCCTGCAGGCAGCCAAGGAGCCCGTCACCTCGTTAGCCTTTCCACCCTACCCTGCCACCACCTCCTTCTCACGCAACATCCCACTCCATCTTTACCCACTGTCTTGCATTCTCTCTCAACTCTCCTCCCAGGCTATAGCTCACAGCATCCCTCCACGCTCAGTCTTCCCTTCACCTTGTCTCTTCCTACCAATCCTCATTGAAGACAGGAAGAAACCTCTACCATGCTTTTTCCTTCTCTTCCCCAGCGCTAGCGGTTTATGCCCGAAATCTCTCTCCCTTCCTTCTTCTCCGTCGGGTTTCAGAATCGGGCAACCCAGAAATGTCATTGAAACACCAGTGCAGCCACTGGAGGGAGCCCATCGGAGCCACCATTGGCAGAAACCGCACTAGTGTGCGTTACGCCTCAGTCGAAGCCGGAGACCGAAGCCACCCATTCTCCTTCGCCAGCCTCTCTGCAGCCTCCTCCAAGGTGAGACAGCGCCAACGCCACCGGACATCGGAGCCCCTGCCTACCTTGTCGCCGCCTAGGGAGCAGCCAACGCCGGCATGTGTGCTTCTCCCCTTCCGCCTAAGCTTGCCCTAATTAAATCGTCCCCTCCTTCTATGTTCCCTTCTGTCGCAAGGAGGCAACCGATTCCGCTAGCGATTGGGCCACCTTTATGCCGCCGATAGCGTCGCCCCTCCCTCTGCCTGCACCGCCGCCGGCCGTCGGCCCTGCAACTCCTTTCCCAGCCCTGCTCTTGTGCCCAGCGAGGAAGAAAGCCCTTTTTAGGGTTATTCAAATGGCCCCCCTGGTTTTTGTATAATTACACATTTTAACCCATCTTTTGTATTTACATTAATTGCCCAGATTTGTGTTTTATGCAATATAAACCCCTGCAGATTTATTTATGCAATATTGCCCAAGGATTTAAATGCGGATTTATGACCATGTTCATATAAGTGTATTTTGGCCGGAAAATAGATGAACGTTTTGTTGTGTCCTTGACTTTGAAAACAAGTTTCACCTTGGGTTATTATGTTGTATAGGTTGCTCGGAAAATATAATTATGGGTTTCAAACTTGGGTTTTACATCGAGTTATAGTCTTGTGTTCACTTACTCTATGTGTTACGCCCTTATTGGATTAAATTCGGTTTATGGCTCACGGTTTTAATTGCGGTTTGATGACCAAGTTTTAAACGTTCATATTGTGCCGGAAAGATTTTTTACGGGATTTAACGATGGCTTTTGGAAAACGAGTTTTCATAAACCTATATATTTTATTTATTCCGTTCAAATTTAGCGTGATCGCTAAATTTGTTTAGTTTGGTTTTAGGTCCGGAAACGCCGCGGTAAATGTAACGTCCCGTTTATTGGGTGCGTTTTCGATATTTATTCCCCTACTTCGATCGATATTTTAAAAGCTTAAATATTTTTTTCCAAGTATTTTCCATCGTAATTTAAAATTTTCAAGCTTTTATATGTGCGCATATATATATATATATATATATATATATATATATATATATATATATATATATATTTCATCCATACGTATTTTCCGTAACTTATTTTTTTTTCGGAAAAGTTCGAGTAACTTTCCGACCCGGTATCATTTTTATCGTGTTGTTTTAACCCAATCCTATTTCTTTTCATATTTTATTTATTTATCTTCTTTATTCCTGCCCACTACATTATCTCTTCCCAACCAATTGAAGAGAACCAGTAGCCCAATACTACACCTCTAGCCTTGCCCCGACTGTGCCTACCCCCAACCTACACACTCAACCTCAGCTCCCACGCCTCCTCTGTGAGACCCTTACCTTCATCTCGTTTGCCTAACATCAGCCTTCTCTACAGCGAGCCCCATCCACGCGGCCCTCCATCCCTAAGCACATGTTCTCTCTTTCCTTCATCTCCCTGCACGCTCCCTCCGTTCTTGGGAAGCTCCGTTAAAGCAACCATGTTGCCAAGAAACACAAAGTTGAGGGAGGGACGCCATTGTTGCCGCCCTGTCGAAGGCGGAGGAAGCCATCGGAGCCGCCACCCACGCTGGAGCCACATCGCCTCGCCCGCCACAAGAGAAGTATGCTCTGCCGGAGGGCCTGCCGCACCCACTGTCTCCTCTCGTCGCCTCCTAAGGAAGAGGGCCACCCCTTTCCGGCTTCGCCTCGCCCTTTTCTACACCTCTTCTGTCGCTTCGAGACTGCCAGGGAGCAACCCTTCCCTCTTCGCCGTCGATGTGCTCTACCACCTGGAGCCCTTGCGGAGCCATGGCCACCGCCGCCTCACAGATCTCGCCTCCCTGCCTTGGCCCTCCTCGCTGCCGGGACGCCTTGCCCTTGCCTACCGCCGCCGCCCTGCATCTCCTTCAGCGAACAAGAGTATGAAGTATCGGGTTATAAAAAAATAAAACCCTATTTCCTAAATTCAGATCAGGCCCCCTCTCTTTTGGATAATTACAAATATGACCCAGTACCTTGTATTTACAGTTTTGGCCCAGATTTATGTTTTCTGCAATTATGCCCCCCACTGGTTTTAATTACAAATATGGCCCAGAAAATTTAATAGCAGAATATGACCCAAGTTTATGAATTGTTCATCTTTGCCCTAAAAATGTATTTGTCCATTTTTAAACTCGAGTTTCAATAAGGGGGATGTTCTTATATTTGTATATACTATATATTATGCCCTTGTTGGATTAAATTTGGTTTATGGCTCGAAGTTATAATTGCGGTTTTATGACCAAGTTTCTAGAATTTCATATTTTGCTCGGAAGGGTTATTACGGATTTTAAAATCGAGTTTTCCTTAATTTTTTGTATATTAAATATTCCGATCAAATTTAGCATATAAGCTAAATTTGTGTAGCTTTGGTTTTAGGTCCGGAAGCAACCCGATAAAGGCCTAACGAGTCCAAGATTCGACATCCGTCTTTTGACGTCGTGTGAGTACCTCCTTCCTCGATTTAGTTATGTTTAGTATTAGTATCATGCTAGGTTGGATCTAGCATAACTTAGAGTGAATGCCAAGTAGTGGCTTTGGACCTTAGATGAATGTTTGAGGATTGTGAAATGTTTTAAGGCTTGAGGTGTTGATGTTATCTTGTGAGGGTTGTAGGGTGTTGAGTGTTCGAATTGATCTTGTGAGCTTATGAGGATTGAGATTATGGTTGTATGATCTTGTTGAGATTGTGGAGACTAGGACGAGAGTATCCTAGTATGTGTTGTGATGGTTATGACCTTGTGAGATCGTGATGATTAGGAGGTTGTTATCCTATCATGGTTATGGTTTATGATCTTGCGAGATCATTAGGACTAGAAGTCTAGGGACTTCTAGCATGTGAGAGAGATGTTGATCATGTGCCTTTTTACAGGCGTTGAGTGTCTTCTTACGGGAAGTTGAGAGCGGGATATAGCGGGATTATCTTTGGGACGAGGTAAGTCTCCGGACTTACTTAGCTCGTATTCCTTGTATTAGCATTGATGTGTGTTTGGTGGTTTGTGTTTATTGTTTATAACAACTAAGCCGGAATTAGGATTACCGACCTTTATATTATTTTGGCCCAAGTGTATGATAACGGGCGGTGACAACTTGCCTGGCTCCCGCGAGAGCTAGGAGGTTCTCGGCGACTATCCCGTGCTGGTAGACGGTCGGATGCATCAGTACCATTCCATGCCGGTAAGTAGGGACCGAGGCGAGTTTCGGTGACTCTCGTGTCACAACCTAAGTTGAATTAGAACGGGATATGACTTAATAATAATAAGATAATAAACCGGACTTGTGTTCTTTCGAGTGTATTGGGTTTTTATGATGATTGACTTGTGTTTGTGCCTTTCACCTTGATTCTAATGCCTCGAATATTAGCTAACGGTTTTATACCGATTGTTGTAGATTGCCTTGAAGGTTAGGAATGCGGCCGAGAAATCCGGAAGAGTGGACAGCCGGGGTTCCGTACATTTTAGGAGGGGTTTGGTTGGAGTTGAGTTTTGTCCTTCGATTGTTGTGTTTTGTATGTCGTGTATTTGGCGTTTGGTTTTTGTGTTGTATCTCGGCTGAAGTCTTTGGTTTGTATGGTTTTGGGTTTCTTTGCATTGCATAAAATGTATTTGGTTTTGGCCTTTATTTGTGCCTTGTTGCAAGATCCGGTGAAATTGTTGTCAAACTAAGGGTCGGGACCCATTGTGAGGTCCCAACCCGTAGCATCCTGAGTCCCGCGAATTCGGGGTGTTACGAAAGTGGTATCAGAGCCCTAGGTTGACAACAATGGCACTCGCAATCGTCTAAAGGTCGAATGAGGTATAAACAGAACCCACACGGGTTCTGATTTTTCGTTTTCAAAATCACATGCATGAGTCGGTGTAGAATGTACGGACCACCACTCCTTCCGTGGATCTCGGCAGCTTAGTTTATTGGATTTTGATATGTATATATATGTATATATAGATATGAATATGAGGTTTGTAGTTATGCATGATGGAGTTGATGTTTATCTTTGTGATTGTAAGTTGCATGATAAAACGAATATATGTGTATAGTTATATATATGGATGGTTATATGCTATGAGACCTTATATTTTGGATGAAATGTTGATGTGTTATATTGGTAGTGATATGGACTTAGGACTTATATAGTTATGTATACATATTCTTATTATATATAGTAGTAACATATTGAATTATAAAACCTAATAGAATTGATGATTTTATGATATCATCGCCCATGGACGACGTTGTTTGACATAGAATAGTGTACATACGAGGATGAATATTCTCAAGTATCGAGTTGAGCGCTACGTTCAGGCGAACACCTCGGAGTTCTCGTACCCCTTTAAGAGACGGTCGAAGAGGAAGATTATAGATGGCGTAAACGAAGGACAAACAAGAAAAAAAAAAGAACCTCGAGTCAGTTTAAGCAAAACTGAGAAGGAAGTCATACAAGTAGGGATGCAACATGAAGACATGAAAGTGGTGGCAAAGAAGCAACGAGTGAACAACAACGAGACCAACTAGAGAGGATGAACTTTTGGTTCTTCCAGAAGACGTATGGACAACTAAAGACACGAACTAGGGAAGAAAGGAGTAACACGAAGGTGTTTGGAAGTGTTTACAAAGAAATCACGATTAGGAAGACAACGAGACAAATAGTGAAAACGAACTTAAGTTCTTCTAGAAGACGCGTGGACAACTGAAGATACGAATCGAGAAGGAGATGGATACATTCTAGCAAGGTTAAAAGTGATATTCCACTAAGAGGTGAAGTCTTCTTTAGACACTCCTAAGTATATGAGTCAAGATGAGAAGAATGATCGAACCAATTGCTAAAGATTTAAGATACCGTAAGTTAAGCTTACGAGGTACCAATAAGTGAAGTGTCAACATTATTACTAGAGTTATGAGAAGAAGGGCATGGGTGGGGATTCACGTGGAGTTGGCCAATTTCCATTATGTTGATAAGACTAAGAAACGCCAAGAAGGAGGAAGCGTGTATAAATGATG
This sequence comes from Fagopyrum esculentum, assembly GCA_033239045.1. Taxonomy (NCBI): domain Eukaryota; kingdom Viridiplantae; phylum Streptophyta; class Magnoliopsida; order Caryophyllales; family Polygonaceae; genus Fagopyrum; species Fagopyrum esculentum. The sequence continues at coordinate 133,845,896 of BSUD01000002.1, forward strand.
ACCCCAAGAAGATGAAAGACGAAACAAAGAGCTTTGGTCGAGAGATTTAAGATACCAACCAAGAGGAACGCGAGTGGATGCTAGCTAAGGCTATAATATTTGGGAAGGTGAATTTGAAGGACATCAATAAAGAATGGTTAAGCCTATGAAAGGGAGTTATATGGAACAACAAGGCAAAGAAGATATAGTTACCTTATAAAGAAGAGGAAGCATGAAATGAAGAATGAACTAACGGAGTTTAAGGTAGAGTACCTCGAGGAGAGTAGCTTTCATGAGAATGGTAACATGGGAGTATAGAAGAATGGTAAGTCATTGACAGTGGAGAAGGTCAGTTATAAGCTAATTGGTGACAACCAAGAACGCGCATGTGCGGGTGGTTTATGAATGGGTGTGGAAGGGAAGAGTAACCAGGTTGAGAGATCATAAAGATACGGTAGCGAGAACTTGGAACATTCCCGGTGGTTAAATGACAGCAATAAGGAGTTGTATCAATGGAAGTGCAAGTGTTTAAATCAAGTAGCATGGATTGAGGTCAAAACAAGTAACTATAATAGACCTCTTAGGGAGGGATTGTAACGAACGTATGCGACCTTCTTAGGTCATGGGATTGACACATCTGGGAATGAAACAAATCAGAACTTTTAAAGTTTGATTAAGGTGAAGAGAACTAAAAGAAACAAGAGGAAAGTGAGGCTTCAATTGTTGTTGTGCGTAAAGGGGGACGCTTGGTATGTTTGTTAAAAAAAAATAATAATAATAAATAAATAAATGGTATGTTTTCGCAAGCAAAAGCTGAGTCAAATGTTTCAGAAGAGTCACGGTGGCCATGGCACGAAAATGAGGACCTAGATTAGGACAACGCTGCAAGCTTAGAGTTATGATGTTAGTGCTTGGTGAAGTAATGATTGGATCTTTCAGAGTTGTGGTTGAAAAATTTTTTCCTAAAGGCATATTGGTACGGTTGTGAAGTTGTTCATGGATACCAAGAGATATAGAAGTGACCAATAAGAGTAAGAGAAGATTGAGGTTTTAAAATTTGATGTCGATATGAGACATACAAAAAGTACATGAAAGATCAAGGTTAGAGCCTCTGCAGTTGTTTGACGTGACATAAGAAAATGAAGTGTAAATTTCTACGCCTACTTGAAGAAAGGATGTCTGTGGTGAGAGCTGATGTAGAATACGAGGAGTTCCTCCAATATGCTGGGAGGTCAGAAGAAGCGAAGAAGATTGTATCAATTTGTTATATGGCATGCTTGAGTCTTGTAGTCGAGACCTTTGTGACTGAACACATGTGCGAGATCAAAAGAGGTTGCTATCGCCATTCCTTTGAAGTGAGAAGAGGGATTAAGCTGAAGTATTGCTTAACCAAGGCTTCAAGAGTAAGAAATTTTGAGCAAGTCTCTCGAGTTCTGTAGATGAAGGATCTTTGAAAGAGAACGGTGAACATAGTAGCTACAGAAGGAGCAATACACGGGTTGAAGGACGTCACCCCAACAAATCGGAGTGGACCACTTGTCAAGTGTTAGGACCAGGTTGTGTCGGTCATTGCGAGATGAGATGGTAGAGAAAAGATGGAGCCCGAGATAGAACGGATTCGAATGCAGCAGTAGGTGAGTTTTACCATTAAGCTTGATTTGGAGTTGTTATTGAAAGTATATCTTGAATTCTTGATTTGAAGTTGTTATGGAGAACACCAGTTTGTGAAAAGAGAGACGGTTATCTCCGTTTGTATATCGATTACCGTGAACTGAACAAGATAACCATGAAAAACAAGTATCCTTTACAATGAATAGATGATCTACTCGATCAGTTGCAATGGTCGGTAATCTCTTCTAAATTTGATTTAAGGTCTGAATGTTACCAATTGAGAATTCGAGAGTGGATATTGCAAATACGGCATTCTGGGCAAACCATGGTCACTACGAGTTGTAGTGATTCCATATGAGCTTACTAATGCCCCAGCTAAGATATTTTGGTCTACTCTCAAAGAAGAGAGACGTTTTATGACAAGTCGCCTCAGGATGACAACCCCTGAAGGATGTGGAAGAAACTACAAGTTTTTTTTTGGACGTGCTGGTCATTACCGGATTTGTGGAGAGGTTCTCCAAAGTAACACCATCTATGGTAACCTACTCCGGATGACAATGAAGTTTGAGTGGGACAAAAATTGGCAATGGAGTTGTTGAGAGTTAAGAGGAGATTCATTGGTGCATCTATTTTTATATTGCCTCGAGGTATGATGGGTTTGACTTGTACAAGTTATTCTTCAAGACAAGGTCTTGATTGAGTATTGAGGAACGATGAAAAAAATAAAAAATAATAAAATAATAAAAAAAAAATTATAGCATACGTGTCTCGTTAGTAAAAGCAGTGTAAAGCAAAGTACTTCCTTCGTTATTTGGAACTTGCACAAGAATAGAGAAAACGTAACATCAAAGTTTGGTTTGAGTAGAACCAAAGCCAACGGTTAATTAGAGGTTCGATCTTCTTAGATAGAGACAAGCAAAGAAGAAACATAATGGGAATGCTGCTTTGAGAAAGACCCGAGAAAGAAGATGAGTTTTTGATATATCGGACCCTTTTGAGATCTTAGCGCGATTGGGAAAGTGGTTTATCGATTGGCGTGACCGCCGAGTTTAGAGGGTGTTCACCTGGGGTTCTTGGGTATCAATCGAGGGATTACATACATGACTCGAGACGGATGGTCAGTGATGGTGGTTTATTAGCAAACAAGGAAACCGATGAGGCTAACTAGAAGACGGGGGAATATCTTTGGTGATTTTTACGCTGAGTTAGTAGTATCGATAGGATGGACGGGTTAGACCTAGTTTTTTTTTCCCTTAACTGAGTTATGTGCATGTGTGATGTTGTGTGTAGGTTGTGCTCTGTGTGAGAGTGTGCTTTATGACCTGATATATCTTGCGGTGGCAGTTTGAGTAGATGATGTTTTTAGATTAGAAGGTTTAGACCTTCTTACCTTGAGAGTTTATACCTCGGCCTTAGGAACCGAGAAGTTCGACGTATAGCAAGTTTCGGGACGAAACTTGTTTTTAGGGGGATCTAATGTAACGTCCCGTTTATTGGGTGCGTTTTCGATATTTATTCCCCTACTTCGATCGATATTTTAAAAGCTTAAATATTTTTTTCCAAGTATTTTCCATCGTAATTTAAAATTTTCAAGCTTTTATATGTGCGCATATATATATATATATTTGATCCATACGTATTTTCCGTAACTTATTTTTTTTTCGGAAAAGTTCGAGTAACTTTCCGACCCGGTATCATTTTTATCGTGTTGTTTTAACCAAATCCTATTTCTTTTCATATTTTATTTATTTATCTTCTTTATTCCTGCCCACTACATTATCTCTTCCCAACCAATTAAAGAGAATCAGTAGCCCAATACTGTAACACCCCGAATCCGCGGGACTCGGGATGCTACGGGTTGGGACCTCACAATGGGTCCCGACCCTTAGCCTGGCAACAATTTCACCGGATCTTTCAACATGGCACAAATAAAGGCAAAACCAAAATTCCTTTTAATGCAAATGATAAGAAACCCGAAGGAAAACAACAAAAGACTTCAGCCGATAATCAACACCAAAGCTCAAAAAGCCATACACACGGCATACCAACATAATAAACGAAGAATAAAACACAACCCGACTTCAACCAAAACCCACTCCTAAAATGTACGGAACCCCGGCTGCCCACTCTTCCGGATCTCTCGGCCGCTTTCCTAACCTGCAAGGCAATCTACAACAATCGGTATAAAACTGTTAGCTAATATTCGAAGCATTAGAATCAAGGTGAAACGCACAAACACAAGTAAATAAACATAACACACAATGTAGACCAAATCACACAAGTCCGGTTTATTATCTTTTTATTATTAAGTCGTATCCCGTTCTAATTCAACTTCTTTTGTGACACGAGAATCCTCCGAAACTCGCCTCGGTCCCTTCTTCCGGCAATGGAACGGTCGGATGCCTCCGACCGTCTAACCAGCACGGGCCAGTCGCCGAGATCCCCCTAGCTCTCACGGGGAGCCAGGCAGTGATGTCACCGCCCGTTATCATACACTTGGGCCAAATAATATAAAGGTCGGTAATCCTATTTCCGGTTTAGTTGTTATAAACAGTAAAATAATAACACACACCACCCAACACACAATAATGCTAATACAAAGAATACGAGCTAAGTAAGTCCGAAGACTTACCTCGTCCCAAAGATAATCCCGCTATATCCCGCTCTCAACTTCCCGCAGGTAGACACTCAACGCCTGTAAAAAGGCACACGATCAACATCTCTCTCACATGCTAGAAGTCCTTAGACTTCTAGTCCCAATGATCTCGCAAGATCATAAACCATAACCATGATAGGATAACAACCTCCTAATCCTCACAATCTCACAAGGTCATAACCATCACAACACATACTAGGATACTCTCGTCCTAGTCTCCACAATCTCAACAAGATCATACAACCATAATCTCAATCCTCATAAGCTCACAAGATCAACTCAAACACTCAACGCCCTACAACCCTCACAAGATAAAATCAAAACCTCAAGCCTTAAGACATTTCACAATCCTCAAACATTCACCTAAGGTCCAAAGCCACTACTTGGCATTCACGCTAGGTTATGCTAGATCCAACCTAGCATGATACTAATACTACATAACTAAATCGAGGAAGAAGATACTCACACGACGTCAAAAGACGGATGTCGAATCTTGGACTCGTTAGGCCTTTATCGGGGCGCTTCCGGACCTAAAACCAAAGCTACACAACTTTAGCTAATACGCTAAATTTGATTGTAATATATATAAGATATATTATTATAAGGTAAACTCATTTTCAAAAGCAAACGCTAAAACCCGCAATTAAACCCTTCCGGGGAATATATAATATATATATATATATAACTCGAAATTAACCCAACGAGTGCGTAATATATAATACATATAAATCTAAGGTAACTCATTTTCAAAACCAAGGTTCAAAATCACTAAAACATTTTCCGGAGAAATTTATACAATTTATAAACATGGGTCAAAACCCGCCAATAAATCCTTGGGCCATATTCTGAAAATAATCCAACAAAGGGCATAATAATTAACTCTCAGAATTTGGGTCATAAAACATAAATAAGAAAATCTGGCCAAAATCTGTAATTATATAGAAGTAGGGGCATATATTCAACTTCCAAAAATTAGGGCCAAAACTGTAAATCCAAAGTACAGGGTACGTTTTGCAAATACACCAAAAAAAGGGGGGAGGACTGCAATAAAAAAAAAGAAGGGTTTTAACCCTTGTTCAGTCTTCAAACCCAGAGGCGGCGGCGAGGTGAGAGAGCTAGGGCGGCGGCCACTAGCTCAGGCACGTGGCGAAGGCGAGGCGGAGGCGCTAGAGGCTGCCCAACTCCGGCGGCGTCGGTCGTCTCCCCTCGCGACAGAAGAGAACCGAGAGAATGGGGAAAGGAAAGAGCAGAGGCGGCGTGGAAAGGGCTCCGGCGAGGTGCGATATAGACGAAACAAAAGGGGAGGTCGAAGCGGCGAGGAGAGGTTGCTTCGACGGTGACGATGACGGATCTGGTGAAGGCAAGCCGGGTGGCAGCAGGGAACAACGCCAGAGAAGAGTGAGTTGCAACGACGAGGGCTCCTCCTTTGAGGTTCTGGGTTCCGACAGCGTGGCGAGGTGGAGCAATGCGACGGAGGGCATATCGGCGGTTCACTTGGCGGTTACGAGCGATGAAGAGACTTGAAGAAGGAAGGGAGGCTGAGTGTAACAGAGGAACGATGGTGGTGGGTTGCAGGTCATGACAGAGGCTCGAGATGGAGGGAAGAAGACGCAACGGAGAGGGAGAGCGAGCCTGGGTGATGTGATGAAGGCAACTGAAGGTCTGGAATAGGTATGGATGCAGCAGCAGGGAGTCAGCTAGCATATGCAAGGCTACTGGTAGCCTGGGCGGGGAAAGTTGAAGAGAGCACAGGCATCCAAAGGTCAGCTGCTCACCAGCCATAGAGGAGAGACTACAGATAAAAGAAAAGGGAAAAGAAACGAGGGAGAAAAGAAATAAAAACAAACGATAGACTCGATTTCAAAAATACGGAACGGGATTTCCGAACCGGAAACTTTCAGACCTTTCCGGAAAGAAAATACGGAAATAAATATATGCATAAAATAATAAATAAATCCCACATATGTACTTTGCAATATAGAAATCATTTTAGTAAATCATTTACGACATTAACACGATTAATAAAATATCGATGTATATATACTTGTAGAATTTAATTTCCTTCGTAAAAATACTCGTAAAAATATTTATGCTATTAAAATATCGATAAGGTCCGGCTAAAATAAATATTGCAAATGCGCCAAATTTTAGAGCGTTACATCAGATCCCCCTAAAAACAAGTTTCGTCCCGAAACTTGCCACACGCCGCACTTCTCGGTCCCTAAGGCCGAGGTATGAATTATCAACTAAGAAGGCTGAAACATTCTAATCTATATACACATACTGCTCCAACCACCACCGCAATATATATAACCGGACATAAAACACATTCCCGCAGGGGCACAAAACCACATATAACATCACACAAATACATAACCCAACTAAGGGAAGAACTAGATCTAACCCGTCGATTCTTCGATGCTACCAACTTAGCGTAAAACTCAATCAAAGATACTATACTCCATAATACTTCTATTAACCAGACACGTATGCTATTACTTTTACATCGCTCCGCAATACTCGATCAAGACCCTGTCTTGAAGAAACACCAGTACACTTCAAACTCATAAAACCACAAGGTAAATCAAAACAATTGTACCAATGAATCCCCTCTTAACTCTCAGCAACTCCTTTGTCAATTTTTTTTTTTTTGCTCCATTCAGTACTTCATTGTCATCCGGAGTAGGTTACCATAATTGGTGTTATACAACTTCTCCCTTCACAGATCTGGTAAAGCTCAACATATCCAAGAAAACTTGTAACCTCTACCACATCTTTCGGGGTTTGCTATCCCGAGACAACATGTCATACGTCTCTCCTTTTTCAAGAGTATATCCAAAATATCTCATCCGGGCATCAGTAAGCCCATATGGAATAACTACAACTCGTAGTGACTCTGATTGGTCCAAAATGTCGTACTTGCAATATCTCAGACTCAAATTTTCAATTGGTGACTATCGAATCTTAACTTAATATTAGAAGAGACTACTGACCCTAGCAACCGGTCAAGTAGATCGTATATACTTTGTAAGGGATACTTGTTCTTCATTGTTATCATGTTCAGCTCACTATAATGTACGAACAGAGATAACCGTCCCTCTTTTCGCAAACTGGTGTTCTTCATAACAACTTCAAATCAAGAGTTTAAGATATGTTCCAATATGAACTTCAAATCAAGAGTTCAATATAACGTCCAGTGTTCTCTATGACATTTCACTATTTCTAATGAAATCTTATCACTAAATTCTTGCAATTTCTCCTTCACTTGCTTCCACAACTCATGTCTCTGCACAAGTGTTATCCCATACGACGCCTTAGACATCGGAATTAAATCAAGCTCGACCTTATTGGAAAATTCCATATTCTGACGTATTGGAGTCCGTGATATCTCAGGTTTCATCTTTTCTCTTCCCGTCACATATCGTAATAACCGACACAATCTTGTCTTATCACTTTACAAGTGGTCATGATACTAATGATCCACCCCGATCTGTTGGGGTGACGTCCTTTAAACACATGTATTGTTCCATTTGTAGCTACAATGTTGACCGTCCTTTTTCAATGATCCTTCATCTCCTGAACTCGTGGAACTGGCTCGAATTTCCCGACTCTTGAAGCCTTGGTTAAACAATAATTCAACTTAATATCTCTTCTCACTTCAAAGGGATGGCGATAATAACATCTCTTGATCTCGCGCATGTGTTCAGTCACAAAGGTCTTAACTACAAGACTCGTTCATGCCTTATAACAAATCGATACAATCTCCTTTGCTCCCTTGGACATCCCAACCTATGGGAGGAGCTCTCCGTATCCTACATCAGCTTTCACTATAGACATCCTTTCTTTCAGTAGGTGTAGAACCTTACAATTCATTTCCTTATGCAACGTCAAACCGACCATAGAGGCTCTAGCCTCAATCTTTCATGTACTTCTTGTACGTCTCATATCGACTTCAAACTTTGAACTCAATTTTCTCTTACTCTTGTTGGTCACCATATGCACTTCTTGATATTCTATGAGCAACTTCACATCTATGACAGTGTGCCTTTAGGCAGAATTTCCCAACCACAACTCTAGAAGATCCACTCATGATTCCACCAGCACTAACCTCATAACCCTAAGCTTGCAGCGTTGCCCCAATCCAGATTCCTCGTTTCCGTCATAGCCACTATGGCTTCGTCACATGAGTCATAAAAACCTTGACTTAGCTTGGCTCGTGAAAACATGACATCCATAACCTTAGAACAAACATATCACACCTCCCCTTATATATACCCTCTTTCCGCACAACAACTATAGAAGACTCACTTTCTCTTGTTTCTTCTAGTTCTCTTCACCTTAACCGAACTTTAAAAATTTTGATCCGTGTCATTGCCCCATATGCCAATCCCATGAACTAAGAAGGTTGCATAGGTTTGTTACAATCCCTTCCTAGGAGGTCTATTATAGTTATTTGCTTTGACCTCAATCCATACTACTTGATTAAAACACTTGCACTTTTGTTGATACAACTCCTTATTGCTGACATTTAACCACCGGGAATGTTCCAAGTTCTTGTTACCCCTCTTCATGATCTCATCTCTTGGGCTACTCTCCCTACCATTTTACTACACTTTCCATCTTAACACTCTCATAAAAGCTACCCTCCCCGAGGAACTCTACCTTAAACTCCGTTAGTTCCTTCTTCATTTCATGTTTCCTCTTCTTTATAAGGTAAGTATATCTTCTTTGCATTGTTGTTTCATATAACTCCCTTTCATAGGCTTAACCGTCTTCATTGATGTCTTTCAAGAGCACATTCCCAAATATTATTAGCCTAGATAGCATCCACTTGCGTTCCTCTTGGTTGGTATCTTAAGTCTTTCGATTAAAGCTCCTTGTTTCCTCTTTCATCTTCTTAAACCATCATCTATATGCACTTCTTTCTTCTTGATGTTGCTTTGCCTTCTCACCATAGCGAAAAACGGTTGACCCTCTTAAAGACATTCTACTAGGTGAACCTTCACCACATGATTCTTCTCGTAGCCTCATATATCCGAAGAAAGTCACCCACTTGGGATCTCGTAAAATAGATGCTTCACCTTTTGATACCTCCGTAAGCTTAACTTACGGGTCTCTTAAATCTTATGTGATTGGTTCAACCACACCTCTCATCTCGATCTCTCTTTAGTCGTCTCGAGTTCTTCTTTCTACTTGTTTGTCCTTTGTTTATGTCATCGCTAATCCTCCTCTTCGACATCCTTGTAAAGGAATCCGAGAACGCCATGGTGTTCGTTAACACGAAATGCTCAACTCGATATTTGAGTGTCTCCTCCACGTATGAACGCTATTCCAAGCCAACCACTTCTTCTTTAAAGGTGATGATACTATATTTATCATCTTTTCTATTAGGTCCCGTAACTCCATAAGCTACTATATATAATAAGAATATGTATACATAACTATATAAATCCTAAGTCCATATCACTACCAATATAATACATCAAGCATTTCATCCACAATATAAGGTCCCAAAACATATAAACGTCCACATATATAACTACACATATATCTAGTTCATCATGCAACATACAATCACAAAGGAACATATCAATTCTATCATGCATAACTACAAATCTCATATCCATATCTACATATATATATATAAATCAAGGTCCAATAAACTAAGCTGCCGAGATCCGCGGAAGGAGTGGTGGTCCGTACATTCTACCCCGACTCATGCATGTAATTTTTAAAACGAAAACTCAGAACCCGTGGGGTTCTGTTTATTCCTTATTCGGCCTTTAGAAGATTGCGAGTGCCATTGTTGTCAACCTAGGGCTCTGATACCACTTTTGTAACACCCCTAATCCGCGGGACTCGGGGCGCTACGGGTTGGGACCTCACAATGGGTCCCGACCCTTAGCTTGACAACAATTTCACCGGATCTTGCAACAAGGCACAAATATAGGCCAAAACCGAAATACATTTTATGCACTGTAAGAAAACCCAAAAGAAAACAAACAACGGACTTCAGCCGAAAACAACTACAAAGACCAAACGCCATACATGCGGCATACAATAATACAATATACAAAACTCCAAACGTGACTCCAAACAAAACCCTTCCTAAATTGTACGGACCCCGGCTGCCCACCCTTCCGGTTCTCTCGGAGCATGCCTAACCTGCAAGGCAAACTACAACATTCGGTATAAAACCGTTAGCTCACATTCAAAGCATTAGAATTAAAGGGAAAGGCACAAACACAATTAATTCAACATAGTCACACAACATACTCAAAGCACACAAATCCGGTTTATTATCTTTATATTATTAAGTCGTATCCCGTTCTAATTCAACTTCTTTTGTGACACGAGAATCCTCCGAAACTCGCCTCGGTCCCTTCTTCCGGCAATGGAACGGTCGGATGCCTCCGACCGTCTAACCAGCACGGGCCAGTCGCCGAGATCCCCCTAGCTCTCACGGGGAGCCAGGCAGTGATGTCACCGCCCGTTATCATACACTTGGGCCAAATAATATAAAGGTCGGTAATCCTATTTCCGGTTTAGTTGTTATAAACAGTAAAATAATAACACACACCACCCAACACACAATAATGCTAATACAAAGAATACGAGCTAAGTAAGTCCGAAGACTTACCTCGTCCCAAAGATAATCCCGCTATATCCCGCTCTCAACTTCCCGCAGGTAGACACTCAACGCCTGTAAAAAGGCACACGATCAACATCTCTCTCACATGCTAGAAGTCCTTAGACTTCTAGTCCCAATGATCTCGCAAGATCATAAACCATAACCATGATAGGATAACAACCTCCTAATCCTCACAATCTCACAAGGTCATAACCATCACAACACATACTAGGATACTCTCGTCCTAGTCTCCACAATCTCAACAAGATCATACAACCATAATCTCAATCCTCATAAGCTCACAAGATCAACTCAAACACTCAACGCCCTACAACCCTCACAAGATAAAATCAAAACCTCAAGCCTTAAGACATTTCACAATCCTCAAACATTCACCTAAGGTCCAAAGCCACTACTTGGCATTCACGCTAGGTTATGCTAGATCCAACCTAGCATGATACTAATACTACATAACTAAATCGAGGAAGAAGATACTCACACGACGTCAAAAGACGGATGTCGAATCTTGGACTCGTTAGGCCTTTATCGGGGCGCTTCCGGACCTAAAACCAAAGCTACACAACTTTAGCTAATACGCTAAATTTGATTGTAATATATATAAGATATATTATTATAAGGTAAACTCATTTTCAAAAGCAAACGCTAAAACCCGCAATTAAACCCTTCCGGGGAATATATAATATATATATATATAACTCGAAATTAACCCAACGAGTGCGTAATATATAATACATATAAATCTAAGGTAACTCATTTTCAAAACCAAGGTTCAAAATCACTAAAACATTTTCCGGAGAAATTTATACAATTTATAAACATGGGTCAAAACCCGCCAATAAATCCTTGGGCCATATTCTGAAAATAATCCAACAAAGGGCATAATAATTAACTCTCAGAATTTGGGTCATAAAACATAAATAAGAAAATCTGGCCAAAATCTGTAATTATATAGAAGTAGGGGCATATATTCAACTTCCAAAAATTAGGGCCAAAACTGTAAATCCAAAGTACAGGGTACGTTTTGCAAATACACCAAAAAAAGGGGGGAGGACTGCAATAAAAAAAAAGAAGGGTTTTAACCCTTGTTCAGTCTTCAAACCCAGAGGCGGCGGCGAGGTGAGAGAGCTAGGGCGGCGGCCACTAGCTCAGGCACGTGGCGAAGGCGAGGCGGAGGCGCTAGAGGCTGCCCAACTCCGGCGGCGTCGGTCGTCTCCCCTCGCGACAGAAGAGAACCGAGAGAATGGGGAAAGGAAAGAGCAGAGGCGGCGTGGAAAGGGCTCCGGCGAGGTGCGATATAGACGAAACAAAAGGGGAGGTCGAAGCGGCGAGGAGAGGTTGCTTCGACGGTGACGATGACGGATCTGGTGAAGGCAAGCCGGGTGGCAGCAGGGAACAACGCCAGAGAAGAGTGAGTTGCAACGACGAGGGCTCCTCCTTTGAGGTTCTGGGTTCCGACAGCGTGGCGAGGTGGAGCAATGCGACGGAGGGCATATCGGCGGTTCACTTGGCGGTTACGAGCGATGAAGAGACTTGAAGAAGGAAGGGAGGCTGAGTGTAACAGAGGAACGATGGTGGTGGGTTGCAGGTCATGACAGAGGCTCGAGATGGAGGGAAGAAGACGCAACGGAGAGGGAGAGCGAGCCTGGGTGATGTGATGAAGGCAACTGAAGGTCTGGAATAGGTATGGATGCAGCAGCAGGGAGTCAGCTAGCATATGCAAGGCTACTGGTAGCCTGGGCGGGGAAAGTTGAAGAGAGCACAGGCATCCAAAGGTCAGCTGCTCACCAGCCATAGAGGAGAGACTACAGATAAAAGAAAAGGGAAAAGAAACGAGGGAGAAAAGAAATAAAAACAAACGATAGACTCGATTTCAAAAATACGGAACGGGATTTCCGAACCGGAAACTTTCAGACCTTTCCGGAAAGAAAATACGGAAATAAATATATGCATAAAATAATAAATAAATCCCACATATGTACTTTGCAATATAGAAATCATTCTAGTAAATCATTTACGACATTAACACGGTTAATAAAATATCGATGTATATATACTTGTAGAATTTAATTTCCTTCGTAAAAATACTCGTAAAAATATTTATGCTATTAAAATATCGATAAGGTCCGGCTAAAATAAATATTGCAAATGCGCCAAATTTTAGAGCGTTACATCAGATCCCCCTAAAAACAAGTTTCGTCCCGAAACTTGCCACACGCCGCACTTCTCGGTCCCTAAGGCCGAGGTATGAATTATCAACTAAGAAGGCTGAAACATTCTAATCTATATACACATACTGCTCCAACCACCACCGCAATATATATAACCGGACATAAAACACATTCCCGCAGGGGCACAAAACCACATATAACATCACACAAATACATAACCCAACTAAGGGAAGAACTAGATCTAACCCGTCGATTCTTCGATGCTACCAACTTAGCGTAAAACTCAATCAAAGATACTATACTCCATAATACTTCTATTAACCAGACACGTATGCTATTACTTTTACATCGCTCCGCAATACTCGATCAAGACCCTGTCTTGAAGAAACACCAGTACACTTCAAACTCATAAAACCACAAGGTAAATCAAAACAATTGTACCAATGAATCCCCTCTTAACTCTCAGCAACTCCTTTGTCAATTTTTTTTTTTTTGCTCCATTCAGTACTTCATTGTCATCCGGAGTAGGTTACCATAATTGGTGTTATACAACTTCTCCCTTCACAGATCTGGTAAAGCTCAACATATCCAAGAAAACTTGTAACCTCTACCACATCTTTCGGGGTTTGCTATCCCGAGACAACATGTCATACGTCTCTCCTTTTTCAAGAGTATATCCAAAATATCTCATCCGGGCATCAGTAAGCCCATATGGAATAACTACAACTCGTAGTGACTCTGATTGGTCCAAAATGTCGTACTTGCAATATCTCAGACTCAAATTTTCAATTGGTGACTATCGAATCTTAACTTAATATTAGAAGAGACTACTGACCCTAGCAACCGGTCAAGTAGATCGTATATACTTTGTAAGGGATACTTGTTCTTCATTGTTATCATGTTCAGCTCACTATAATGTACGAACAGAGATAACCGTCCCTCTTTTCGCAAACTGGTGTTCTTCATAACAACTTCAAATCAAGAGTTTAAGATATGTTCCAATATGAACTTCAAATCAAGAGTTCAATATAACGTCCAGTGTTCTCTATGACATTTCACTATTTCTAATGAAATCTTATCACTAAATTCTTGCAATTTCTCCTTCACTTGCTTCCACAACTCATGTCTCTGCACAAGTGTTATCCCATACGACGCCTTAGACATCGGAATTAAATCAAGCTCGACCTTATTGGAAAATTCCATATTCTGACGTATTGGAGTCCGTGATATCTCAGGTTTCATCTTTTCTCTTCCCGTCACATATCGTAATAACCGACACAATCTTGTCTTATCACTTTACAAGTGGTCATGATACTAATGATCCACCCCGATCTGTTGGGGTGACGTCCTTTAAACACATGTATTGTTCCATTTGTAGCTACAATGTTGACCGTCCTTTTTCAATGATCCTTCATCTCCTGAACTCGTGGAACTGGCTCGAATTTCCCGACTCTTGAAGCCTTGGTTAAACAATAATTCAACTTAATATCTCTTCTCACTTCAAAGGGATGGCGATAATAACATCTCTTGATCTCGCGCATGTGTTCAGTCACAAAGGTCTTAACTACAAGACTCGTTCATGCCTTATAACAAATCGATACAATCTCCTTTGCTCCCTTGGACATCCCAACCTATGGGAGGAGCTCTCCGTATCCTACATCAGCTTTCACTATAGACATCCTTTCTTTCAGTAGGTGTAGAACCTTACAATTCATTTCCTTATGCAACGTCAAACCGACCATAGAGGCTCTAGCCTCAATCTTTCATGTACTTCTTGTACGTCTCATATCGACTTCAAACTTTGAACTCAATTTTCTCTTACTCTTGTTGGTCACCATATGCACTTCTTGATATTCTATGAGCAACTTCACATCTATGACAGTGTGCCTTTAGGCAGAATTTCCCAACCACAACTCTAGAAGATCCACTCATGATTCCACCAGCACTAACCTCATAACCCTAAGCTTGCAGCGTTGCCCCAATCCAGATTCCTCGTTTCCGTCATAGCCACTATGGCTTCGTCACATGAGTCATAAAAACCTTGACTTAGCTTGGCTCGTGAAAACATGACATCCATAACCTTAGAACAAACATATCACACCTCCCCTTATATATACCCTCTTTCCGCACAACAACTATAGAAGACTCACTTTCTCTTGTTTCTTCTAGTTCTCTTCACCTTAACCGAACTTTAAAAATTTTGATCCGTGTCATTGCCCCATATGCCAATCCCATGAACTAAGAAGGTTGCATAGGTTTGTTACAATCCCTTCCTAGGAGGTCTATTATAGTTATTTGCTTTGACCTCAATCCATACTACTTGATTAAAACACTTGCACTTTTGTTGATACAACTCCTTATTGCTGACATTTAACCACCGGGAATGTTCCAAGTTCTTGTTACCCCTCTTCATGATCTCATCTCTTGGGCTACTCTCCCTACCATTTTACTACACTTTCCATCTTAACACTCTCATAAAAGCTACCCTCCCCGAGGAACTCTACCTTAAACTCCGTTAGTTCCTTCTTCATTTCATGTTTCCTCTTCTTTATAAGGTAAGTATATCTTCTTTGCATTGTTGTTTCATATAACTCCCTTTCATAGGCTTAACCGTCTTCATTGATGTCTTTCAAGAGCACATTCCCAAATATTATTAGCCTAGATAGCATCCACTTGCGTTCCTCTTGGTTGGTATCTTAAGTCTTTCGATTAAAGCTCCTTGTTTCCTCTTTCATCTTCTTAAACCATCATCTATATGCACTTCTTTCTTCTTGATGTTGCTTTGCCTTCTCACCATAGCGAAAAACGGTTGACCCTCTTAAAGACATTCTACTAGGTGAACCTTCACCACATGATTCTTCTCGTAGCCTCATATATCCGAAGAAAGTCACCCACTTGGGATCTCGTAAAATAGATGCTTCACCTTTTGATACCTCCGTAAGCTTAACTTACGGGTCTCTTAAATCTTATGTGATTGGTTCAACCACACCTCTCATCTCGACTCCCATTCCTAGGAGCGTCTAAGGAAAGCTTCACTTCTCGTAATGGAACACCGCCTTTAACCTTGTTAGAATGCTCCTATCTCCTCCTCGATTTGCATCTTTAGTTGTCCATGCGTCTTCTTGAAGAACTTAAGTTCGTTTTCACTATTGGTCTCATTGTCGTACAATCCCGGTTTCTTTATAACCACTTATATACCTTAACGTTGCTCCCTTTACTTGTATTGCTCCATCTCGATCTCTCTTTAGTCGTCTCGAGTTCTTCTTTCTACTTGTTTGTCCTTTGTTTATGTCATCGCTAATCCTCCTCTTCGACATCCTTGTAAAGGAATCCGAGAACGCCATGGTGTTCGTTAACACGAAATGCTCAACTCGATATTTGAGTGTCTCCTCCACGTATGAACGCTATTCCAAGCCAACCACTTCTTCTTTAAAGGTGATGATACTATATTTATCATCTTTTCTATTAGGTCCCGTAACTCCATAAGCTACTATATATAATAAGAATATGTATACATAACTATATAAATCCTAAGTCCATATCACTACCAATATAATACATCAAGCATTTCATCCACAATATAAGGTCCCAAAACATATAAACGTCCACATATATAACTACACATATATCTAGTTCATCATGCAACATACAATCACAAAGGAACATATCAATTCTATCATGCATAACTACAAATCTCATATCCATATCTACATATATATATATAAATCAAGGTCCAATAAACTAAGCTGCCGAGATCCGCGGAAGGAGTGGTGGTCCGTACATTCTACCCCGACTCATGCATGTGATTTTGAAAACGAAAACTCAGAACCCGTGGGGTTCTGTTTATTCCTTATTCGGCCTTTAGAAGATTGCGAGTGCCATTGTTGTCAACCTAGGGCTCTGATACCACTTTTGTAACACCCCGAATCCGCGGGACTCGGGATGCTACGGGTTGGGACCTCACAATGGGTCCCGACCCTTAGCCTGGCAACAATTTCACCGGATCTTTCAACATGGCACAAATAAAGGCAAAACCAAAATTCCTTTTAATGCAAATGATAAGAAACCCGAAGGAAAACAACAAAAGACTTCAGCCGATAATCAACACCAAAGATCAAAAAGCCATACACACGGCATACCAACATAATAAACGAAGAATAAAACACAACCCGACTTCAACCAAAACCCACTCCTAAAATGTACGGAACCCCGGCTGCCCACTCTTCCGGATCTCTCGGCCGCTTTCCTAACCTGCAAGGCAATCTACAACAATCGGTATAAAACTGTTAGCTAATATTCGAAGCATTAGAATCAAGGTGAAAGGCACAAACACAAGTAAATAAACATAACACACAATGTAGACCAAATCACACAAGTCCGGTTTATTATCTTTTTATTATTAAGTCGTATCCCGTTCTAATTCAACTTCTTTTGTGACACGAGAATCCTCCGAAACTCGCCTCGGTCCCTTCTTCCGGCAATGGAACGGTCGGATGCCTCCGATCGTCTAACCAGCACGGGTCAGTCGCCGAGATCCCCCTAGCTCTCACGGGGAGCCAGGCAGTGATGTCACCGCCCGTTATCATACACTTGGGCCAAATAATATAAAGGTCGGTAATCCTATTTCCGGTTTAGTTGTTATAAACAGTAAAATAATAACACACACCACCCAACACACAATAATGCTAATACAAAGAATACGAGCTAAGTAAGTCCGAAGACTTACCTCGTCCCAAAGATAATCCCGCTATATCCCGCTCTCAACTTCCCGCAGGTAGACACTCAACGCCTGTAAAAAGGCACACGATCAACATCTCTCTCACATGCTAGAAGTCCTTAGACTTCTAGTCCCAATGATCTCGCAAGATCATAAACCATAACCATGATAGGATAACAACCTCCTAATCCTCACAATCTCACAAGGTCATAACCATCACAACACATACTAGGATACTCTCGTCCTAGTCTCCACAATCTCAACAAGATCATACAACCATAATCTCAATCCTCATAAGCTCACAAGATCAACTCAAACACTCAACGCCCTACAACCCTCACAAGATAAAATCAAAACCTCAAGCCTTAAGACATTTCACAATCCTCAAACATTCACCTAAGGTCCAAAGCCACTACTTGGCATTCACGCTAGGTTATGCTAGATCCAACCTAGCATGATACTAATACTACATAACTAAATCGAGGAAGAAGATACTCACACGACGTCAAAAGACGGATGTCGAATCTTGGACTCGTTAGGCCTTTATCGGGGCGCTTCCGGACCTAAAACCAAAGCTACACAACTTTAGCTAATACGCTAAATTTGATTGTAATATATATAAGATATATTATTATAAGGTAAACTCATTTTCAAAAGCAAACGCTAAAACCCGCAATTAAACCCTTCCGGGGAATATATAATATATATATATATAACTCGAAATTAACCCAACGAGTGCGTAATATATAATACATATAAATCTAAGGTAACTCATTTTCAAAACCAAGGTTCAAAATCACTAAAACATTTTCCGGAGAAATTTATACAATTTATAAACATGGGTCAAAACCCGCCAATAAATCCTTGGGCCATATTCTGAAAATAATCCAACAAAGGGCATAATAATTAACTCTCAGAATTTGGGTCATAAAACATAAATAAGAAAATCTGGCCAAAATCTGTAATTATATAGAAGTAGGGGCATATATTCAACTTCCAAAAATTAGGGCCAAAACTGTAAATCCAAAGTACAGGGTACGTTTTGCAAATACACCAAAAAAAGGGGGGAGGACTGCAATAAAAAAAAAGAAGGGTTTTAACCCTTGTTCAGTCTTCAAACCCAGAGGCGGCGGCGAGGTGAGAGAGCTAGGGCGGCGGCCACTAGCTCAGGCACGTGGCGAAGGCGAGGCGGAGGCGCTAGAGGCTGCCCAACTCCGGCGGCGTCGGTCGTCTCCCCTCGCGACAGAAGAGAACCGAGAGAATGGGGAAAGGAAAGAGCAGAGGCGGCGTGGAAAGGGCTCCGGCGAGGTGCGATATAGACGAAACAAAAGGGGAGGTCGAAGCGGCGAGGAGAGGTTGCTTCGACGGTGACGATGACGGATCTGGTGAAGGCAAGCCGGGTGGCAGCAGGGAACAACGCCAGAGAAGAGTGAGTTGCAACGACGAGGGCTCCTCCTTTGAGGTTCTGGGTTCCGACAGCGTGACGAGGTGGAGCAATGCGACGGAGGGCATATCGGCGGTTCACTTGGCGGTTACGAGCGATGAAGAGACTTGAAGAAGGAAGGGAGGCTGAGTGTAACAGAGGAACGATGGTGGTGGGTTGCAGGTCATGACAGAGGCTCGAGATGGAGGGAAGAAGACGCAACGGAGAGGGAGAGCGAGCCTGGGTGATGTGATGAAGGCAACTGAAGGTCTGGAATAGGTATGGATGCAGCAGCAGGGAGTCAGCTAGCATATGCAAGGCTACTGGTAGCCTGGGCGGGGAAAGTTGAAGAGAGCACAGGCATCCAAAGGTCAGCTGCTCACCAGCCATAGAGGAGAGACTACAGATAAAAGAAAAGGGAAAAGAAACGAGGGAGAAAAGAAATAAAAACAAACGATAGACTCGATTTCAAAAATACGGAACGGGATTTCCGAACCGGAAACTTTCAGACCTTTCCGGAAAGAAAATACGGAAATAAATATATGCATAAAATAATAAATAAATCCCACATATGTACTTTGCAATATAGAAATCATTCTAGTAAATCATTTACGACATTAACACGGTTAATAAAATATCGATGTATATATACTTGTAGAATTTAATTTCCTTCGTAAAAATACTCGTAAAAATATTTATGCTATTAAAATATCGATAAGGTCCGGCTAAAATAAATATTGCAAATGCGCCAAATTTTAGAGCGTTACAAATACTACACCTCTAGCCTTGCCCCGACTGTGCCTACCCCCAACCTACACACTCAACCTCAGCTCCCACGCCTCCTCTGTGAGACCCTTACCTTCATCTCGTTTGCCTAACATCAGCCTTCTCTACAGCGAGCCCCATCCACGCGGCCCTCCATCCCTAAGCACATGTTCTCTCTTTCCTTCATCTCCCTACACGCTCCCTCCATTCTTGGGAAGCTCCGTTAAAGCAACCATGTTGCCAGGAAACACAAAGTTGAGGGAGGGACGCCATTGTTGCCGCCCTGTCGAAGGCGGAGGAAGCCATCGGAGCCGCCACCCACGCTGGAGCCACATCGCCTCGCCTGCCACAAGAGAAGTATGCTCTGCCGGAGGGCCTGCCGCATCCACTGTCTCCTCTCGTCGCCTCCTAAGGAAGAGGGCCACCCCTTTCCGGCTTCGCCTCGCCCTTTTCTACACCTCTTCTGTCGCTTCGAGACTGCCAGGGAGCAACCCTTCCCTCTTCGCCGTCGATGTGCTCTACCACCTGGAGCCCTTGCGGAGCCATGGCCACCGCCGCCTCACAGATCTCGCCTCCCTGCCTTGGCCCTCCTCGCTGCCGGGACGCCTTGCCCTTGCCTACCGCCGCCGCCCTGCATCTCCTTCAGCGAACAAGAGTATGAAGTATCGGGTTATAAAAAAATAAAACCCTATTTCCTAAATTCAGATCAGGCCCCCTCTCTTTTGGATAATTACAAATATGACCCAGTACCTTGTATTTACAGTTTTGGCCCAGATTTATGTTTTCTGCAATTATGCCCCCCACTGGTTTTAATTACAAATTTGGCCCAGAAAATTAATTGCAGAATATGACCCAAGTTTATGAATTGTTCATCTTTGCCCTAAAAATGTATTTGTCCATTTTTAAACTCGGGTTCCAATAAGGGGGATGTTCTTATATTTGTATATACTATATATTATGCCCTTGTTGGATTAAATTTGGTTTATGGCTCGAAGTTATAATTGCGGTTTTATGACCAAGTTTCTAGAATTTCATATTTTGCCCGGAAGGGTTATTACGGATTTTAAAATCGAGTTTTCCTTAGTTTTATGTATATTAAATATTCCGAACAAATTTAGCATATAAGCTAAATTTGTGTAGCTTTGGTTTTAGGTCCGGAAGCAACCCGATAAAGGCCTAACGAGTCCAAGATTCGACATCCGTCTTTTGACGTCGTGTGAGTACCTCCTTCCTCGATTTAGTTATGTTTATTATTAGTATCATGCTAGGTTAGATCTAGCATAACTTAGAGTGAATGCCAAGTAGTGGCTTTGGACCTTAGATGAATGTTTGAGGATTGTGAAATGTTTTAAGGCTTGAGGTGTTGATGTTATCTTGTGAGGGTTGTAGGGCGTTGAGTGTTTGAATTGATCTTGTGAGCTTATGAGGATTGAGATTATGGTTGTATGATCTTGTTGAGATTGTGGAGACTATGACGAGAGTATCCTAGTATGTGTTGTGATGGTTATGACCTTGAGAGATCGTGATGATTAGGAGGTTGTTATCCTATCATAGTTATGGTTTATGATCTTGCGAGATCATTAGGACTAGAAGTCTAAGGACTTCTAGCATGTGAGAGAGATGTTGATCGTGTGCCTTTTTACAAGCGTTGAGTGTCTTCCTACGGGAAGCTGAGAGCGGGATATAGCGGGATTATCTTTGGGACGAGGTAAGTTTCCGGACTTACTTAGCTCGTATTCCTTGTATTAGCATTGATGTGTGTTTGGTGGTTTGTGTTTATTGTTTATAACAACTAAACCGGAATTAGGATTACCGACCTTTATATTATTTTGGCTCAAGTGTATGATAACGGGCGGTGACAACTTGCCTGGCTCCCGCGAGAGCTAGGAGGTTCTCGGCGACTATCCCGTGCTGGTAAACGGTCGGATGCATCAGTACCATTCCATGCCGGTAAGTAGGGACCGAGGCGAGTTTCGGTGACTCTCGTGTCACAACCTAAGTTGAATTAGAACGGGATATGACTTAATAATAATAAGATAATAAACCAGACTTGTGTTCTTTCGAGTGTATTGGGTTTTTATGATGATTGACTTGTGTTTGTGCCTTTCACCTTGATTCTAATGCCTCGAATATTAGCTAACGGTTTTATACCGATTGTTGTAGATTGCCTTGCAGGTTAGGAATGCGGCCGAGAAATCCGGAAGAGTGGACAGCCGGGGTTCCGTACATTTTAGGAGGGGTTTGGTTGGAGTTGAGTTTTGTCCTTCAATTGTTGTGTTTTGTATGTCGTGTATTTGGCGTTTGGTTTTTGTGTTGTATCTCGGCTGAAGTCTTTGGTTTGTATGGTTTTGGGTTTCTTTGCATTGCATAAAATGTATTTGGTTTTGGCCTTTATTTGTGCCTTGTTGCAAGATCCGGTGAAATTGTTGTCAAACTAAGGGTCGGGACCCATTGTGAGGTCCCAACCCGTAGCATCCTGAGTCCCGCGAATTCGGGGTGTTACAGTAAAGGCCTAACGAGTCCAAGTTGGACATCCGTCTTTTGACGTTACGTGAGTACCCTCTCCTCCGAGCTTATGATCTTATCTTGATTTAGTTATGTTTAGTAGTATCATGTTAGGTTGGATCTAGCATAACTTAGAGTGAATGCCAAGTAGTGGCTTGGGAACTTAGGCGAGTTGGTTGAGCTTGTTGGACCTTCTAAGCTAGATTGTCTTTCCTTAGGTTGTGGTTTATGATCTTGTGAGGTATATGTTGTTGTGAGTTCTAGCATGTGTTTGAGAGAGTGGGTTGTTGGTAGATCTCCTCATGCGTTGAGTGAGAGGTGAGTGTAGGAATTCTAGGATGCGGTCCTAGAATTGAGAGTCAAATGGTCTTGCGTAGATTATTTGTATAGAAGTCTAAGACTTCTTGTGTGAGTTGTAACGCCCCAAAATTTTGGCGCGTTTCCGATATTTATTTTTTTGTCGGTTATCGATATTTTAAAAACTTAGGTATGTTTTATGAGTATTTTCCATCGTAAAATTTGATTTTACGAGTATACTTTTATATAATATTTTAACGGTATTTTAAGTATTATTGGAATCTCGTAATATTAGTTACAAGATTTATTTCTATGTCGCAAAGGATATTTTGTGAGTTACTTATATATTCGATCCACATAGATTTCTCTTTCCGTATCTTTACTCTCGGAAAAGTCGGGAAGTTTCCGATTCGAAAATCCCGTTCCGAATGTCTTGACCGAATATAATCATTTTTGTTTTGCCCCGTCGGTTTTTCTTTCCTTCCCAAACCCGTTAATTTAAATCAGCCAACCCATCAAGACAGGCCGTTGGGCCCATCTAGATAGGCCAGCCCGGCCCATCCGGATATATACTAGTGATGTGCCTCATCAGAACCCTAATTCTCCCTCTTTCCCCTCTTTTCATTTCATTCCTGTCTTCACCGACCAAACAAGGAGAACAAGTCGTTCCTTTCAGCCTTGTTGCCGTCGCCGGATATCCCTCGCCATTCCGCCTCTCTCCCTCACGCCCCAGCTTTGCCTCGTCGTCGGAGAAGAGGCTTTGCCGCCGCCTGGGTCATACTTCCGGCCTCCTTTCGAGCCCCTGCGCAACCCTCCCTCGTTACAATGGACTCCGCCGGACTGAGAAGGGCCGCGCCGTTGCTGGCCTTGCCGTTCCTCTCCCCTCTCTCCCCAACCGTTGTTGTGCAACCACCGGAAAGGGGAGCCGCCGCCAAGGCTCCCTGTGTTCGCCTGCTTTGCCCTAGCGCCGGGTTGCCTTGCTGCCACCAGAACCGCCGCCCTGCTCTGATCTTTGCACCGCCGTCTCGAGCCATCAGCAAGGGCCTGCGCAAAATCCTTCATCCTTCTCAACCTCACAGATCTCACCATCTCCTTCTTTCTGTTGCGCCGGAGAGTCGGAGACCGCCTTGCTGGACCCCACCAGACGCCGACGGAGAAACGTCTGCCGCCTCGGCCACCATGGAACCCCTTAGCCGCCACCTTCTGAAGCTGAATGGTTTTGAAACCCTTCTTCGAAACTACATAAGGCCACCTATATTTTGGTATAATTATAAATATGACCCAGTAGTTTGTGTTTGCAGTTTTGACCCAGAGTTTTGGAAATTGATGATATACCCTTCATGGAACTAATTACAATTTTGAACCAGAAAATTTAATTGCAGTTTATGACCCATAATTATGAAATTGTATGAATTTTCCTGGAAAATGTGTTAGCGGGTTTTAACATTGGATTTTAATTGCCGGGATATTCTTATATTTATATCTACCATATATAATATTCCCTTGTTGGATTTATTTCGGTTTTGGCCTATATTTGTGCCTTGTTGCAAGATCCGGTGAAATTGTTGTCAAGCTAAGGGTCGGGACCCATTGTGAGGTCCCAACCCGTAGCATCCCGATATCCCGCGGATTTGGGGTGTTACAAAAAGTGGTATCAGAGCCCTAGGTTGACAACAATGGCACTCGCAATCTTCTAAAGGCCGAA
Source organism: Fagopyrum esculentum (assembly GCA_033239045.1). Taxonomy (NCBI): domain Eukaryota; kingdom Viridiplantae; phylum Streptophyta; class Magnoliopsida; order Caryophyllales; family Polygonaceae; genus Fagopyrum; species Fagopyrum esculentum. The sequence continues at coordinate 133,870,374 of BSUD01000002.1, forward strand.
TAAGGAATAAACAGAACCCCGCGGGTTCTGAGTTTTCGTTTTCAAAATCACATGCATGAGTCGGGGTAGAATGTACGGACCACCACTCCTTCCGCGGATCTCGGCAGCATAGTTTATTGGATTTTTAGTATATATATGTATATATGTAGATATGTATTGTGGATTTGGATTTTTTTTGGACTATTATTGTATATGGATTGTAGTTGCATGAAGGACATGATTTATGTGTATAGTTGTATATGTGAACGATTATATGTTTTGGACCTTGTATTGTTGTAATGGAATGCCGAATGCGTGATATTAGTAGTACTATGGACTTAGGACTTATATAGTTATGGATACATATTCCTATTATATATAGTAGCATATGGAGATATAGGACCTTTTAGTTAAGATGCTATTATGATATCATCGCCTTGGACGACGTCGTGTTACATAGGATAGTGTACATACATACGAGGACGAATATGCTCAAGTATCGAGTTGAGAGCTACGTTGGGGCGAACACCTTGGAGTTCTTGTACTCCTTTCAAGAGGATGTCGAAGAGGGGGATTAGAGATGACGTAAACGAAGGACAACCAAGTAAAAGAACACCACGAGACAACTTAAGAGGAATCAAGATAGAAGCAATACAAGTAATCGGGAGCAAAATTAAAGTGCAGAAGTGGTTCTAAAGAAGCCATGATTGAATGACAACGAGACCAATAGAGATAACGAACTTAAGTTCCTCAAGAAGACGCGTGGACAACTAAAGATGCAAATCAAAGAGGAGATGAGTACGTTCTAGCAAGGTTAAGGTGGTGTTCCATTAAGATGCAAAGCTTTCATTAGACGTTTCCAACCATTGGAGTTAAGATGAGAGAAGTGAATGAAACATGTGAGAAGGATTTAAAATACCGTAAGTTAAGCTTACGAGGTACCAAAAAGTAAAGTTAAAACATTACTAGAGTTATGAGAAGAAGGGCATGGTGGGGTTTCACGTAGAGTTGACTGATTTCCGTTATAATAGTAAGACTAAGAAACGCCAAGAAGGAGGAAGTGTGTGTAGATGATGATCTTTAGAAGATGAAAGGTGAAACAAGGAGTTTGGATTGAAAGACTCAAGCTACCAACCAAGAGAAGAGAGAGTGGTTACTAACGATAGAGGTGTGGGGAAGATAGATTTATAAGATACTATGAAGATCAGTTAAGCTTATGAAATTGGGTCATATGACATGAAAGAGTTGGGGAGGTATAGTTATCTTACAGAAGCGGAAGGAAGAGGGGAGCTTAATAGGAGCTAACAGAGTGGGAAGTAGAGTAAAATGAGCTAATGAAGTTTAAGACAGAGTGCCCCGAGACAGTATCCTTCAGAAGTATGGTAACATGGAAGTATGGTAAGAGGGTAAGTCGTTGACCTTAGAGAGGGTTTTCGATGAGTTAATCGGTGACCACGGAGGGTGCACAAGTGCGGGTTATATACTGGTGATTGTAGGTGGGGAGAGTAGCCTAGGAGATGGGATAATGAAGAGGGGTAACAAGGACGTGGAATATTCGTGGTGGTTGAATGTCGGCAATTAGGGGTATATCCAGGGAAGTGCAAATCTCTTACTCATGTAGCAAATTATCGATTCCAGCAAGTGATAGTAACGTACCGTGTGGAGAGGGATTGTAACGAACTGGTGCGACTTTCTTAGATCATGGGATCGGCATAGGAGGAAACGACATGGATAAGAACTGTTAAGGTTTGATAAGAGTTAAGGGGATAGAGGAGCGAGAGGAAGGGAGGCTTTTCTATAGTTGATATACGTAAATGGAAATACATAAATAGGATGCATGATTGTTTGTGGTAATGAAATGAAGGGTATGTTTTTGCGGGCAAAAGATGAGATAGATGCTTCAAACACACATGGAAGAGGCATGGTGGTTATGGCGTGAAAGGGAGGACCTAGATTAGGGCAACGCTGCAAGCTTAGAGTTTATGATTTTAGTACCTGAAGATGTAATGAATTTGATATTTCAGTGGTTTTGGATGGGGAATTTCTTCTAGCGTTCTCCACGGAGCATACTAGTACGGTTATGAAGATTGTTCATGAAATACTAAGAGATGCATAAGGTGACCAACAAGAGTAAGAGATACCAAAGTTTTGAAGTTTGATGTCGACATGTGATGTATGAGAAGTATATGAAAGATTGAGGTTAGAACCTCTAGGGTCGGAATGACGTTACATAAGGAAAATGAAGTGTAAATTTCTACGCTTACTTGAAGAGGGAAAGTCTATTGTAAAGTTTATGTAGAATACGGGAAGCTCCTCCCATAGGTTGGGAGGTCAGAAGAAGCGAAGAATTTGTGTCGGTTTACCTTAAGGCGTGGTTAAGACCTTTGTGATGGAACACATGCGAGAGATCAAGAGATGTTGTCCCTTTCTTTTAAAAGTGAAAAGAGGGATGAAGTTGGATTATGGCTTAACCAACGCTTCAAGAGTCGGAAGACTTTAGCAATTTCCACGAGTTCAAGAGGTGAAGGAAGTGTATGAGAAAGACGATCGACCTTGTAGTTACAGATGGAACAATACACGTGTTAAAGGATGTCACCCCAACAGATCGGGGTAAACCATTAGTACCATGACCAGCTGCCAGTTTTAAGACAAGATTGTGTAGGTCCTACGTTATGTGATGAAAGAGGAAAAGGTGAAGACCGAGATATCACGTATTCCAATACGTCAAAATCTGGATTTTGCCACTAAGGTCGAGCTTGATTCAATCCTGATATCTAAGGTGCCGCATGGAATGACACTCGTGCAGAGGCATGTGTTGTGGAAACAAGTGAAGGAGCAATCGCCAGAACTTATTAATAGGATTTCACTAAAAATTGGTAAAATGCTATGGGGAACTCCGAATGTTATCTTGAACTCTTGATTTGAAGTTCATATTGGAATATATCTTAAACTCTTGATTTGAAGTTGTTTGGAGAACACCAGTTTGCGAAAAGAGAGACGGTTATCTCCGGTTGTACATCGATTACAGTGAGCTGAACAAGATAACAATGAAGAACAAGTATCCCTTACCACGTATAGATGATCTACTCGATCGGTTACGGGGTCGGTAGTCTCTTATGAGAATGAATTAATGTATGGTTGTCACCTATTGAGAATTCGAGATTGGGATATTGCAAATACGGCTTCCGGACAAACCATGGTCACTACGAGTTGTACATATTCAAAATGGGCTTATCAATGCCCTAGATAAGATATTTTGGTATACTCTCGAAGAAGAGAGAAGATGTATGACAAGATGTCTCGGGATAACAACCTCGAAGAACGTGGAAGAAGTTACAAGATATCTTGGAAGTGCCGGTCATTGCCGGATTTGTGGGGGGACCCTCCAAAGTAATAGCATCAATGGCTAACCTACTTTGGAAGACAAAGGAGTTTTGGAAATGGACAAGGGTCATAAGAGTTAAGAGTTTATAAAAGAATCATTGAGAAACTGTCTTGACATTTCCTCGAGGTATGAGGGATTCAGTGTTGTACAAATGATTCTCCAAGCCAAGGTCTTGCTTGGGTACTGAGGAGTGATATAAAAGTATAGCATACTGGTATCGTTAGTAGAAGCGGTGCGAAGTAAGTTACTTCCTTCATTACTTAGAATTTGAAACAAGAATTGAGAAAAACGTAATATCAA
>BSUD01000002.1:133876871-133929654 GCA_033239045.1 Fagopyrum esculentum
ATTCCAATACGTCAAAATCTGGATTTTGCCACTAAGGTCGAGCTTGATTCAATCCTGATATCTAAGGTGCCGCATGGAATGACACTCGTGCAGAGGCATGTGTTGTGGAAACAAGTGAAGGAGCAATCGCCAGAACTTATTAATAGGATTTCACTAAAAATTGGTAAAATGCTATGGGGAACTCCGAATGTTATCTTGAACTCTTGATTTGAAGTTCATATTGGAATATATCTTAAACTCTTGATTTGAAGTTGTTTGGAGAACACCAGTTTGCGAAAAGAGAGACGGTTATCTCCGGTTGTACATCGATTACAGTGAGCTGAACAAGATAACAATGAAGAACAAGTATCCCTTACCACGTATAGATGATCTACTCGATCGGTTACGGGGTCGGTAGTCTCTTATGAGAATGAATTAATGTATGGTTGTCACCTATTGAGAATTCGAGATTGGGATATTGCAAATACGGCTTCCGGACAAACCATGGTCACTACGAGTTGTACATATTCAAAATGGGCTTATCAATGCCCTAGATAAGATATTTTGGTATACTCTCGAAGAAGAGAGAAGATGTATGACAAGATGTCTCGGGATAACAACCTCGAAGAACGTGGAAGAAGTTACAAGATATCTTGGAAGTGCCGGTCATTGCCGGATTTGTGGGGGGACCCTCCAAAGTAATAGCATCAATGGCTAACCTACTTTGGAAGACAAAGGAGTTTTGGAAATGGACAAGGGTCATAAGAGTTAAGAGTTTATAAAAGAATCATTGAGAAACTGTCTTGACATTTCCTCGAGGTATGAGGGATTCAGTGTTGTACAAATGATTCTCCAAGCCAAGGTCTTGCTTGGGTACTGAGGAGTGATATAAAAGTATAGCATACTGGTATCGTTAGTAGAAGCGGTGCGAAGTAAGTTACTTCCTTCATTACTTAGAATTTGAAACAAGAATTGAGAAAAACGTAATATCAAGGTTTGGTTTAGCGAGGCCAATTAAGAAGTTTGACCTTCTGTGTTAGAGGAAATAAAGGAGAAACATAATGGAAATATTGCATTTAGAAAGACCCAAAAAAAAAAAAAAATTTAAGTTAAGTTCCGACATATCGGACCCTTTAGAGATCTTAGCGCGAGTTGGAGAAGTGACATACAAGTTGGCGTTTCCACCCGGTGTTTCATGGGTGTCAATCTAGAGAGTACATACATGACTCGAGACATGTTGTCAGTCATGAGGTTCTAGTGGATGACGAGGAACCATTGAGTCTAGCAGGAAGACGGAAGATAGTATCCTTAGGTGATTTCTACGCTAAGCTAGTAGCTTCGATAGAATCGACGGGTTAGACCCAGTTCTTCCCTTAAGGGAGTTGTTTATATATATGTGATGTTATGTGTAGTTTGTGCTCCGTGCGAGAACGTGTGATATGTCTTGATATATTTTTTGCGATGACGAATTGAGTAGTTAGTGTATATAGATTACAAGTTCTAAGTCTTCCTAGTTTGAGTTTATGCCTCGGCCTTATGGGACCGAGAAGTTCGGCATATGGCAAGTTTCGGGACGAAACTTGTTTTTAGGGGGGTCTAATGTAACGCCCCAAAATTTTGGCGCGTTTCCGATATTTATTTTTCTGTCGGTTATCGATATTTTAAAAACTTAGGTATGTTTTATGAGTATTTTCCATCGTAAAATTTGATTTTACGAGTATACTTTTATATAATATTTTAACGGTATTTTAAGTATTATTGGAATCTCGTAATATTAGTTACAAGATTTATTTCTATGTCGCAAAGGATATTTTGTGAGTTACTTATATATTCGATCCACATAGATTTCTCTTTCCGTATCTTTACTCTCGGAAAAGTCGGGAAGTTTCCGATTCGAAAATCCCGTTCCGAATGTCTTGACCGAATATAATCATTTTTGTTTTGCCCCGTCGGTTTTTCTTTCCTTCCCAAACCCGTTAATTTAAATCAGCCAACCCATCAAGACAGGCCGTTGGGCCCATCTAGATAGGCCAGCCCGGCCCATCCGGATATATACTAGTGATGTGCCTCATCAGAACCCTAATTCTCCCTCTTTCCCCTCTTTTCATTTCATTCCTGTCTTCACCGACCAAACAAGGAGAACAAGTCGTTCCTTTCAGCCTTGTTGCCGTCGCCGGATATCCCTCGCCATTCCGCCTCTCTCCCTCACGCCCCAGCTTTGCCTCGTCGTCGGAGAAGAGGCTTTGCCGCCGCCTGGGTCATACTTCCGGCCTCCTTTCGAGCCCCTACGCAACCCTCCCTCGTTACAATGGACTCCGCCGGACTGAGAAGGGCCGCGCCGTTGCTGGCCTTGCCGTTCCTCTCCCCTCTCTCCCCAACCGTTGTTGTGCGACCACCGGAAAGGGGAGCCGCCGCCAAGGCTCCCTGCGTTCGCCTGCTTTGCCCTAGCGCCGGGTTGCCTTGCTGCCACCAGAACCGCCGCCCTGCTCTGATCTTTGCACCGCCGTCTCGAGCCATCAGCAAGGGCCTGCGCAAAATCCTTCATCCTTCTCAACCTCACAGATCTCACCATCTCCTTCTTTCTGTTGCGCCGGAGAGTCGGAGACCGCCTTGCTGGACCCCACCAGACGCCGACGGAGAAACGTCTGCCGCCTCGGCCACCATGGAACCCCTTAGCCGCCACCTTCTGAAGCTGAATGGTTTTGAAACCCTTCTTCGAAACTACATAAGGCCACCTATATTTTGGTATAATTATAAATATGACCCAGTAGTTTGTGTTTGCAGTTTTGACCCAGAGTTTTGGAAATTGATGATATACCCTTCATGGAACTAATTACAATTTTGAACCAGAAAATTTAATTGCAGTTTATGACCCATAATTATGAAATTGTATGAATTTTCCTGGAAAATGTGTTAGCGGGTTTTAACATTGGATTTTAATTGCCGGGATATTCTTATATTTATATCTACCATATATAATATTCCCTTGTTGGATTTATTTCGGATTTATGGCCCGAAGTTTTGTTGGCGGATTATGACCAAGTTTCTAAAATTGTATAAATTGCCCCGGAAATATGTTAATGATTTCTAACCTCGGGTTTTTAATTATGGAGATATTCTTATGATTTTATATAATATATATGTTATATATATATTATGCTGTTGGTTGGTTTAATTCGAGTTATGGCTCAAGTATTCATTACGGTTTCATGACCAAGTTCCGAATTTCATATTTTTGCCGGGAAGGTTTTTGTGGGTTTTAATGTGGGCTTTTGAAACCGAGTTTTCCTTTAGATTTATTTATAGTATATATTCCATTCAAGTTTAGCGTATGAGCTAAACTTGCGTAGTTTTGGTATTAGGTTTGGAAGCGTTCCGATAAAGGCATAACGAGTCCGAGTTGACATCCGTTGAACGACTTCCGTCTTTTGACGACACGTGAGTACCCTCTTCCCCAAGATTATGATCTTAGCTCGATTTAGTTATGTTTAGTATTAGTACCATGCTAGGTTGGATCTAGCATAACTTAGAGTTAATGCCAAGTAGTGGCTTTGAACCTTAGGTGAGTTTCGAGGATTTGAAATTGTTTGATGTATTGATGTTGCTTCTATGTTTGAGGTGGGGTTGTATGATCTGGTGGATTTTGGAGTTAGGTTTGGCTTATCCTAATTGCGTTCTGAGTTATGATCTTGCGAGATCCGAGGGTGTAGAAGTCTTAGGACTTCTAACTTGTGTTAAGTGTGATGTGAGCATGAGAGATTGTAGGATGCGGTCCTAGAATGTGAGTCAAATGATCTCTCGTAGATCATTTGTGTAGAAGTCTTAGACTTCTTGAGTTGAGTGAGTTGTTGATACAGTTATATTCTTATGAGCAGGTTGTGGAATCCTTCCCAAGGGAAGCGAGAGTGTTGTGAGTTGAGTGTGACGACGAGGTAAGTCTCCGGACTTACTTAGCTCGTATTCTTTGTATTAGCATTATTGTGTGTTGGGTGGTGTGTGTTATTATTTTACTGTTTATAACAACTAAACCGGAAATAGGATTACCGACCTTTATATTATTTGGCCCAAGTGTATGATAACGGGCGGTGACATCACTGCCTGGCTCCCCGTGAGAGCTAGGGGGATCTCGGCGACTGGCCCGTGCTGGTTAGACGGTCGGAGGCATCCGACCGTTCCATTGCCGGAAGAAGGGACCGAGGCGAGTTTCGGAGGATTCTCGTGTCACAAAAGAAGTTGAACTAGAACGGGATATGACTTAATAAATAAAGATAATAAACCGGATTTGTGTGCTTTGAGTATGTTGTGTGGCTATGTTGAATTAATCGCGTTTGTGCCTTTCCCTTTAATTCTAATGCTTCGAATGCGAGCTAACGGTTTTATACCGAATGTTGTAGTTTGCCTTGCAGGTTAGGCATGCTCCGAGAGATCCGGAAGGGTGGGCAGCCGGGGCCCGTACATTTTAGGAAGGGTTTTGTTTGGAGTCACGTTTGGAGTTTTGCATATTGTATTACTGTATACCGCATGTATGGCGTTTGGTCTTTGTAATTGTTTTCGGCTGAAGTCCGTTGTTTGTTTTCTTTTGGGTTTCCTTACATTGCATAAAATGTATTTCGGTTTTGGCCTATATTTGTGCCTTGTTGCAAGATCCGGTGAAATTGTTGTCAAGCTAAGGGTCGGGACCCATTGTGAGGTCCCAACCCGTAGCATCCCGATATCCCGCAGATTTGGGGTGTTACATGAGTAGGTTGTTGACATATATCCTCTTCTGAGCAGGTTGTGGGCTCATCCCAAGGGAAGCGAGAGTGTTGTGAGTTGAGTGTGAAGGCGAGGTAAGTCTCCGGACTTACTTAGCTCGTATTCCTTGTATTAGCATTGATGTGTGTTTGGTGGTGTGTGTTTATTGTTTATTGTTATAACTAAACCGGAATTAGGATTACCGACCTTTATATTATTTTGGCCCAAGTGTATGATAACGGGCGGTGACAACTTGCCTGGCTCCCACGAGAGCTAGGAGGTTCTCGGCGACTATCCCGTGCTGGTAGACGGTCGGATGCATCAGTACCATTCCATGCCGGTAAGTAGGGACTGAGGCGAGTTTCGGTGACTCTCGTGTCACAACCTAAGTTGAATTAGAACGGGATATGACTTAATAATAATAAGATAATAAACCGGACTTGTGTGCTTTGGAGTGTATTGGGTGTTTACGATGATTGACTTGTGTTTGTGCCTTTCACCTTGATTCTAATGCCTCGAATATTAGCTAACGGTTTTATACCGATTGTTGTAGATTGTCTTGCAGGTTAGGAATGCGGTCGAGAGATCCAGAAGAGTGGACAGCCGGGTTTCCGTACATTTTAGGATTGGGTTTTGGTTGGAGTCGTGTTTGAGTTTTGTATTCATTATATATTGTATGCCGCGTGTATGGCATTTGGTCTTTTGGTTGTATCTCGGCTGAAGTCTTTGGTTTGTATGGTTTTGGGTTTCTTTGCATTGCATAAAATGTATTTGGTTTTGGCCTTTATTTGTGCCTTGTTGCAAGATCCGGTAAAATTGTTGTCAAGCTAAGGGTCGGGACCCATTGTGAGGTCCCAACCCGTAGCATCCCGAGTCCCGCGGATTCAGGGTGTTACAATAGACAAGCTGAAGAGGTCGATTATCTGGAAGGTTCTAAACCCTTGAGATTTTGCTTTTCCACGACTCACGAGATTATTCTATGTTAATCTTACCACGAAAAGGGACAAAAGATGTATTACTCTTGAATCTTCAGTCAAAGGTACTCTGATTTCACTCACTCCTACAATTTTAAGTGAAATTTTTGGAATTCCTACAAATGTTGTATTCAACTATCATTCAAGATCAGAGAGTGTTCGTATTGCTAAGGAGAATTTTCTAGTTCCAAATTCAACCTCACGACAACTTACTCACACATCTCTAACCTTAGAGGCTAAAATAGTGTTTACTATACTGGTTCGATGTGTAGTTCCTCGTGCAAACTCAAGAGAGCTGTTGACTGATCAATCTCTGGAATTATTTCATTTGCTTATGACCGAAGTGGCCATAGATGTGCCTAATCTAATTCTCAGCCTTATGCTACATTCTGTCAACTCTAAGAGATCTATTATCTTGCCTTATGGAAATTTGCTGCCTAAGGTCTTTGATTATTACAGAATTGATACATCCTCTGAGGAAAGAAAATCTATTAACAGCAAAATTGATGAGAATTGCTTAGAACGTCTAGGGATTGAGAAAACTCTTGCAAGAACATGGACTTTAAAAGGAAAAAGAGTTACTCAAAATCCAATTGAAGAAGCAAACCTTCTCCTACTCCAGAAATCAGGTTAGAAGGTTGTGAAAAAGAAATAGCTTGTCTCAATCGTGAATTGTCTGATTTTCAGTTTGACACCAAGAGGAGAATGGATACAAATTTCGAGCTGCTAGCTACCATAAATGCTAAAGTCAATGAAATGTATTTGATGAATGCTCTTACACTAACTACAATGGGAAGCATTTTGCCCATACCTGAAGATGTAGCTCAACATACTCAAGAGCAGGTTGAGAATATGTTGATGAATTGTAAAAGACGTGTACAGAATAAATCGATTCTATATCCAACTCATGAAGAGCCAATGTTCTTGCCCAAAGTTGAGTATGAAGTAGTTAAACGGAGAAGAGCTGAAGAAAAGAGAAGACGTTTGGCAGCTGAAATGGATGATTGGCGTTATAAGAAAACTTTATCCAAAGGATCGAGGAAGTTCTATGAAGAGTTTTAAGCTGACTGGTTTTTTCTATGTGGTTTGTGAAAATATTGTTTTGGGTCTGTAATCGTATTTTAAGACTTTTTGCTTTGACTGTTTTTTCTCCCTTGTTGAAAGACAAAGAGGGAGAAATATGATCCGACCTTTCGATATACTGCATTCTGCATTTTTAGTTTTGAGATTTTCATATGCATTTCTAAACTAACAAATGCAAGTACGATAAAATATTTGTGTTGTCTTCCATAAAGGGGAGATTGAAAACTCCACCTTGATTGAAATGGTCTATAGATGTTGATGATGGAAGACTTCACACAAATGAAGTAGTTAGATATACTAACAATGTATTGATTATATTCTCTAGATATTTGGTTAGTTTGAATTCAGTGCAAGTTTCATCTAAATATCAAGGGTCATGAAGTTGGATTCAAGGACAAAGAAAGATAACAAGTTCAAAAGGACGAAATCAAGGGCCTTGGAATTATAGATGCACGGAACAAAGATTCAAAATGAGTTGAAGATTTTATTGGAAGATTCTGTAACGAAAAGATCTCATCAACCAAAGATCTTATCAACCGAAGGAAGATCTTATTAAACGAAGGAAGATTTCAACCGAAGAATAGAGAATCTTTTCTAGAAGATTTTCTAAACAACAAACGGCAAAAATATCTTCCCTCTCGATTCAACAGAAGACGAGAAGATCAAGGAGTTAAGGTCTCGACGTGTTCTCAGGAGCTAAAGACTTGCAAACATCTACCTTATCTCAAAACATAAACGATCTTCATGAAAAAGAATATTCATCTTCAAACGGTCATTTCTACAACGGCTAGAATACCTTTCCATAGAAGAGTATAAATGAAGACGATAGTCGAAGAAGAAAGATACACAAGCTTACACAGGAAAACATCTTTACATCTTCAAGCAACCCAATTATCTACATTCGTTGTTTTTCTTTCTCTCATTCACGAAAAAGCTTTATCCCCTTAGAGAGAGAAAACACTAGATCTCCATTGGAAGATCTAAATAGTGTTATAGTAGAGTGTGTGTTACTCTGCGAAGTAAATAGGCTATTATAGCTAGGTTAAGAGTTGGAGCTAGATTGTAGCATTGGCTACATTGAGAGAATAAGGGGATTTCTTCTAGTTTGTATCTAGGACTCTTTGAAGCTGATAATAGATAGTTAGATTCTACGGATATACCTTGGGCCGGAGATTAGGCTATTTAGAGCCGAACTTCGTAAACATATCCTCGTGTCAATCTTTTCAATTCCGCACCATATATACTTTATTGTAAATAACTTTGTTTTGCAGGAGCAAGAAGTCAAGGCCCTTGAAAAGAGTTTCAAAGCCCTTGAAATCAAAGTTTCACGAGAAGTACAAATTGACATCAAGGTCCTTGAAAGGAGTTTCGAGGCCTTGAGATTCGGTTTGCGAAAAGTTTTCATACTCTATTCAACCCCCCTTCTAAAGTATCATTTAACTTATTTATTTCACCGATCGGTTCTTCACGATTGTCCACCTGGACCATCGCATCAGTGAGCTTATTCTTCATCCCTTCCCCTTTTTTAATTTGTGCCTTCATTTTCACTCTTTGAGGGCAAAGTGATCTTCAAGCATGGGGGGATTCTATCTTGAATTTTTATTATTAATCATGGTTGTTTCTTTGTTTGTTTGTTTGAGAAATATTTTTGTATATTAGGAAAAAAAATCCAAAAAAAGAAAAATCCTGGGATAAATCAAAAATCCGAAAAGGGCGGCTTAGGTAAAAAGAAAGTAGGCCGACCAACATTAGGTTGGTACAAAAGTGCACTTGAGTGATGTGAGAATTGGTGAGATTATTGTTCGCTCGAAAGTGTGCGTCACAAAGTCTTAAAATTATATCTAGAACTTAAGCAAAAGCGAACCCGCAGTGTACAGATCAGCTGTAGTAAGGCAAGAAATTCCAGAGTCGAACTCACAGATTTGGTGAGAATAAAATCGATTTCAAATATCTGGCAAGTGTAAAAGATTTTGTGATTAATAAAGGAGACAAATGATTCCAAGGATTCAAGTATCCGACTTCGGCTTTCGATTCAAGACACTTCTAAAGGTCAAAGGACAAAGTTGATGTTGCCAAGGTTATGTGTTTCAAAGGAAGGTATCGTACGGCGAAGTTCCAAAACCTATATGTCTAATCCAAAGGCTCTCTCTATAAGGGTTGTTGAGGCTGCAATATAGAAAGGTCTAAGGATAAGAATTACACTCAAACTCACCACCCAAAACCCCAGGATATGACTCTCAAAGGTAAAGATGGAAAGCACACTTAAACCTTAATAAAGGATGTTGAGTCTCTCTATTACCCAAATCTTGTAATCTTTATCTATTAAATGTAGAATCAATGATGAAGTCTCTTCACACACTTAAATAAAGGTTAAAAAAGTTAATCAAGGTTGGGATTTAGGCAAGGATTAACTTTGGTTAAAGAATAAATCAATTAAAGATCATCAGAAAGATAAATCGACATGTTCTTCATTAGATCGTCCGATTTTCTCAAGAACATCCCGATTTTCCCGTTGTCGCGAAGTTAAATCTCAACTCTCAGGGTCCAAATGGTAAAATGAGTTCAGTCTATCATCATCTAAGCCTCAATCATCAACTATTCTCCCCAGAATCACAAGGTTTTTAGCTAACCATTTTTATAAACAAATCAAAATCAAGATTGAATGAATAAAATCAAATAAAACCAAACCTTTGAATAAAAACCAAATAATCTCTGAATCTGTAATCAAATCTCAAAAACTATCAAAGAATCTCTCAAAACACTCAATAATGTGTTCACAAATCACAAGAATTGGAAGGGAAACAAAAGATCTCATAACAATGGTGTATATTGACTTCTTGGCTCTTTCCTTCAATCTCCTCTCCAAGAATCTTCAATCCCGCAAAATTGTGTAAATCTTTCCCGCTGCGAACTCTCGATTTTCGTTCCTAGGGTTCCAATGTATACTTTCTCGCTAATGGGCCGCTTGGCATATCACTTCTCAAGCCCAAAAGTGATGGGCTTTGGGTCGTAATATTTTTAGTCGCAAACTAAAGGAAATCTTGCTAATTAATTGTAAAGAAAACCGTTCGATTTTTAGTGAATAAAATTGTTCGCTCGAAAGGGTGTGCGTCAAAGTCTTAAATTTATATCTAGAACTCAAAAGCAAAGCGAACCCGCAGTGTACGGATCAGCTGTAGAAAGGTAAGAATTCCAGAGTCGAACTCAGGGATTTGGTGAGAAAAATTACGATTTCAATTATCTAGCGAAAAGTGCAAAAAGCTTTTGTGATCAAATAAGAGAAGAATGATCCCAAGGATTCAAGTATCCGATTTAGGCTTTCGATTCAAGACACTTCTATAGATATAGGACAGAATTTATATTGCCAAGGTTAAATGTTCAAATGTAGGATTCGTACGATGAAGTTCCGAAACCTATATGACTAATCTATAGGTTCTCTCTATAAGGGTTGTTGAGGCTGCAATATAGAAAGATCTAAAGACAAGAATTATGTTCAAACTAACTATCCAAAACTCCAGGATATGACTCTCCAAAGTATGAATAGAAAGCACACTTAAAATCTTAATAAAGGATGTTGAGTCTCTTTATTACCCAAATCTTGTGATTTTAATCTATTAAATGTAGAAACAGGTTTGAAGTGTATTCAAACATTCAATTAGAGGGTAAAAAGGTTAATCAAGATTGGGATTTAGGCAAGGATTAGCTTTGATTAAAGATTGATCCAATTAAAGTTCGTCAGAAGAAATAAATCGTCCTGTTCATAAGAAAAATCGGCCGATTTTCCTCAAGAACAGCCCGATTTTCCTGTTTGTCGCAAAACTAAAATCTAAATTCTCAGGGTCCTAATGTTTGAATGAGTTCAGTCTATCATCATCTAAGCCTTAATCATCAACTATTCTCCCCAGAATCACAAGATTTTTAGCCAACCATTTTCAAAATCGAATCAAATTAATTATTGAAGAAGATATCGCAAAGAAACCAAATCTTGAATGAAAAATTCAATAACTTTCAAATCTGTAAAACAATCGTCAAATGTATCTAATATATCTCTCAATCAACTCAATATCGTGCTCACAAACCACAATAATGCAGTGGAATAAAGAAATCTCACAATCAAAGATCAAGAATGACTTTCCGGCAAAAGCTCTTCAATCTCTCTCCAAGAATCGTTGATTACTCCAAAACGTGTAAAGATTCTCCGATGCGACCTTCTCTATTCTCCCTTTGGAGAATTTGACTCCAAGCCTCGGGGCTGTCACCGTCCTCTAAATCTTCCTTTGGAGAAATTGACTCCCTCTAGTCTCCCTTTGGAGAAATTGACTCCCTCTAGTCTCCCTTTGGAGAAATTGACTCCCTTCTATGTTGAAGGCTCTCCAATATATGTAGCGGTCTATCTAGGGTTTAAAGATAAAACCCTAAATATTTGGGCTGAAAAGAAGTCGAATCCGCTGGTATCAGAAGATACTCTGGCGCGTCAGACGGTATCAGAGAATACTTTGGGTCGCGTCTGACGGTATCAGAAAATACTTTGGGCCGCGTCCGACGGTATCAGAAAATACTTTGGGCCGCGTCCGATGGTATCAGAAGATACTTTGGGCCGCGTCAGATGGTATCAGAAGATACTTTGGGCGTCCTAACTTCCTTATATTGCTCATTTTTGTCCCGCTTCAAGGCTTAATCCTTAAATATGCTATTTCGCTCCATAATTCGCCAAATTACCTACAAATGCAATAAAACTCTATGTAGACCTCTATTCTTGCAAAGTAGGTGAATATAACCATAAATGCCTTGAAAGTATGTCTATGCATGCAAAATAAAGGAAAAATCTATATAAATACATGCCTAAAAATAGGTCATAATTCATGTCATCAAAATACCCCATACTTGCCCCTTGCTTGTCCCTAAGCAAGACTCAAATTTAGAATACAAGATGTCATGGATTATGTATGTATGAAAACTCAAAAACTTTTCTTTTGGTAGTGCTTCTTCTTATTGGATCACCCTCAAAGTGATATTTCAAGGCACAAAAGGGTAAAGAATGTATCAATGATGACTATAAGATGAACAAATTCCCTTTTCTTCCTTGAAAGCATAAATAAAGAACATGATAAAGGTGTAGAGGCAATCAAAGTCAAACAAATCTAAGCCATTAAGTCTTAAACACATACATAAAAGTCTCAAGGTCTTCTAATCAAAGGAAAGGTTCAAGAAGCGTATTAAGGGAAGGAGTTCTTTTTGGCAATTGTGGTGCTAATCCGGGAAAGAGGAACACATAACACCTTCAAGAATTTTCTTCACCGCACATGCTTCGCATGTAGAAAGCTTTGCTTTCATTATACTTTACTTTTTGAGAGTATGGACAGCGGTGCACAAAAACCGAAGCCTAGGAGATCGGCGTTTCTCAATTTTGAGATGCCTCAAACCCTTGATGCACATACCATATCCCGTTAGAACTTGTCGTTCAATCGGACTTTGGCAAGACACAAACACCCGGCTATGTGAATGGTGCCGAGTTACTCATCCTCATGTTCAACGTCCCCAAACTTATGAAATTTTGCACTTTTTCAATACATTTTTCTTGGCCCTCCCACATCAAACATGCCTTTTTCAATCACCTATCCTAATTCCCGGATGGTAAAAGGAGGGTTACATATTTCATTGAGGAGCTAGCATGATCAAGATATGAGAAAAGAAAAGAAGTGAATTGCCTTAGTCATCCTTAAATGATGTAAAAGAACTTGCAATATAGCTTCGACTATTATTTCATTCTCTTATCAAAACAACTAAATCATATAACTTATTCATGTGTTCAAGTAACAAAAGTAAACTCATTCATGCTATGATTAACATCTCAACACCACTAAGCATCTTTTTGCCTATCCACATACACATTTCTCATCATAGAGGTCATTTCCATCATAAGAAGCACAAAAAATTTTAAAATTTTTCAAAAATTTCAAATCATATGATGCAAGACATAAAACATGCAAATGGTATTGCAAATACCTCCACCCCATACTTAAAACTCATATTGTCCCCAATGTGAAGAAAAGAAAAGGAAGAAAAGGATACTCACAATGTAAGATGACGAATCACGCATGGCGAATCATTCATTGAGTGGTGATGGTGGGAGTCTATATAAGCGCAATAGGGAACTCCGGATATTCCAATCGGTGTCGAAGAATGAAGAAGGGGAACGTCTTTTGGCCGAACAAAAATTTTCCGAAGAAAAAAAAAAATTTTTTTTTTTTTTTTTTTTTTTTGAAAAAAATCGACCGATTTTTCAAAAAATCGGCCGAGTTTTCTGCCCGAATTTTTCGTCGGCCCGATTTTTCTTGAGGGGGTCGATCTCTGGGTCGATTTTTCTTTCTGTTGTCAAAAATCGACCTGTTCTGAAGCCTAAATCGACCGATCTTCTTTTGGGTAGTCGATTTCTTGCCTTTTGTTCCTTGAAAACGTCCTTAGGCACATTTGTATTGCCTTTTTCCATCAATTCCTCAAGATTATACCTAGTTCCTGCGATCCATGACACAAACAAACCGAGAGCGCATCGAGAAGGAAAAAAAACAAAGCAAAAACAAAACAAACAAGCTAACTATCCTAAGAAAAAGAAAAGGGAAAAAAAAAGATGCATACCTTGGGTTGCCTCCCAAGAAGCGCTTGGTTTAACGTCGCTAGCTGGACCTATCTCCATAGATGACTCAATGTACCTTGAACATCTTGGATTTCTCATCAAACTCATCAATTAATTCCACAAAAGAGGTTCCTAATTTCACCGGCAAATGGTAAGATCTCCCACGTACAAGCTTGTACGGTTTGATTCTCACCGGGATTCTCCTAGCTTTCCTATGCTTCAATTGGACATTATTCAGCCTTGCGTCCCATCCTTTCCTGGATCGAGAAATCAGTTTCTCGAGAATCCTCCTAGCTTCCCCATCTCCAAATTGGGGATGATGTATGGTGTTCGTCATGTGAATGACCCCATACTTGAACAAAAGACACTTCATCGCCTTAACGGTGAAGTGCTTGCTAACTCCACTCCTTGTAGTCCAAGGAGCATCTACTTCCAATAGTTTTAATGGAGGTTTCATCTTTATCTTAGGAGGTTCTTTTGGAAGAGACCTCCAACTCTCCGGCGCATTCCTGCAAAAATAAGAAATTTTAATAGGAATTTCAATGGAAGTAAGAGAATGTACCTTGTAAAGTTCTTCAAGACTTGGGACAACTTTCATGTTAGAATGATGATCCACACATGAAATATGTCCCAACTTAGCTGGATCCTCTTCAACCTTGGCCACAGTTTCAGTAATTTGGTCAAGGTTCTCCACTTCTTCCTCTTCTTCAATGAGAACTTCTAGAGGAGCTTCAGATTCGAGCGGAGGACAGCTCGAAACTTGTAATTCTTCCTTGCTAGATGAATGATTTTCCAAGGCTTTTTCAACCTTAGAAATAACCTTTTTGGTGTCTTCTAATTCTTTTAAATGACGTTCATTACGGGATCTGAAACTTTCTTCGAGCTTCTCAATTTTCTTCATCAATTCATCCAACATCAATTCCTCCGCATCTTTGGGAGGTTTCTTTTTAACCTTCTTTGGGTAGTGCAGCTTATCCCATCTTGCAAATTCATCTTCAATGGCTTGTTCACGTTCTCTTTCGTTGTCAAACCAATAGAAGGCGTATTTCTCTACCAAGTATTCGTAATAATCTGCTCTAGCTGTATGCTTTGCTACCCGTATTGGATCGTATCCAGGGTTACAACTCTCAACAGCCATTGTTCCCTTCAAGGTTGAAAACTCATAGAAACAAAATAGATCTGCAAAAATCACTCAAGTAGACAAATCAAATCACAAGAGCAAAAGCTCCCAAGCTAGACAACCGAAAACCGAATTTGGTCTAGACCAAATCCCCGGCAACGGCGCCAAAAACTTGTTCGCCCAAAAAGGTGTGTGCGTCAAAGTCTTAAATTTATATCTAGAACTCAAAAGCAAAGCGAACCCGCAATGTACGGATCAGCTGTAGAAAGGTAAGAATTCCAGAGTCGAACTCAGGGATTTGGTGAGAAAAATTACGATTTCAATTATCTAGCGAAAAGTGCAAAAAGCTTTTGTGATCAAATAAGAGAAGAATGATCCCAAGGATTCAAGTATCCGATTTAGGCTTTCGACTCAAGACACTTCTATAGATATAGGACAGAATTTATATTGCCAAGGTTAAATGTTCAAAGGTAGGATTCGTACGATGAAGTTCCGAAACCTATATGACTAATCTATAGGTTCTCTCTATAAGGGTTGTTGAGGCTGCAATATAGAAAGATCTAAACACAAGAATTATGTTCAAACTAACTATCCAAAACTCCAGGATATGACTCTCCAAAGTATGAATAGAAAGCACACTTAAAATCTTAATAAAGGATGTTGAGTCTCTTTATTACCCAAATCTTGCGATTTTAATCTATTAAATGTAAAAACAGGTTTGAAGTGTATTCAAACATTCAATTAGAGGGTAAAAAGGTTAATCAAGATTGGGATTTAGGCAAGGATTAGTTTTGATTAAAGATTGATCCAATTAAAGTTCGTCAGAAGAAATAAATCGTCCTGTTCATAAGAAAAATCGGCCGATTTTCCTCAAGAACAGCCCGATTTTCCTGTTTGTCGCAAAACTAAAATCTAAATTCTCAGGGTCCTAATGTTTGAATGAGTTCAGTCTATCATCATCTAAGACTTAATCATCAACTATTCTCCCCAGAATCACAAGGTTTTTAGCCAACCATTTTCAAAATCGAATCAAATTAATTATTGAAGAAGATATCGCAAAGAAACCAAATCTTGAATGAAAAATTCAATAACTTTCAAATCTGTAAAACAATCGTCAAATGTATCCAATATATCTCTCAATCAACTCAATATCGTGCTCACAAACCACAATAATGCAGTGGAATAAAGAAATCTCACAATCAAAGATCAAGAATGACTTTCCGGCAAAAGCTCTTCAATCTCTCTCCAAGAATCGTTGATTTCTCCAAAACGTGTAAAGATTCTCCGATGCGACCTTCTCTATTCTCCCTTTGGAGAATTTGACTCCAAGCCTCGGGGCTGTCACCGTCCTCTAAATCTTCCTTTGGAGAATTTGACTCCCTCTAGTCTCCCTTTGGAGAAATTGACTCCCTCTAGTCTCCCTTTGGAGAAATTGACTCCCTCTAGTCTCCCTTTGGAGAAATTGACTCCCTTCTATGTTGAAGGCTCTCCAATATATGTAGCGGTCTATCTAGGGTTTAAAGATAAAACCCTAAATATTTGGGCTGAAAAGAAGTCGAATCCGCTGGTATCAGAAGATACTCTGGCGCGTCAGACGGTATCAGAGAATACTTTGGGTCGCGTCCGACGGTATCAGAAAATACTTTGGGCCGCGTCCGACGGTATCAGAAAATACTTTGGGCCGCGTCCGATGGTATCAGAAGATACTTTGGGCCGCGTCAGATGGTATCAGAAGATACTTTGGGCGTCCTAACTTCCTTATATTGCTCATTTTTGTCCCGCTTCAAGGCTTAGTCCTTAAATATGCTATTTCGCTCCATAATTTGCCAAATTACCTACAAATGCAATAAAACTCTATGTAGACCTCTATTCTTGCAAAGTAGGTGAATATAACCATAAATGCCTTGAAAGTATGTCTATGCATGCAAAATAAAGGAAAAATCTATATAAATACATGCCTAAAAATAGGTCATAATTCATGTCATCAAAAATCGTCCGATTTTCTCTACAATTAACTCGATTTTCTTCAACAGAAAGTGCTCGTCTCTTGGTTTGTTTCCTTCCTCCCTTTGGTGACTCTTTTATACACTTCCTTTGCTCTTTGTGACTCCTCTAAGATCCCTTAATCTTCCTTATTGGCCTTAGATGCTCCTTGCTCCACTTTTGCTTCCAAATCCACCGAATTCACCTATAATTCAACCAAAACTCGTGTAGACCTCTATTTTCGAAATATAAATGATATAAGCCTAAAAGGTACACAAATTCTCTCTAAATACAAGGTAAATTGAGGTAAACCTCTACAATATGCATGATTATAATGGCA
Source organism: Fagopyrum esculentum (assembly GCA_033239045.1). Classification (NCBI taxonomy): domain Eukaryota; kingdom Viridiplantae; phylum Streptophyta; class Magnoliopsida; order Caryophyllales; family Polygonaceae; genus Fagopyrum; species Fagopyrum esculentum. The sequence goes on from BSUD01000002.1 coordinate 133,893,719, forward strand.
TATAATTCATGTCATCAATTATCATAGAAAAGATAAAAGTGGCAAGGTGATTACCTGAAAGGGCGCCTTGGTAAAATGAGTGAAAAATCCGAGTGATAGGTTCATCATTTTGGCGTTGGCGACATAAGAAGAGGAGATTTAATGAGGAATTCGGTAGGCCACTCTTGGAGAAATAAGGATGATAGTTTTTCTCTTTTCACATCACTTTGATAGATTTTTTATTTTTGCTCTTTTGCATGCTTTATTTCATTTCCTTTCTTTTTTTCATCATGCTTCTTGGGGCTTTTTGTTTCACATTAATTAAATTTTTGATTTACTCGGGACGAGTAAGAGTCTAAGCATGGGGGAATTTGATAGGTTGAAGAACTGAAAGGTGAATATAAAGGATATAAATACTCTAGAAGGGGGGTTGAATAGAGTATGGGAACTTTTCGCAAAAACCTATCTCAAGGCTTTGGAACTGATTTCAAAGGTCTTGATATCGATCTGAGCTCTTTGTGACATAACCGGATTTCAAGGGCTTTGAAAGTGATTTCAAGGGCCTTGACTTTGTAAACCTGCAAAGCAAAGTTAGTCACAATAAAGCAGGATATGGTGCGGAATTGAAAAGATCAACACGGTGATATGTTTACGAAGTTCGACTCTAACAACCTACTCTCCGTCCTAGGGTATACCCGTAGGATCTAACTATCTATTATCAACTTCAAAGAGTCCTAGATACAACCTAGAAGAAATCTCCTTCTTCTCTCACAGTAGCCAATGCTACGATCTAGCTCCAACTCTTAACCTAACTATAATAGTCTAGTTACTTCGCAGAGTAACACACACTCGAGTATAACACTCTTTAGATATGTCAATAGAGCTCTCAAGTTTATCTCTCTCTAAGGAATAAAGCTTTTGTAGAAAAAGAGAAAGAAAACTTCTTGGATGGAATGAAGATGCTTTGGATCGCTTGAAGACTTTTGATATTTCCGTGTAAGCTTGTTGTCCTTCTTCTTCACTTACCGTATTTTCATAACATAAACGGTACACGCACAACCAATCACCCAATAAAGCTAATACAAAGAAGCTAGCTAAGTAAGTCCGCAGACTTACCTAAATCGAATCGCAATCCCGATAACACTATTATTTGACTCCGCACCAACGCCTGATTATGAAAGAACATATTGGGTCAAAAGGCATCCGACAATCTTAGCAATCTCCAACTTCTAAGTTAACATGGTTAATCTAAGAGAAGGAATAAAAAGTCTTATATGTAAAATGACCATTTTACCCCTAGTCCGAAAAACCCTAAAAGTCTAGGACGTCTCAAGAACTTTCATTGGAATCCCCAATGCATAAATTCCAACTCTAAAAGAAAGATCTAGCTAGTTGGAAAGATTTTCGACTTTCACACTTCTTAAGAAAAGACTGAGATACCTTGACTTAACTAACATGTTTCACTAGATCCCAAAGAATCTCGAGGAACACCCAAGAGTACCAAACATGTCTACTCCTAACTAGTTAACCGATAATCCAAAATATGTATCACTAAGACATGCCCGATATATATATATATATATATATATATATATATATATAGAGAGAGAGAGAGAGAGAGAGAGTATAAATCATATGAGAACACCCCCTAACGTGAGAACATGAGAACAAATTCGTAATTATTATTAGTTTTCTTACGAAGGTGTCATATCGTTTAATGTATTGTTCGTAGTTATTGTTGGTTGAGTGGATTATTCGTAGTTATTATTAATTATGATATCTACTCTAAATCTCAACCCTTAATACTCACCTTCCAACGGTGTACAATTGTTCTCATGTTCTCACGTTAGGGGTGTTCTCATGGGAACCACACCCTATATATATATATATATATATATATATATATATATATATATATATATATATATATATATAGAGAGAGAGAGAGAGTTTGGCTCCCATGTAAACAGCCCTTATAGTGTTCAATGAGAACGAGTTATATTCGTTGGATCAATATAATGGACGGCTGAGATTTAGCATTATTTTAATTATAAAAAAAAATAATTACATAAACCTCAATTTTATGGAAGGTGTAGGCGCGTGTTAAACCACACTCTCCATAACTTCCACCAATTTTAATATTTTCCTTAAATACGACCACTGAATATTTTTACGGTTATTTTCGTATCCCGCTTCTTCCTCCAAAGCACAATCCTGTGTTTTTGAACTGAAGCATCTCTTTGGTGCCGATAACTTCTTCCGGCATTCGACGGCGTCTTTGGAGCAGGAGCTTTCTTCCCCATCCATTGTACACTAGCAACTGTGTTCGCCTTTCAACGTCTTCACTCGAGGTAACTAACATTCTTCAATAACATTCTTTTTTCGATTCTTCAATTTAGGGTTTTTTGGGGGTTAAAACTAACGAAATCCCTAATTCGTTGTGGATATCTTCGTCCTCTACTTCTTCATCTAGTTTTCGGCGCCATTGTAGTCGTCGGCGTAGTGTTCGTGGGTCGATTCCGTATTTGTTTTTGTGTTCGACGATATTCGGAGTTCTACAACCTAATATCCTATTCGGTGGCTGTATTCGGTTCTATAAGTGACTGTATTCAGCGTTCTGCATTCTCACTCGAGGTAATGAACATTCTTGGATTACATTCTTTTTTCGATTCTTCAATTTAGGGTTTTTTTGGGGTTAAAACTAACGAATTCCCTAATTTCGTTGTGGATATCTCCGTCCTCTACTTCTTCAATTTAGGGTTCTTTGTGGTCGACTGTATTCGGAGTTCTACAACCTAATATCCTGTTCGGTGGCCGTATTCAGTTATATAAGTGATTGTATTTGGCGTTCTGCATCGAAACATTATGTTCTTCGTCGATTCTTACACACATTAGGGTTTTCTTCGACTATCCGCGACTAATCCGTCTCAAGAGGTACTTTTATTGTTGTATTTCGCTTGTCTGTCCATATTTGAGTTGTGTTATTGGGTATTGGTTTATATAATCGGTTGTCCATTGTTGTTGAATGTTCCAAAATTGAATGTCTATTGATTTTTGTTGTTGATATTGAAATATTTTTGTCGAGTTTGGGTTACTATGCTATTGTTGTTGAATGTTGTCGATGCCTTGTCGAATGCGAGTTACGCTTGAGCCATTTTACGCATGCCTGTTCATATGCGATTGGTGTCAGTGGCTTTTGGTTTTAATATCCTGATAAGTCCATTATTCATGAATGTTTACGCATGCATGCTCATATGCGATTGGTTATTTTTTGGTACATATTAGCATTGAATGTTGTTCTTCATGTGATATTCTATAATTTGATTTGTAAGTCGTTTTTTTATGAGTTGATATCCGATGATTTTTACTACACATATCCGATGATTTTTACTACACATATCCGATGATTTTTACTACACATATTCGATAGCATACTACTTTTTTATTCGCTAATAGCTGTTTTGTTTCTGTGTGGAAGATAACGTTAAAAATTGTTGCAAACTTGTACGCAGTTACTTTCAATTGGTGCCGAAGGGGGCGTTGAGTTTGAAGAAATGTACAACATTTTCAACTACGAACTGAACAAGTGCTTAATATCAACAGATCACATGAAGGATTTTGGAAATCTTGACATGGTAAAACATAGTGTTGCAAGAAATACCGCTTATAGTTGCTAGAGGGGCGTTGGAGATTAACAATGCTATGGATGATGAGGAATAGACGATCCAAGTTGTTATTTTGATATGTTGTTCCGGACAACTGTTTTGCTACATTATGTCAAAACTATATGCTACAATTTCTTTCTCGTTTTGGATATTTGAATCACATATGTAGAGATTAATGTGTTCGACACTCATGTCTTTATTAATGTCAAAGCTTTATGCTACAATGTCAAAACTCTTTTGATATGTTGTTTCGGACAACTCTTTTGCTACAGTGAGTATAACACAACAAACATTGGAAGCCAACTTTTATCTTGTATGCAAACACCGTTTACCATGCATAATATGATGGATTAATAAGTGTACTCATTACTGAATATGAACGATATAATTTCAGAATATATTTAATATAGTTAATGGATGCTTCATATATTAGGTGTTGTATGTTAAAGAGCACAACCTTTACACTTGAGGAAACATAGGAAGATGATCGTTATTCTATATGCAAACATTGTTTATCATAGATAATATGACGGATTAGAAAATATACTTTTTACCGAATATGAACGATATATTTTTCAGAATACACAAGATATATTTAACGGATATAGAATATTTTAGTGTGTCATATGTTAATGAGCGCAACATGTACACTTGGGTAATGGAGTCACTACTAAATAAATGGCCTATTGTAACTGTCAAAATTAGTTACCTCAGGCTTCAAAATTGTTACAGTAAGGCTTTAGTAATGTATTATGCTCAGTTACAATAGCCTGCCTTGCAATAGGTATGTAGCAACGAAGATGAACTCTACTGTAACGGTTTAAAAAATAGAGTCCAAAACAATTACAATAGACACATAACTATTACTATAGGTTAAACCATTACAAAAATAAATTATTATTACAATAGATCTTACCATTACAATATTGATAGACCCGTTATCAAGGGACAACCATTACAAAAAGACAATTGTCGATCACCTTACATATAGAACCATTGTCATATGATCCATAATGGTTACCACAATACCTGACGTGTAGATAATTTATAAATTATACAAATTTCGTACAAAATACTAATGATAATCCATAGATAAATATTTTAGTCACCTAATTACACAAATTTCCAAAATAATACAAAGTACTTACAAAATGAAACGTTAACTATATGATTAAATTACGACATACATAAGAAAAAAAGGTAACTACACTAATACTTGTTTCATCGAGTTGCTCCTATGTAATAGTTGCCTAGGTTGCTCTTCGAACGCACCGCTGCCAGTCAGAGAAAGTAAATGAGAAGGAGTTACTATATATGTAGTTCAAATGAAAATAAAATCAAATCCTAAATTATACCTGAATTGTACTGTACAGCTGAAGTGGATGTGTATGGATTACTTTGTTCAAGGCAAGAAAAAGGGAGATGGCGAAAGTGGGTACAAGAATCCCATGATAAAAGGGATGAGTAGATCTTTGAACCCGAACCATATATTTTCATTACTCTCTGTTCATTCCATAAAGTGTTTCAATATATTCAGAATTACTAATTTTCTCAAGTTATGAAACAGAAGATTTTTAGCTAGCAGAGAGCTTTGTAAGAAACATTTAGGGCTGAAAACGATAAATTTACATGTAATACTTAATGCATCACATGGTTGTGCAGGTCCAAAAAATGACTGTAACGATTACCTTGTCTGCAATTCTAGAACCCATTTGTTAGCTTTCTCAAATGATTCCTAGAAGGAAACAAGGTGAAATAATCAGACATGCTTGCAATTAGCCTTATTAAAGACAATTCACCCACACAACATTGAGATGGTAATAAGATATTAGTAATTTGATAACAAACTAATATTTAAAAGGAATCCCCAGCTTCTTAGATAATTGGATAGGCTTGTGTTAGCGATTATTATTTTTCAAAGACAATTTGTATTAATTGTCTTACTTATTAGAGCCTATATAAATATATAATATGACATGGTGATTGCATTGACCAATAATTAGAACTCAAATAGACCTATCCCTCACAAAGCTAGAAAGAAGCATCATACTATTTCCTGTTGTGCTCAAACAATTTATACATTTGAGGTTGTTTCTACCTCAACCATTAAATAAGCTAAGTACTTGGCAAGATATAAAACCATATAGTTGGCATTGCCACAGATAAAAAAAATTGATCTCAACTACATTTTTTCTCTTTCCCATTGAATCCCAACAATCCAATGAACTGAACTAATTTAATAGTTAAGATAGAAATTGATCTCAGCTACGCCATATTTTTCTTTTTTTTTCTCTGAATCTCAGCAACCCAATGAACTGAACTAATTTAATAGTTAAGTAAGTTAGAAGTTGATCTCAAATACACCATTATTTTTCTCTTTTCCACTAATTCCCAACAATTCAATGAACTGAACATCATGCACAGAAGAATACCGTGCTTGCAATGTCATAGACCACAACAACCACAGTTGCACCGCGGTAACACATGGGAGCCAGACTATGGTGTCGTTCTTGTCCTGTTGTGTCCCATATGTCGTATGCAATCCAAAGTATATACTCCGTACCAGCTTGAGGCAATTGGGTTGCAGGAACCTGCAGAACATCAAGCACAAAACGAAATTATTTGATAGCACTACAAGTTACAGATTTGGTTACCTGAACACTTTGAGTTTTCTTTTGGAGCAAAATCTCAAGGAATATATATACATAGATACATTTCATTTTAAATGGGAAGTAGTAGAGGTATTTTTGTGGCTGACAATTAAGTAGAGCCAAAATAGTTTATGATGTCTTGAAGACTTCTCAAGATAAACCTGCAAGCAATAATAAGTAAACACCATAAATTCTCACTACAACTTGAACTATTTCCATCTTCAAACTGTAGAAATAGATTAGAAACTGAATAACCAATCTGAGAGAATTGATGTGCAAGCTTTGCAAATACTCATTCTCCCTCATTCTCCCTTTAAGAGGGCTAGCCCGACAGAAAAGGAACCTTCGTGCTGCTCCCTCTGGTTGACTGAGACTGGATGAAAAAGATGTAATAAGAAATTAGTTGGACAAAAGTTTTTTGTATTGCATCAATTGAAAATATTTATATAAACCTAATAACCTAGAGCTTGCTCAATTTCTAAAGAAACTGCTAGGATTACCACAATCATGAAAAAAGAATTAGTCATTGAAAAATATTTGTACAAACCTAATGTCTTTTGAACCAATTGTTCTTATCCCTTGATATTCAAGATCCTTGTCAGAGGCTTGATTGGGTTGGGAAGCTTATGCTTTTAACGAGTGTCCCGACCACCGCAGGCTACTGTCGAGTCGTCTCTGCATCTGCTGTCGACGGTGCCCTGGCGTGGAACAACCGGCGTCGCTCCCAGGTTGCATTTGTCTTCGTGTGGTGGCCGAACTGGTGCGGTGGCGATGGCTCCTGACCTGGCAGCTCGATTCAATATTACAAGATGCAGGGGTTTGGTTTTCATGGTGAGAGAGAAAGGATAGGTAAGGGAGGAAATAACAAGGAGACGGCTAGGGTTCGATGGTTGGGGAAACGATGTATAATTTAACCCAAGTTTTTCATTCTGGCGCCTTTCTTTTTTTAATTTTGCGCCAATTATTTTAGACACACCATTACAAATATCATTACTATAAGTGTTTTTCTTTAATTTTGTATAATCATTACACATGACCATTGCAATAGTCTGTCTATTGTAACATAAAAGAACATCCATTACCGACGTAGTATTACATTAAGTCAATTTTGTATAACCGTTACAAGATCATTACCTTAGCAACTTATGGTACCATAATAAAAAAATCCGTTGCAATTATATAGTTACAATAGGCCAGTTATTTAGTAGTGAGTTTACACTTTCTTATTTGGTGTTTCAATAGTATAAAATGTAATCGTATTACAAACAAGATTACCGGAAATAATATTTCTATATTAACATATATAGTTACAAATATTTCTATATTACCGGAAATAATATTTCTATCAATTGTTTGGAAATAATTTGTCTTCACAAAAACAGTGAGAATAACACATCCAACATAGGCAGACGAACGTTATCTTGTATGCAAACACCGATAACCATACAAAAATATGATAGATTAGTAAGTGTTCTTCTTATCGAATATAAACGATATAAATATGGAATATAAAGGATATAGTTGCCGAATATATTCGATATAAGTTCTAGATATTATACTGTTCGTGTACCGAATTCAGATAAATGAATTAAGTGCGTATGATCGAGTAAATATAACAAGTAACACCACAATTGGTTATAGAGTTCATTATAGTAGTTCACCGATTACGAAATATCACATTCATCTAAGACAAGTTTCACAACGTACATGATATAAAGAGTGAAACTCTTTGACACTTTCCGGTAGTGGGTACATTTCCTTGACTCCTGAACGACTACACAGACGATGCAATAGAGTCCCGTATTTTGTGCATACACGGGAAGATGACAAACGAACATCAAAACCGACCTCCTTAACATACGCCTTATAAAAATCGATAACTTCTTCCGGTGTCTTGAAACACATTCCAATACATGGATGTATGAATTCATCGTACTGTAGAGTCCAATATTTTGTTTTCCCCAATGATTGCATCATGTCTATTGCATCGTTGAGCTTTTCATTTGCCGTTGCTTCATAAAAATCATCCATACTCTCCATGTTAGCATCAATGCCGAATCCATTAACATGCCAATCCCTATCATTTCCGGAATCAGTAAAAATTTCACTACAGATTTATAATCTGATAATTGAAATATAGTTAATGATTACGAGTATATTTAATGTTTGATGAGTGGGTAAATCATAACCGGTGCCATATCTGTTTTTGTACCAATTTATAGAACGTATTCGGCGGTATAGTCACATATATTCGTTAATATGAAACCAAATATCTATTGATATATTAATGTCATCGTAAAAATCCAATTCACATTCAATGCCGTGTTTACCTTCTTCCATTGATGTCGAAATGTTGCTTTGCCCTACACAAATCATCCGATAAATGTGGACCTATAATGATAAAAAAACGTGAGTCTAAAATTATAATATCCAACAATGACACGAAGACTTTCGATATGTAACCCGATCATCAAACGACAACACATGTAACACATCGATCAAGAGACACCATTAAGACGAAGACACAAGACGAAAAAACGGTAGACAAAACGTGTGGTTGATGATGGTTAGAATGTAAAATGAAAACGAATCACTTACTTTGAATTATTCCGGCGAAGATATGGTTGATTTTCCGGCGACACAGGAGACAAAACAGTAGCAGCAAAAACGTTGAAGACAAAACGGTAGCAGATACGTGTGGTTGATGATGCTGAGTAATCTGATATTGGTAGTGCAATTTTGAAGATATTATTTATTACCCTATCAATTAATTGGAAGATTCTGCGAATTGTAACTACCTAAAATAGTGGAAGAAGATATTATTTAGAATTATTAAAAAAATAAAGAAATTACCTAAACTGGGAGAGTGTATTACACACTAAAATTAGGAGAGTGGTTTGGCTTTTTAAGAGAATATTTGTGTAAAATTTCAGCCATTGGATTAATCAGACAAGGGCTATTATTTGTTCTCATTGAACACTATAAGGGTTGTTTACATATGAGTCAGTATTTATATATATATATATATATATATATATATATATATATATATATATATATATATATATATATATATATATATATATATATATATATATATATATATATATATATAACAACAACCTACAAGGTTATAAACAAAAGAAAAGGAAAACTCATTCTACTACAAGCTACCAACTCCATGTATGACGGAAAGAATCCTCACATAAAATCTTATGTAGTTTTAGAACTCACAAGTCTATCATCCATTATTATCCATGAAGCTAACGCAAGTCATTCATCTTACGTATTAATATCCTCAACATTAGCCAACAAGCATACATATATTCCTCCCATACTATTTGTATTTACAATATATATCTTCCACCAACTCATAAAATTTCACCAATACTCGTACCATATGTATCCTTCACAAACACTTGAGTTACAAACCTCTCAACTTCCAATTTATTCCGATTAACCACTTATCCAATTCTTCCTCTAAAATAAGTGCCAAATGCAAAACTTCCATATATCTTAAATACAACACACAACCACAATATCTTAGCAGAACCTTCAAACCCAACAAATTCCATAACTATATATACATCAATGCTAAACAAGATTAATTTTACAAAAGCCCTTACGGTTATAGAATTTCTGCAATCTCACCTAAAAACATTGCAGTTTCGGATCTGCTCAAGAGGGAAAGTGACTAGGTTGACGGTGGTGCAGGGTCTCATTCGGTGTTGGTCCTGGTGGTCGAGTCGGCGGCAAGGAGACCGGCGGCAATAGCAGTAAGCAAACCTCACGCAGCAGCAACAAGACCAACGTCTGCCGGTGTACTGTCAAGCCCTCTCCGAGCCCGCTGTCGAAGGTGCCGCGGTGTGGAACAGGCGGCGACTCTCCCGGAAAGGCCCTCGTCTTTGCGTGGTGGCCGGCTACTCCCAGAATCCCGGCGGTTGCAAGGGAGGCAACAGCAGCCTTCGCTTCCAAGGGTTAGAGACTGGAAAGAGAACAAAGGAGTTTGGCGGTGGTGGCTCGGCAGTGCGGCTCGGTGATGGGAGACTGGATTCAGCAACACAAAAGAAGAGAGGGAAGGGAGGAGAAGCACGCAGCCCCTGTGAGAAGAAGAGAAGAGTACGGCTGGGCAGGGTCACAGGAGAGAGATGTAACACCCCGAATCCGCGGGATATCGGGATGCCACGGGCGAGACCACACAGTGGGTCCCGACCCTTAGCCTGACAACAATCTCACCGGACCTTTCCAACATGGCACAAATAAAGGCTTAAAACTTGAAAAACGTTTTAATGTATGCAAGATGAAAAAGGTAAAGAGTACAACTTGGAAACTCAGCCGAGTCCTCAAAACAACATAAACTCCACAAAACATAACCGAAAAGTATACAACCACAATCCCATCATAAGGTAACATAACGACACAACAACCCCAAAAACGCCCCCGTCCTACAATGTACGGCGACCATCGGCTGTCCACTCCTCCACCTCACTCGGCGACGTCCCTAACCTGCGGGGCATCTAAACAAACGGTCTAAACCGTTAGCTATATTCAAAGTATTAAAGACATGGTGAAGGCACAAACACAAACATATATAAACACATCACATAAACATGCTCGACAAACAATCTGGTTATTATCTTTATTTATTAAGTGGTATCCCATTCTAGTTCAACTTTGTTTGTGACACGAGAATCCTCCAAAACTCGCCACGGTCCCTTCTTCCGGCAATGGAACGGTCGGATGCCTCCAACCGTCTAACCAGCACGGGCCAGTCGCCGAGATCCCCCTAGCTCTCACGGGGAGCCAGGCAGTGATGTCACAGCCCGTTATCATACACTTGGGCTAATATAACATAAAAGGTCGGTAATCCTATTATCCGGTTTATAAGTTATGACAAAAAGCGATAAAACACACACCACCAAGCACGCAACGAATCTAATACAGCGAATATGGCTAAGTAAGTCCGGAGACTTACCTCTCTCAAGGTAACTCGAAACCACTCTCAACTTCCCGCAGGAAAATAATGCTCTAAGCCTGACCAAGCGAGGCACTTATCAATAATTAACTAAAAGCTAGAAGTTCTCGGGCTTCTAGTTCCCAACATAAATAAATATGATATCTACTCTAGCGTGCTAGGTCCATTAGTAATCCCAAAGGTCATCCTAAGATCGTAGATAAGGTAATTCCATAAGTTCAAACTCCAAACCCTAAAACCTATGATTCATGGCCACTACATGGCATTTGCTCTATGTTATGCTACGTTCTTCTAATCAGTTAAACTACCACGACTAAACTAACAAAAGAGAAGTACTCACACGAGATCCGGAGTGAAGCACGGTCCACGGAGTCAAGAACGAGTTCGATTGCTTCTAATGACCGCTTCCGGACCTAAGGACAAAACTAAGCGAAATTAGCTCAAATGCTAATTTTGAAAGGAGGGTTTCGCACAAAGGATTTTCCAATAACACTCCGTTTCCAAACCGGGGTCAAACTTGTTAATACTAATTCCGGGCAAGACATACAAAAATGGTCCGTTGATTGAAAACCGACTTTCAAATTATCCAACAATCGGGTTTTTAAACCATTTAAGACACCAATTTATTTGTCAAGGAGTTGGGTCAAAAAGCTTAGCCAAATTAGGGTTTAAGAATATTAATAATTTACTGCAGGGTATAAAATGTCATTTCCCAAAGTTATAGGGTAAAACTGCAATTCCACATAAAAAGGGGTCACAACAGTAATTAGGTGCAAAGAGAGGGTCAATACTGTAATAATCACAAAAACACAAATGCCCTCTTCTGTACTGTAATCGACAGAAATGAAACGGAAAGGAGGGCAAGCTGGCGGCGGCGGCTAGGCGGAGAGAGGAGAGGGCCGGCGCTCCTGGTGCGACTCCGGCGGCGAGCTGCGGCCAGTCCCGGCTTCGGTGGTCCACTCCGGCGGCGAACTGCACGGAACAGGCGGACGGTTTATACAGAAGAAAGGGAAGGAAGAGAAGAGGGAGAAGTGGGCGGCCTTACCGCGCCGGAGACGTGGCGGCTCAGCGGGGACGGTGGCGCGGCGATGGTCCCTTCCGGCGGCCCCTGGCGGCTTCGATCAGCCTCGCACAACCGTCTGCGCTGCTGCTGTGCGGCGGTTCCAAGGAGAAGAGGGGAAGCGCACGGGAGGTCGAGAGAAGGAGCGTGAGAGAGAGATTGAGAGGAAGAGTGGGTTGTTGGGGACTTGGCTGGACTGAGAGAGGATTAGAGGCAGCAAGGTGGGAGAAACGAGAAGTCACTGCAGGCTAGGGCTGCAGCAGGGATAACGAGGAGACGCTCTTCAATCCTTCTTCTGCACGCCAGACAGGAAATAGAGGAGGGAGAAAAGAAAGAAAGAAAAAGGAAAGAAATAAATAGGAGGGATTTTCTTTTTCCCTCTTTTTTTTTAAAGAAAAAAAAGGAAACTAACTCGATTTATATTTGGAACGGGATTTCCCGGTTAGGTAAATCCCGAATTCCGACATATTTAATTTTAAAAAAAATAAAACAAATACGGGAGTACATAATTGTATCCCTAAAATAATATAATACCGGAAACTTATCTTTTTAAAAGCTATTTATATATATATACATATATATATATATATACTTTATATAAGAACTCGAGCTATAGCGAATCGAGGGAAGGGGAAAGACAACGTCGGAATGCACCCGAATAAACGGGGCATCACATCAGGTCCTCCTCAAGAAAAGTTTCGTCCCGAAACTTGCTAAACGCGGAACTCTCACGCTAAAGTGCCTCAACATTCTCTCGGAATCCTAAAAAGTAGCAGCTATGGCCCTTCTAATCCAAAGTCTACCCGCCTAGACTCGTAAGATATACACATAGGAACCACACATATCACATCACGTCATACATCACATAAGAGGAAACAAGGATAGATCTCGAGACTAACCCGACGGTCCTATAGATGTGGCTAATCCTGCGTAAAACTCGGGATAGTTCCTACGGATACTATCCTCCGTCTCCCAAGTGGCCTCGTCGGCTCCTCGCCTCGACCACTGCACTCTCAACATCGGTATCTCCTTCGACCGAAGTCGTCTCGTACTACGCTCCAAAACCGCAATCGGATGCTCCGCGAAGGTATGGTTTGGCTCGACCACCAGGTCCTCGTGGCTGATGACATGCCTCGGGTCATGTATGTACTCTCTCAACTGAGATACATGGAACACCGGGTGAATACCCTCCAACCTCGGTGGTAACGCTAACCTATATGCCACCTCTCCGACTCTCTCTAAAATCTCAAAGGGGCCGACATATCGGGGGCTTAACTTCCCCTTAATGCCAAATCGCCTGACACCCCGTGTCGGGGATACCCTCAACCAGACCTGAGCTCCTACTCTGAACTCTAGGGGCCTACGCCTCCTATCTGCATATGATCTCTGACGGCTCTGCGCAGCCAACATCCTCTCCCGAATCAAAGCAACCCTAGCCATGTCATCCTGTATCTGGGCTGGAGCTACAACACTAGAACTGCCCGGCTCATCCCAACACAAGGGAGTGCGACATCTCCGTCCATACAAGGCCTCATACGGTGACATCCCAATCGATGCGTGCCAACTGTTATTATACGAGAACTCCACCAATGGAAGGTGATCTGGCCATACCTGCCCCCCAGTCCAACACACAAGCCCGTAACATGTCCTCTGAGGTCTGGATAGTCCGCTCGGACTGACCGTCGGTCTGTGGATGATATGCGGTGGTGAAATGCAGACTCGAGCCTAGGGCGGCGTGTACCTGCTGCCAGAACCTCGAAGTAAAACGTCCATCCCTATCCGAGATGATAGTCCTCGGGACTCCATGCAATCTCACAATCTGACGAGTAAACTCCTCAGCTAGACGACTCACCGGCCACGTCTCTCGAATAGGAATGAAACGTGCGGTCTTCGTCAGCCGATCCACTACCACCCAAATCGCATCAAAGCTCCTACTCTGTCTCAAACCGGTGACAAAATCCATGGATATGTCCTCCCACTTCCACTGCGGCACGGGCAGTGGGTGGAGCTCTCCCCCCGGTCTCTGGTGCTCGATCTTGACCTGCTGACAGGTCGCGCATCTGGCTACATATCTAGCTACATCGGGCTTAAGCCCGCCCCACCAATAAGATCTCCTGATATCCTGGTACATCTTACTCGTGCCTGGATGCACTGAGTAAGGAGTAGAATGCGCCTCCTGCAAGATCTGCTCTCTCAACTCTGGGTCTGACGGCACACAAATACGTCCATGGCGTCTCAACAACCCATCTGCCCCTGTGATAAACTGCGGTGCCTCACCTCTGGCCATCCTGTCCCGAATCCTCGCCAACACGGGACAACCCTCCTGCTTTTGCCGGATCTCTCCAGACAGATCAGGTAACACCTCCAACTCGGACAGACGGCCGACCATGTCTGGAAACTGAATATCTAGCTCTAACTCCGCCAAATCCCTCTGCAACTGTGGCTGAATCGTGAGTTGAGCTATAGCATCCTCTCGAGGTGTCCTCCTACTCAGGGCATCGGCGACCACGTTCGCCTTCCCCGGGTGGTATAAAATCTCCAAATCGAAGTCCTTAATCAGCTCTAACCATCTCCTCTGGCGGTTATTCAACTCCCGCTGAGTGAATATATACTTCAGACTCTTATGGTCTGTGAAGATCTGACACGTGGCTCCGTACAAATAGTGTCGCCAGATCTTCAGGGCATGAATCACCGCTGCTAGCTCAAGATCATGGGTGGGATAATTCTCCTCGTACGGCTTCAGCTGCCGCGAAGCGTACGCAATAACCCTACCCCTCTGCATCAAAACACACCCCAAGCCTAGCTTGGAGGCGTCACTATATACAACAAAGTCCTCTATGCCCTCAGGCTGGGCTAACACAGGAGCGGAGGTCAACCTCCTCTTCAGCTCCTCAAAGCTGCGCTGGCAAGGCTCAGACCAGACGAACCTGGTAGACTTCCTTAGCAAGGATGTAAGGGGTCGTGCAATCACGGAGAAACCCTCAACAAAACGGCGGTAATATCCCGCTAAGCCCAAGAAACTGCGCACCTCCTTGACCGTCCGAGGAGGTGGCCATGAAGAAACGGACTCTATCTTCGCCGGGTCAACCATGACACCCTCGGCGGAAACTATGTGACCCAGAAATGCCACCTCGGGCATCCAAAACTCGCACTTAGAGAGCTTTGCATAAAGCTCTCTATCCTGAAGGACTCGAAGAACCGTCCTCAGGTGTCCCTCATGCTCCTCCCTACTCCGGGAGTAGACTAAGATGTCATCTATAAACACCACCACAAACTGGTCCAAGAAATCGATGAATATTCCGTTCATCAACTCCATGAAGACGGCAGGTGCATTCGTGAGCCCGAATGGCATCACGACAAACTCATAGTGGCCGTATCTCGTCCTGGATGCCGTCTTAGGAACGTCCTCCTCTCTCACCCTCAGCTGGTGGTATCCCGACCTCAAGTCGATGCGCGAAAATACGGAGGCTCCCTGCAACTGGTCTAGCAAATCATCAATGCGCGGAAGGGGGTACTTGTTCTTGATGGTGACTTTGTTCAATTCCCGGTAATCGATACAAAGTCTCAAAGACCCGTCCTTCTTCCTGACGAAGAGGACCGGTGCACCCCATGGGGACACGCTCGGGCGTATGAAACCCCTCTCTGCTAACTCCTCGAGCTGCTTCTTCAGCTCAAGCAACTCGATCGGCGCCATGCGGTATGGGGCCTTGGAGATCGGCCTCGTGCCGGGCTCCAACTCGATGGAAAAATCAACACTCCTCTGCGGTGGTAATCCGGGTGGCTCTCCAAATACATCCTCGAACTCACATGCTACGGGAATCTCCTCCAGCGACGGTCCCGCCTCCTCCTTCATGGCATAACACCAGAAGGCCTCGCATCCCTGTCCGATAAGTCTTGCGGCTCGAACCGCGCTAATGACTGTACCGGTCTTTCCGAGGTCCCAACCTCGGAAAATCACCTCATGTCCTGTCTCCGTGGTAACTGTCACGGTCCTCCGACTGATGTCTAAGACGGCTCGGTGTCGGTCCATCCAGTCCATGCCCAAAATGACTTCTTCATGCACTAAGTGCATGACATAGAAGTCGGCTAACCAATCTCGGTTCCCCAAATGTATGGGACAACCGCGTACCTCTCGGGTACCACTAACCCTACCCCCGTCGGGTAACCCCACTACAAAGGGTCTCCCCTCTACCGTAACTAAGGACAACCTAGCTACGCAATCATCCGAAATAAAAGAGTGTGTGGCACCCGTATCAAACAAAACTCGGACCGGTAGTCCATGGATCTGAATAGTACCTGTAGCTGCCGGTGCTGCGGGATCTACGGCACTCCTCAACTCCAGCGCTCTAACCTGGGTGTCCCTAGTCCCCTGTGTACCACCACCTCGGCCTCTACCTCGGCCTGGTCCCTGGGCTGAACCCTGAGTACGTGTCTGTCCCTGGAACCTCTGCTGAGAGCCTTGTGGCTGAAACTGTGGAGGCCTCTGACTACCCCCTACTACCCCAGCAGGCGAAGAACCCTGCCGAGACTGTGACCTGCCCTGATGGCAAAAAGCGGCTCGGTGGCCCATCTGACCACAAGTAAAGCATGCTACAGGAGGCTTCGTGCAAGTCCTCCGAATGTGTCCATAGCCTCCACAACCATGGCACTGTGGCCCACGGTCGGATGTCTGCCGCTGTGGTACCGAACGTCCCGGAGCCTGGCTGCGTCCCTGTCCTCCGGCTCCTGTAGGTGCGGACCTCTGTCTCTTGTCCGGTCCCCCGGACTGTGCTGCCCTCCTCGTCCCAGGTCGGTCTCTCTCATAGGCCGAAGCTCGATCCTGGTACTCTGCCAATGAATCACAGCGAAAACCCGCCAAGTAGGCACGGGTGGACTCCCTCAGTCTCCTGGAAAAGAGGTAGACATGCTGGTCCGCTGGAGGCGCAGCGGGCCCCAGTAATGCCAACTCCGCTCTAAAACGTCTAATCGCCTCCATGACAGGAACATCCTCAAAGCCGGCCTCTAGGAAGTCATGGACTCTGTCTCTCCTCAGTGAATCCGGGCATAAAGTCTCTCTGATGAGGCTCAGCAGCTGCTCCATCCTAGCCACACCTCCTCTAACAGTCCTCCACCAATAACGGGCCTCCTCTCTGAATAATGTCTGGACTATCTCCACCTGTCTCTCCTCCGGACAACGGATCGCCTCTAGTGCGGACTCCACGTGTCCAATCCAGTGCTCAACCTCTAACCCTACCTTCCCATCGAAGCAAGGAACATGCTGCTGGTTAAAAGCTTTCAACCAGTCATCGGGCCTAGGAGTCCTCAGCTCGTCTCTGGGTCTAGCAATCTCTACAACCGGCACAGGTGCTACTACCGCCGGTGCAACTACATCAGGTACGGCTCCAATCTGGGTAGCTCTCTGTGTGACCTCGACCGATCTCGCTGGTGCAGGTGCAGGTGCGGGTACAGGAGGTACCGGCACTGGTGGTGCTGGAGGTGGTGCTCCTGTCCTGAATGCCTCCTCTACTCGGCGTACGTAGTCTGCAAATACAGTAGCTCCAATAGATGATCCCCCAGTCCTAGCAGATGTGGAACTATGCACCCTGGACCTGACAACTGTCCTATCCTCAACCTCGGGAATAACGCTCTCTGCAACCTCCTCAACGGGTTCCTCAGCTGCTGGCGGATCCACAACGGGTGGATCCGCAATGGGGATACGTCTCCGACCTCTCGTGCCTGGAGGTCTCCCTACTCATCCCCGTCTCTGAGCGGTAGGAGGTAGGGGCGGTCTACCCCTGGCGGGTCCCACGTATGCGGTAGCTCTCGTACATGCCATCTGATATCGTATCGTGTTGGTTTGATTTAATTAAGGTGGTATATATATATATTACTCGCATCACATATATAATAGGGTACTTATAAAACTTAGGAGTACATAAATCCAAAATACACTCAAGGCATAAAGTCCAAGCATCCTAAGGTCGCATGCATATCTAAGTACATACAAGTCCAACATCGACCCTAAGGTCATAATATAGATAGCTAAGTAATTATACTTACATACGTCAAATCCGGAAATCTATGTCGCCGAGGTTTGCGTGAGGAGTGGTGGTCCCGTACCGTCTAACTCAAATCCCGACTCATGCATATGAATTTTTAAAACCAAAAGGTCAGAACCCGAAGGGTTCTGTTTATCCCTCATTCGGCCTTTAGAAGGTTGCGAGTGCCATTGTTGTCAACCTAGGCCTCTGATACCACTTTTGTAACACCCCGAATCCGCGGGATATCGGGATGCCACGGGCGAGACCACACAGTGGGTCCCGACCCTTAGCCTGACAACAATCTCACCGGACCTTTCCAACATGGCACAAATAAAGGCTTAAAACTTGAAAGACGTTTTAATGTATGCAAGATGAAAAAGGTAAAGAGTACAACTTGGAAACTCAGCCGAGTCCTCAAAACAACATAAACTCCACAAAACATAACCGAAAAGTATACAACCACAATCCCATCATAAGGTAACATAACGACACAACAACCCCAAAAACGCCCCCGTCCTACAATGTACGGCGACCATCGGCTGTCCACTCCTCCACCTCACTCGGCGACGTCCCTAACCTGCGGGGCATCTAAACAAACGGTCTAAACCGTTAGCTATATTCAAAGTATTAAAGACATGGTGAAGGCACAAACACAAACATATATAAACACATCACATAAACATGCTCGACAAACAATCCGGTTATTATCTTTATTTATTAAGTGGTATCCCATTCTAGTTCAACTTTGTTTGTGACACGAGAATCCTCCAAAACTCGCCTCGGTCCCTTCTTCCGGCAATGGAACGGTCGGATGCCTCCAACCGTCTAACCAGCACGGGCCAGTCGCCGAGATCCCCCTAGCTCTCACGGGGAGCCAGGCAGTGATGTCACAGCCCGTTATCATACACTTGGGCTAATATAACATAAAAGGTCGGTAATCCTATTATCCGGTTTATAAGTTATGACAAAAAAGTGATAAAACACACACCACCAAGCATGCAACGAATCTAATACAGCGAATATGGCTAAATAAGTCCGGAGACTTACCTCTCTCAAGGTAACTCGAAACCACTCTCAACTTCCCGCAGGAAAATAATGCTCTAAGCCTGACCAAGCGAGGCACTTATCAATAATTAACTAAAAGCTAGAAGTTCTCGGGCTTCTAGTTCCCAACATAAATAAATATGATATCTACTCTAGCGTGCTAGGTCCATTAGTAATCCCAAAGGCCATCCTAAGATCGTAGATAAGGTAATTCCATAAGTTCAAACTCCAAACCCTAAAACCTATGATTCATGGCCACTACATGGCATTTGCTCTATGTTATGCTACGTTCTTCTAATCAGTTAAACTACCACGACTAAACTAACGAAAGAGAAGTACTCACACGAGATCCGGAGTGAAGCACGGTCCACGGAGTCAAGAACGAGTTCGATTGCTTCTAATGACCGCTTCCGGACCTAAGGACAAAACTAAGCGAAATTAGCTCAAATGCTAATTTTGAAAGGAGGGTTTCGCACAAAGGATTTTCCAATAACACTCCGTTTCCAAACCGGGGTCAAACTTGTTAATACTAATTCCGGGCAAGACATACAAAAATGGTCCATTGATTGAAAACCGACTTTCAAATTATCCAACAATCGGGTTTTTAAACCATTTAAGACACCAATTTATTTGTCAAGGAGTTGGGTCAAAAAGCTTAGCCAAATTAGGGTTTAAGAATATTAATAATTTACTGCAGGGTATAAAATGTCATTTCCCAAAGTTATAGGGTAAAACTGCAATTCCACATAAAAAGGGGTCACAACAGTAATTAGGTGCAAAGAGAGGGTCAATACTGTAATAATCACAAAAACACAAATCCCCCTCTTCTGTATTGTAATCGACAGAAATGAAACGGAAAGGAGGGCAAGCTGGCGGCGGCGGCTAGGCGGAGGGAGGAGAGGGCCGGCGCTCCTGGTGCGACTCCGGCGGCGAGCTGCGGCCCAATCCCGGCTTCGGTGGTCCACTCCGGCGGCGAACTGCACGGAACAGGCGGACGGTTTATACAGAAGAAAGGGAAGGAAGAGAAGAGGGAGAAGTGGGCGGCCTTACCGCGCCGGAGACGTGGCGGCTCAGCGAGGACGGTGGCGCGGCGATGGTCCCTTCCGGCGGCCCCTGGCGGCTTCGATCAGCCTCGCACAACCGTCTGCGCTGCTGCTGTGCGGCGATTCCAAGGAGAAGAGGGGAAGCGCACGGGAGGTCGAGAGAAGGAGCGTGAGAGAGAGATTGAGAGGAAGAGTGGGTTGTTGGGGACTTGGCTGGACTGAGAGAGGATTAGAGGCAGCAAGGTGGGAGAAACGAGAAGTCACTGCAGGCTAGGGCTGCAGCAGGGATAACGAGGAGACGCTCTTCAATCCTTCTTCTGCACGCCAGACAGGAAATAGAGGAGGGAGAAAAGAAAGAAAGAAAAAGGAAAGAAATAAATAGGAGGGATTTTCTTTTTCCCTCTTTTTTTTTTTAAAGAAAAAAAAGGAAACTAACTCGATTTATATTTGGAACGGGATTTCCCGGTTAGGTAAATCCCGAATTCCGACATATTTAATTTTAAAAAAAATAAAACAAATACGGGAGTACATAATTGTATCCCTAAAATAATATAATACCCGGAAACTTATCTTTTTAAAAGCTATTTATATATATATATATACATATATATATATACTTTATATAAGAACTCGAGCTATAGCGAATCGAGGGAAGGGGAAAGACAACGTCGGAATGCACCCGAATAAACGGGGCGTCACAAGAGAAGTGAGGTGGGGGGGGGAATTAGGTTAAAAGATAAGGATGAAATCAGATCCGGTTTATCGATAAAATAAAATCAAATAAAAATAAAAACTTATCTAATCTCGAATTTCTCGACAATCACGACAATTCTATACAACCATAATTAAAAATAATAATAATAAAGCAATAAAATTATGAAACTTGGTATAACATAAAATGGTAAGACGACGGAAAAGACCAAACAGGTCAAAAATCCGGTTTAACTCGAAAATAATCGAAAATTAATTTTTCCGGTTATTACACTAGTTGGATTCGAGATCTTCTAATTGGCCGAATCTTCTTGGAATATCTTCTCTGGATCCTTGGTTAATTTTGTTGAGATTGGATTTCATAATCCTTCCTAGCCGTTTTAATCCCTTGAAATGAATTTCAAGGCCTCCGTGTTGAACCTTTGAAATGTCTTCCAATCTCTGCGCTTGTCCCTTGTATCCGATTCAATGTCTTTATTTATCCCTTGAAATATTTTCCAAGGCCTGCATACATTTAGACAAACACCAAAACAAACCAAGCAATCTAGAAATACAATCGATATTTTGTTAGTATAAAAATCACTCATTTGTGTTAAGTCTTTCATCATCACCTAAACAATTATATATTCAAGATGGAGTTTTCAATCTTCCCCTTTGATGGAAGACAACACATATATCGTACTTGCATTTTACAGTTAGCGATGCATATGTAATAATATCAAACAAGACTTAAATGTAGAATGCAGAAATATCGAAATTTCGGATCATAATTTCTCCCCCTTTGTCTTTTAACCAAGGAGAAAAAAATAGTTAAAGCACGGGAGTTTTAAGACCGATTACAAACCCATAAAAGAGTATTTCCAAAAACCACAAAAATAAAAAACGGAGTCTTTCAAACATACATCAAGGCCTTGAAATCAAAACTAAAGGGCTTGAAATCGATGTCAAGGCCTTGATATCCATATCAAGGTTGAGATGCTTCACTCTTGGTACCATTTTTGGTTCAGACGTCCTTTCCCACGAAGTTCATTCATGCACTTCTTCCTCCAGTGATCACGAGCATTTTTGAGTTCAAAGTTCTTTAACGACTCGTCTGTTCGCCGTTAATCTGTGGCATCCTTGTATTTCTTCACAATACCATACTCCTCAATTTGCAATATGTCCGGATCCTCAAGAGTGGGTTGGCAAATAGGAAGATCTTTCACAATTTTGTAGCATTGGTGCATAACATGTTTAGCCTGCTGTGTAGACTCTTTTATCCTCCTCCGTCAAAGGCTTGATATTGCTTGCAGCTATTAGAGATAAAAGATTCACATGAAATATCTTATTAATCTTCTGATTTAGGATGCCTAGCAGATCCTATGACTCATCCAATCGATCAGTTATCTGGGATCTGAATTTTAATAATTCATGTCTTATTGAGTCCAGACCAATCTCAAAAGCTTCAAGTCTCTAGACTGTTGAAAATGTCCAAGCAGGTTGGTCTTTTAGAATCCATTCCCCTGTCTGTGCTTTCTTAATGTCAATGTTGTCAAAGAAATATTCATCCAGTTCTCCACCAATATAGCATTTTTCCTCATCACAAAGTCAATAGAAAAATAACGAAATATTTTTGGAAACAGGTTGGCATAGGGAAGAGGGGTATCACTAAGGGAGTTTATCATGTGTAGCGTGTGATTTAAGATGATACTCGGGAGATCCACATAAAGTCTATTTAGCACATGATATAGAATCGCAAATAATTGATGAGTTAACACATCCCGATTTTTAATTCGTGGGTAACAGACCTGACAAGAATAGCACAAACAATTATGGCCTCCAGAGTGAGACAGGTCAAGGTGGGTTGTGGTGGAGAGTTAGGTAGAAGAAATTGTTCCTTCGCTAGATTAACAGTTTTGGTATGGCGGGGGTGGTCAAAAGAGTTAAAGGTAGGAAGCCCTAGAATCTGAGCGATAACCCTAGAAGAGATGGCAATTTTCTTACCTTTGACAACTGATTCAAGTATGATCTCTCCTCTTTCTCTTCGAACGGTAAGATTGACGAAGAAGAGTTTTTTCAGTCTTGGATAGGTTGTTTCCCCCGGATTTAGAATCTGCTAGATGGAACTCGCTTGTAACATGGTGAAGATGGGAAGGCCGAACGACTAAAAGAGTTGTCGATCCACCATCTCACACATGCAAAGCTCTTTGTCTTGGTATCCGTTGAGTCATTTGTCAACGGCACTATGGCTACTGAACCAGGCATACGGGAAGCCTGTCTTGGTGTAGATATCAGCGTCGTCCATAGGAGATGAAGAGTTTGAGCCAAAATCAGAATCAGAGGAGAGGTAAACAACCCTTTGTCGTTTGGGGGCTGACGATGATGCCTCATCTGTGGAAGATCTCTTTGAAGCCATGGGGGATGTTTGAGAGAATTTGAAACAATTTTTGAAAAGAGAAAGAGTAAAGCAGAGAGTTTGCAAAGGGAGTTAAAGCGGAAGAAGTTAAAGAGGGGGAGAGGTGGTATTTAAGGGAAGAAGTCACATCATCGTCGGTTCAATAAATCTTGAAGGAATCAAAATCTTAGGAGAACCGATTTTGATTAGAATTCTTTCAATAAATTTTGTAACCACTTTTCAAACATACTTTGAATCTGAAAATAAGGACTTTTAAAATCATTTTAAAAATCTTTCTTTAAAATAATTTAGAGATCAAAGTATCTAAAAGATATTAACCCCTAAATAGATCCGTGATTTTCAATTTTTCCCTTGAATCCTGTTTCAAGGCTCTTGAAATTGAAGAATGGGCTACATGCGAAGGAGAAAATAAAATGATTTACTGCCCCTACGTTAATGCTTCCTTGTTCAGAATACCAAGCTTTAATCTAATAAAATTGAATTGATCTTCAGGAACAGGCTTAGTAAATATATCTGCAAGCTACAAGTCAGTTGATATTAAAGAAATCGGAACATCACCTTTCTCAACATGATCACGTATGAAGTGATGCCTTACATTGATATGCTTTGTCCTTGAATGTTGCACAGGATTTTTAGTAATCAAAATAGCACTAGTATTATCACATATAATCGGGATACCTTTTAGATCAAAGCCAAGATCACGAAGTTGTTGAGCTATCCATAGAATTTGTGCACAATATGCTCCCGCAACTATGTATTCTACTTCAGTTGTGGATAGGGCGGCCGAGTTATGCTTCTTGGAGTGCCAACTTATTAGGGATGACCCTAAGAATTGGCAGTATATAGAAGTACTCTTTCTATCAACCTTATAGCCTGCAAAGTCAACATCTAAATAGCCAACTAGGTGAAATGAGCTTTGACATGGGTACTATAACCCTAAATCCTTAGTGCCATTGAGATACCGAAATATCCTTTTCACAACTATCAAGTGTGAATATTTAGGATCGGCTTGAAATCTTGCACACATGCACACACTAAACATAATGTTAGGTCGACTAGAGGTTAGATATAACAAAGAACCGATCATACCTCGATACCCCTTTTGTAGAACACTTTTACCATCTTTGTCATGGTCAAGTGAAAGTGTGGAACTCATAGGAGTTTTAGTGACCTTGAATTGATCCATCTTATATTTCTTAATCAAGTCTTTGGTATACTTGCTTTGATTGAGAAATATTCCTTTCTTTGCTTGTGTAACTTGAATTCCAAAAAAGAAATTTAACTCTCTCATTAAGCTCATTTCGAATTCCCTACACATAATATCTGAAAATTTCTTGCATAGAGAATCGTTAGTAGCACCGAATAAGATATCATCAACATAGATTTGTACTACTAATATAGAGTTGCCTTTGGTTTTAATAAATAAATTTTTGTCAATCAAACCTCTTTTGAAATCATTTTCAAGGAGATAATTGGACAATCTTTCATACCAAGCTCGAGGAGCTTGCTTAAGACCATAAAGAGCTTTGTCCAATTTAATAACATGATCCGGAAATTCATCATTTTCAAAACCAGGAGGTTGAGCAACGTAGACTTCTTCTTCTAAGAAGCCGTTTAGAAAAGCACATTTCACATCCATTTGAAATAACTTTATGCTCATGAAAGATGCGAAAGCAAGTAGCATAAGTGTGGCTTCTAGCCTGGCAACCAGAGCGAAAGTCTCCTCATAATCAATACCTTCTTCATGGTTATAGCCTTGAGCTACAAGTTGTGCTTTATTTCGAATGACTTTTCCATTTTCATCCAACTTGTTTCGAAAAACCCATTTTGTGCCAATGACGGATTGGTGCTTTGGTCTAGACGTGAGGGTCCAAACTTTGTTTCTCTCAAACTCATTTAGTTCATTTTGCATGGCAATGATCCAGTCGGGTTCTTGAAGAGCTTGGACATAATTCTTGGGCTCAATAAGAGACACAAACGCCAAGAATGCACATAGGTTGTTAACTCTGGATCGAGTTTGACCTCTTGCGTTCGGATCTGAGATCGCATTCTCTAGTGGATAGTATGAAGAATGTTGAAACTTCCTCCTTTTGTGTAAAGATTGGGGCTCGTTTGCTTGACTAGATTCAGGTACCATTGGAGTGTTGCCCTGGATCCTATATGAAGGCCTTAAAGTTGGGTTTCAAGGCCTTGAAACGGAGTTTTGACATCACAGTTTTGTGTTTCAAGGTCTTGAAGATGTGTTTCAAGGTATTGAGATTGTTCTCCGGTATCTTGGATCTTTTCTTACATATTCTTTTTTAGAGCTTTAGGATCTTCTTCTCCATCAGAAGTGTGATCTTCATGTTGATCCAGATTAAGGTCTGCAAAACTTTCACTCCAAGTATCATCATTTCTTTCATGAAATATGACATGAATACTTTCCTCAACGATTTTGGTACGTTTATTATAAACACGATAAGCTTTGTTATTTGAAGCATATCCAATGAATATTGCTTCGTCACTACGTGCATCAAATTTAACAAGGTTGTCTTTATCACATATTTGACAGATGCTAAGCAAGTTATACTTCAAACCGTCAACAAGATATACATCATCAATGAATTATAACAAATTTTACCAATGTCAACAATGTAACACTTTCCTTTATCACCAAGCGTAATGGTTCTAAATGATTGCTTCTTTAGATCTGAGAACATGGAGCTTTTTCCACTCATATGTCGTGAGCAACCACTATCTAATATCCATTTATGCTCTTTTACCTTGGTGATGTCCTGCAAAACAACAAACATCAACCTTTCCGGGTCGACCAAATGGCATATTTTGGTCCATATTGAGGCTCAATCATGTTAGGTGGTCTAGTACCTTTAGGAATCCAAATTTGCTTAACTTGTTTCCTTAGACATAGAGGATAAGTACTTCTAATGATGTAAGGATCATTTCTTCTATATGGACATGTTGATTTAACATGACCCTTTTTTACAACAATAGAAACATGTGGGCATGCGAATACTTCTTCTAGCCTTAACAAAAGTGGTAGTTGTTTTTCTGGGAATACTGACATGAT
The DNA here is from genome assembly GCA_033239045.1 of Fagopyrum esculentum. NCBI lineage: Eukaryota > Viridiplantae > Streptophyta > Magnoliopsida > Caryophyllales > Polygonaceae > Fagopyrum > Fagopyrum esculentum. The sequence continues at coordinate 133,920,329 of BSUD01000002.1, forward strand.
AGCCTATACCATTTTTGTTAAGGGATGATTATTTCTCACCCATCATCCTTTCAAGGTTAGCTTCCGAACGAGTAAATTGAATAAGTGCAGCCTTTTGGTCTTAACACGTCACAGTTAGATCAACCTTTACTTTCTCTAGATCGATATATTCTCGATGGAGAGAAGAGAGATTGTCCTTGAGAATCGCATTTTTTTGATTCCAAGGCCTTGATATTGATATCAAGGTCTTGATATTGATATCAAGGTCTAGCTTTTCAGTGTTAAGATTTTTAATCTTCAGAGACATTACTTAATCTTTTCTCTTTCTTGATAAGCTTTTCTCTCAATGAACTTATCCTACCCTATGTTTTTTATCACATATGATTATGTCTTTAAAAAATTGTGTGAGATCAGATTCAGGTTGGGACATAATGGTACTTACCACATTGTCAACGTAATGATCTTGATCTTCTTCATGAATGACCATAAGACAAAGATTTGCTTGTTCTTTTTCGTCTTCTGATTCATTTGTGGAATCTGAATCACTCCGTGAAGCTATCATGGCTTTCTTCTTTCGATCATTCTTTCTAAAGTTATTCCTCTTCTTTTGTGGGCAATCCTTTACGAGATGATCTGTTTCACCACATTCAAAACAACTCAGAACTTTAGTTTTCTTGTTGGAGTTAGAAAACTTACCTTGAGGTCTTGATGTTTGCGGATATTCTTTATTGAATGCAAACTGTTTCTTCATTTCAAGAATCTTCGCGAGACCCCTAGAGATCAAGGCAAATGGATCTTCCTCATCTTCATCATCACTATCTTCTTCCTCTGATGGTATCTCATCCTCCTTAGATCTTAGCGTCAGGTTCTTTGTGTTGGATGGAAGCTCTCCATCTTCTTCACCAAGAACCATCTCGTTGGTGATGAGTTTTCCCAGAAGGTCGTCAAGAGGAAGAGTTGTGAGATTTTGAGCTTCTTCGATTGTAGTCATTTTTGGTCCTCACTTAGCTTTAGGTGGGCTCCTTAGAACCTTCCTTACTTTCTCTTCGTTTTTGAAGACTTTTCTAAGAGAGTCCAGGTTGTTCACGATCTCAATAGATCTTGTGAACATTTCTTTGACTGGTTCATTTGGGTTCATTTTGAATAGCTCATATTGTCTGAGGAAGATGCTTATCTTAGTTTCCTTTACTTGACTCGTTCCTTCATATGTGACAACAAGTTTGTCCCATATTTATTTGGCACTCTTGCATGATGAAACACGGTTGAATTCATTCGCGTCCGATTCACAGTAGAGCAAATTCATGGATTTATAGTTCTTTGAAACACTATCCAAGTCGGCTTGTGTGAAGTCAGCTTCCTTCTTTGCGACTTGGACTCCTTAACTATGGTGGTTGGGATATTAGGGCCATTTTGAATAATGGTCCATAGTTCCATGTCCTGATCAATAATGAACATTTGCATTAGTGCTCTCCAATGGGCAAAGTTGTTGCCACAGAAGAGTGGTAGTCGAGATGAGGATCTTCCTTGAGCAAATCCTCCATCACCTACAGAGTTCATGATTAGCTCACTGATGGTTAAATCAATATACGTGAGTCTAGATCTTATACCAATTGAAAAACCGTTAGGTGAATATAAAGGATATAAATACTCTAGAAGGGGGTTGAATAGAGTATGGGAACTTTTCGCAAAAACCTATCTCAAGGCTTTGAAACTAATTTCAAAGGCCTTGATGTCGATCTGAGCTTTTTGTGACACAACCGGATTTCAAGGGCTTTGAAAGTGATTTCAAGGGCCTTGACTTTGTAAACCTGCAAAGCAAAGTTAGTCACAATAAAGCAGGATATGGTGCGGAATTGAAAAGATCAACACGGTGATATGTTTACGAAGTTCGTCTCTAACAACCTACTCTCCGTCCTAGAGTATACCCGTAGGATCTAACTATCTATTATTAGCTTCAAGGAGTCCTAGATACAACCTAGAAGAAATCCCCTTCTTCTCTCACATTAGTCAATGCTACGATCTAGCTTCAACTCTTAACCTAGATATAATAGCCTAGTTACTTCGCAAAGTAACACACACTCGAGTATAACACTCTTTAGATATGCCAATGGAGCTCTCGAGTTTATCTCTCTCTAAGGAATAAAACTTTTGTAGAAAAAGAGAAAGAAAACTTCTTGGATCGAATGAAGATGCTTTGGATCGCTTGAAGACTTCTGATATTTCCGTGTAAGCTTGTTGTCCTTCTTCTTCACTGATGGAGAAGTCTTCTAGCCGTTTGGGAAGATGACCGTTGTGGATGTTTATTCTTCTAACCTACTCTCCGTCCTAGAGTATACCCGTAGGATCTAACTATCTATTATTAGCTTCAAGGAGTCCTAGATACAACCTAGAAGAAATCCCCTTCTTCTCTCACATTAGTCAATGCTACGATCTAGCTTCAACTCTTAACCTAGATATAATAGCCTAGTTACTTCGCAAAGTAACACACACTCGAGTATAACACTCTTTAGATATGCCAATGGAGCTCTCGAGTTTATCTCTCTCTAAGGAATAAAACTTTTGTAGAAAAAGAGAAAGAAAACTTCTTGGATCGAATGAAGATGCTTTGGATCGCTTGAAGACTTCTGATATTTCCGTGTAAGCTTGTTGTCCTTCTTCTTCACTGATGGAGAAGTCTTCTAGCCGTTTGGGAAGATGACCGTTGTGGATGTTTATTCTTCTCCATGGAAAACGCTTCTTGGTTAAGATGAGATAGCCGTTGTAGATTTGTCTTATCTTCTTCATCTCCTTAAAGCACGTTGATTCTTCTTCTCCGTAATCTTCTCACGCTGTTGAAGATCTTTGTCATTCAAGCATCGAGATCTTCAGGTTTGTTGAGATTCTTTGGATGAAGATCTTCGAGATCTTTTAATATTCATTAAGAAGAAGTCTTGCGCCTTGTTGAGGATCTTTGCGAGATCCATTTTGTTGAACCGAATCTTCTTGGTCGTGATCTTCTAGTTGGATTCGAGATCTTCTAGTTGGCCGAATCTTCTTGGAATATCTTCTTTGGATCCTTGGTTTATTTTGTTGAGATTGGATTTCAAAATCCTTCCTAGCCGTTTTGATCCCTTGAAATGAATTTCAAGGCCTCCGTGTTGAACCTTTGAAATGCCTTCCAATCTCTGCGCTTGTCCCTTGTATCCGATTTCAAGGCCTTTATTTATCCCTTGAAATGATTTCCAAGGCCTGCATACATTTAGACAAACACCAAAACAAACCAAGCAATCTAGAAATACAATCGATATTTTTTTAGTATAAAAACAACTCATTTGTGTTAAGTCTTCCATCATCACCTAAACAATTATATATTCAAGGTGGAGTTTTTATAGGTGATGGAATCACTATCTTATTTAGGTAGTTTAAGCATGTTTTTAGAGTCAATTGGTTGTGTTTTATTTGTCAACTGTGTAAATCCAGCTGAAGAAGTGAGGAATGAAAAAATTCAAAGATTTAGCAATAGTTGGAAGGAAGGGAAGCAAAGAGAAGTCCAAGAAAAGTCCTTGTTTAAGACCCGCGCCTGCGGCGACTTCAAAGTCTAGAGGCACCCTGTCACCGCACCCACGGCGACATTGTGCCGCACCCGCGGCGACACTATGTTGCACCCACGACGACTTCAAAGTTTAGAAGAAATGTGTCAGCGCACCCCGCGGCGACACTGTGTCGCGCCTGCGGTGATAGCACCTGAAGAGCATGTCAGCGCCCCTGCGTCCTTGCCAACGTACTAGAGGAAGCCCAAGCGCCTATGTCACCGCACCCGTAGTGACACTAGGCCGCACCCACGCCTAGACAACCAAAAAGTCAAAAACTAAAGAGTCCAAGCATTTCAAAAAGTTGTGAAGAACCTGCACATGCGGCCCTCCAATTCCGCGCCCGCGGCCAAAATGAAGATGAAGCGTTTCGTGCTGGTTTGCACTAAACCGCACACGCGGCTCCCAGACGCCGCGCCCGCGGGTATGCAACAGTCGTAATAAGTTTGGTTGTTTAAACTCTCACTTTATGACATTTAAAGTGACGGTTTAGGCTGCGTATTAACTGTCCCAGGTAGTATAAATAGAGGTGATAAGATAGTGTTAGAATCATCTCATTTTCACCTCATCAAATCTCTTCTACATCCAAAACCTCTCTCTTAGTATTTGCTTTCATAGTTTTATAATGGAGTGCTAAAGTCTCCTTACTACATTTGGTTGAATTGAAGCTTTCATACAAAGTTGGTTCTAAGTTCTTTTTAGGGAAATTTCGGATGGTACCCTCGTGGTTTGGGGTATTCCGGATTTTTCCCACCAGTTTTTTCAAGTTCGGAAGGTACCCTTGAGTTTATGTTGTTTTTCGGATTTTGCCCAAATTCATTACACTTTTTAAATTCCATTAAAAACATACAAATGAAAATAAACTAAAAAATTAAAAAAAAAACTTAAAATAGAAATAATAATTTATTTAATTTAAAAATAAAGTAAAACAGTAACTTTTATAAAAAAAATATATATTATATTAATTTAAAAATAAATAAATTAGATAAATTTTAAAAAATTCAAAAATCAGTGTTTTATTTATTTTAAAAATAAATAATTGAATTAGCATATTTTTTACAAAATCTAAAAAATATAAGTGTTATACTTTATTTAAAAAATAAATAAAATAAGGACTCTTTTAAATAATAAAAAAATCACTGTTTTAATTTATTAGTAAAATAAATAAATAATTTTTATATTTTATTTATTTCCCAAAACTAAAAGAAATAAAATAAAGTAATATTAAAAAATAAAAAAAATAAAAAACTGATTTATTCACTGTTTTAATTTATTTTGAAAAAGTATATAGAAAACACGTCTTACTTTAGTACGTTTCAGAAAAAAGGGAGAACGATTGTTGGCGTTGAAGGTGTGGTAAGTCTACACAGTTGAATGGGGTTACTTGATCTTGAGTTAATAACGGAGTGTAATCAAACAACTCATTGTATCGGTTCATGTAGGTTTAGGAATGCTCGTATATCATTCTCTTCTTTAGATACCCCTAATGGGATTGGCCATGTTTTACTTAATGACGCTATGTAATTTGTATTAGTTTGGAGATTCTTAACAATAATAAAATTAAATAGACTTCTGTTTTATTTTTAGAACTTTTATATATTTTTTTAATTTAATAAGAAAATTTTTATTTGAAAGTAAGAGGTAAGTCCGAATTTGCTTCTTCACCATCTAGCTAGATGAATTTTATATTAAATTTTAACACAAATTAAGCTACATTTATATTTTTAAAAAAATAATTTACAAAAATCAAAATAACGATATTATTTTCTTCAAGTATGACCTAAGAGATTTTGATAAATATTTGATTGTTTAAATAAAGTAATAAGTAAATTGGATCAAATAACAAACTTGGTTCAATTTCAATACCATAGAAATAGATCCGTAAAATTTCAATGGCATACGTTATATAGAAATCTTGGTAAAATAAATAAACGATTTAAAACAAAACATTATGAATTATCAATTTTAAGAAGATTCATTGAAACAAGATTACGATTTTGATGAGATACACGACCTAATAATCTCGGTAGAAAAATAAAAGATTTAAACAAAAATGAAGATTATTTCTTGGGATAAGATTGGAACTACCGAATTTAATAAAATTTGTTTAAATCTGATGATTCAATTGTGGATTTACGCTCTTTTTTTTACTTCCCATTGCAAATATTTTGTTAAAATTACGTACTTAGAAACTTTGGTGGCCTGAGGTTAGTGGCAAAATTGGCAAACTAGCCCTTTTAAGCAAATCAATTGAGAAAGAAGACCCCTAGTATCTGAGAATGATATTTTGACCCCCTATAAAATAGAGTAGAGGAAATATAGTACAAAAAGAGGATAAAGTTTGACAACCCATCGGATGTGACATGTTGTACTATCTCACATGTCACATCAATCAGAAAAAATAATTTCCAATATCCTACTTTCTCACATATTATTCAAAATCCGTTTACCCAAATAATGTCACAATCATACCCAAAAATAAATTTGTCAAAGTACATAAACATACTCGAAAACAACATACCCAAAAAATCAAATATCAAAATAAAACCATATCCATAAATTGGATAATATTTTATATCTATACCCAATTTAAACATCACTTAATACAAAAATCATACCCAATTTAAATTTGTCATACCCAATATTTTTAAAACTCGATATTGTACACAAACATCAATATCAAATGACATTTGATCATTATAACACAGTTTGGGTAACCATAAAGCATATCCACAATATCACTTTAAATATACTTAATAATAAGAAATATATCACAAAGTCAATACATGTATAAAAGCATACCCAATTTGAATTTGTCATAACCAAATTTTATACAAATTGATATTGTACACAAACATCAATACCAAATGACATTTGATCATAGTAACACAGTTTGGGTAACCATAAAACATACCCAAAAATATCACTTTAAGCATACTCAACAATAAGAAACATACCACAAAAACAATAAACATATATTCAATAATTAGAAAATTACTACAATTCATATTTGGGTAACGAAAACAATGTCACAAAAAAAAATTAAACATTCATGAACTTGAAAATTTCATTAAAATAGCTACATAATCAAAAATGAAAGTAAACTTGTAAAAAAGATACTTAAACCAAAAGTAAACATCTAATCACCATCATTTCATTTAGAGAAATTATTGCCCCTATTTTCTAATTTTCATATTTACCTTTCCTTCCTTTTTCTTTTGTATAGAGGTGGGTTTTATTTCCCTAATTAAAATCGAGATTAGTTTTGGAGACGTAGTAAATATTTAAAGGTCTATTTTTTTTATCCCACCATTGCAACAAACTCCCGTTCAAAAAAATCATCAAACAATATTAATCACCATGTTTTTGCTATTTTTCTCAACCAAGTCCACGGCTGCCTTTTATACAATTCGTAAAATCCATGCTATTTTTTGCAACTACACTCAAAGATCGTAAATTCATTAAAACAAATATCCAAACAGTAAAAAGAAAAGAAATACCAGTTGTTTGTTTTTAAAAAAGGTATATATATATATATATATATATATATATATATATATATATATATAACGAAAACAAGTAGTTATTTCATATGTTGAAGACGTGAAATGCAGACGAAGAGCAATTATCTCCCTCCCTCTCTTGGATTTCATTTTTCTTCTTTCTCTCTCTTTCTGTTCTGGGCCTTACAGAAAAGGCTAAATTCGCGCGAGTTGAAATACTTAGTTACTGATACACCTCGATCCGTTTCTTTCGATGTTCTTCTGTCGTTCAGGTTTGTTGAATCTTTCCCAAATTCAGCTCGGATTTGAAAACAAGATTGAAGGAAAGATTGGAGTATCGGCTTGCTGGTTACCGGCAAAACTAGTGTTGCGAAAATGGATTGTTGTTGTTGCTGCTGCCCTAGAAGTTCAACCAAGAAGAAGAAACCAGAAGCTTCTAATCCTACTAATGAAGACAAATCAGACCATCCAAATCAATCAAATGCTGGAAAGCAACTTCTGCCTCAACTTCGCTTCATTGCTTTTGGAGAATTTTTGAGTTTCGTTTTCGTCTGAAACTTGATGTTTTCTTGGCATTGCTTTTGATGTTTTGTTGTTTCCTTTTACATAGAGACATCAAATGTTAACCAAGATTTGAACGCAGATTCAAGAAATGATGAGTTGGATGACGGAGAATTTCAAATTGCTCGGTTTACGTATCAGGAAATGGCGGATGCAACGGAGAATTTCAAAGATAGTCATCTATTGGGCGAGGGAGGGTTTGGCAAGGTTTATAAAGGGCATTTGCAACCAACGAATGAGGTTGTAGCTATCAAGCAGCTTAACCTTAATGGTGTCCAAGGAAATGCGGAGTTTATAGTTGAGATTAAGACTCTACGTGGCACTGATCATCCTAATCTTGTGAAATTGCTCGGCTATTGCAACGAAGGAGACCAAAGGATTGTTGTCTATGAGTTTATGCCTCTAGGTTCCTTAGATACCCACTTACACGGTACAGTACCCTTTGAAGTTCATCTCATTGCTCTTGTTTTTGTATTTTGTAACCTTGGAGTAAAACATAAATATATACGTATATATATGTGAAGATCTGAAAGCAGATAAAATGCCGTTGGATTGGAATACAAGAATGAAAATTGCGGCTGGAGCAGCAAGGGGAGTGGAATATCTACATGACAAGCTGAATCCGCCTATCATACACCGTGATCTAAAAAGCGCAAATATCCTACTAGGTGAGGATTACCATCCAAAGCTGTCTGATTTCGGGTTGGCGAAAGTGGGTCCAACAGGGGACGAGACTGATGTCTCTAATAGGATTATGGGCACCGAGGGATATTGTGCGCCTGAGTATGCCAGCACCGGTCATCTTACCTTCAAATCAGACATTTATAGCTTTGGTGTTACTCTCTTGGAGATCATTACTGGCAGAAAAGCAATGGATGATACAAAATCATCTGAAGAGAAAAATCTAGCTGTATGGGCTAAGCCACTCTTGAAAGACGAAACAAACTTCGAACAAATGGTAGACCCGGCTCTCAACGGCATGTATACAAAAAGCGATCTAAACAAAGCATTAGACATTACAGCATTGTGTCTTCATGACGAGTCAAAACTTCGTCCTGTAGTAAGTGTGATTGTAGAAGCTCTAGACCACCTTGCTGAACGTGGCTATTATGTTCCTACTTGGAGTGATGGAGCTAGTAGTAGCAGGAGCCAGAATGCAGAGAGTAGCTCAAGAAATGAATAACACCCAAGACTAGACCTTTGACCGAGAAGATTAGGTTTTTTTTACATTTTTCTCGAAATTTTGCATCGAGTCGAGAAGATTGCTGATCCTGAGTTTCTTGTACATGCAGTGTATATGATGATTTGAGATCTTAGTTTTGATTTGCTGATCTGAGTTTCTTGGACTTGCAGTGTATATGATCATTTGAGATGTTAGTTTTGGATTTGCTAATCTGAGTTTCTTGGACAAGACGGTGTATATGATTATGTGAGATGTTTGTTTGATTTGATTTGCTGAATAAAGGTTTTGTGAATACATGTTGCATCCAACTGGGCTATGAGAGTATGTTAGACTGAAAATCATGGTGGCTTTTCTAATCATCTTATATGTTCTTCCTACTTTATGCTGAAACTAGTTTATTGAAAAATAAAAAACGGGGGCAACCCGTTTTATTTTTATGTTTTTAAATTATTATTTTAATATATATCATTAAAAAAACTATAATATATTTATACTTAATACATTATATATTGATTGAATATATAATATATA